>LD346462.1:88728-108069 GCA_001465055.1 Ptychodera flava
AAAACCTGTAAAAGCGATTTGGGATTACTTTTTCCTTTGATGCACAATTCATGTTATTTGTTCAACCCTGTCTTCATAATAAGTAACGGAAATAGGTAATGTACATGTAATTTTTACAAATTTACTTACCAGTGGGATTCACTAGTTTTGGTATTAGTTTTCTAAGGGTCCTCACAGTGTACTCATTAATAATTTGCTGTTGGAATGTCAATAATTCTGCATCTGAAAATAGCAAAAGAAACTTGTTTCTTAGGACATGGAACAACTAAACAATACCGGTATACCTTACAAACTTGCAAACTAATTTTAAAAGTAATCTGTCATGCAGTTATTCAATTCTTAGATTTTGACAAGTTTCATATATTTCAAGCTCATTCGCATACTTTTGATAATAACAAATTACATTGAACAAAATATCCTATCTACAGTCCCATCTACAGTCCCAAGTGCACAAAATACCATGATGACAGCTGTAGTGTTTGTAACTTCAGCTGCTAAAAAAACCTAGTAAGGCCAAAAGAATTAAAAATTTGTTTCTCATCCTCGCGCGCGTCAATTCAGACCACCATATCAACTGTTTTTCCGCTCATAAGGAAATATAGAAAAAAACTCGCAAAAATATGCGACGATAGTGCATAGCATAGTGCTGTATAAAACAGAGCGGTAAACAAAATAACTGACACTAACATTCCATTCAGAACTGTACACATATGTCACTGTTATGTTAAGTTGTCAAAACTGTGCATTGCTGCACTAAAAGTAGAACCAAGGCACAGAACTGTTGCTATACAAAAATACTAAAGCAACACTGCTGCACATTTATCTGTGCGTGCATGTTGTTCTCATGTTTTTTCACGTTATAGAGGTTGAAGAATAACAAAAAATGAGAAGGGAAAAAAAACCACGTCACCGCATAATTTTTTGCAATATGTCTAGGATGAGAAACTAACTTTCTATTTTTCTTGGCCTAAGCACATAGTAGTCTATGTTCTCCCCAGAGCAATTAATGAGTTGTGGCCACTACTCTGTATTTTCTGTAGACAATAGAAATTCAATACAATAACAAGTTCATCTATTGTTTTGAAATTTGGCACTCATCTATCAGAAAATCATGAGGAGAACACTCTTGGTGTAACAAATGTTAGCTAAAAATTCCAGTTAATACACTTGGCATAATTGATATTAATTCACCTCACATGACCTTGCATAAAAGATGAATAAAGACTGGCATTTAAACTATGTAATATTATGATTAGGCACAAAAAGTAATCCCAAATCGCTTTTACAGGTTTTATGCTGTTATGTGTTGAGTTATCTGTAACAGAAAACCATGGTGAGAACACTCTTGGTATTACAAATGTTAGCTAAAAATGCCACTTAATACACTTAGCATAGTTGATATTAAATCACCTCAGATGACCTTGCATTATATGTAATATTGTTGACAAGGGAGCAGGAGTCAAGTAATTAACAAAATGAGCATAACTTACCCTCGTTTTTCATGCCCAATGGCAAACCTCTTGCCATTGCAACTTTTTTGAACTGTTTTATTATGTCCGGATTTTCAGCGAATTCAGCCATGTGACTTGCATCTGTATATGATAAATAGCCGTTAAGATTTCCTTACTGTACGAACGGACTCAAGTTGTAGAATTACTCAAAGCAATGTTTGTAAGGCTATTGTGTTCATTCAGAATTAAGTACAACGCAACTCTGAAATTACCGAGCTATTCCTCTATATTTGGAAGTTCCTTTTTAAAACTTTAAATGTTTATTTGGTATTCTGTATTTCGATAATCTTCATTTCGCTGGTATTGCAATTGATGTCATTTGCAGACATGACATGTTCATCGAAATTGCAGGAAAGCTGCGTAAAGCCTGCTTATGGTTGATTTCCGCCAGAGCAGAGGTAAATTTCGATTGGATTTCAATGTGACCATGAATTCCATTTACAACTGTCGAGTGTACTCAAATGACAATTATATCGTTATGTTTTTAACAATAGCTGATACGTGCTACCTCTCCGAACGGTGCGGAATAAATGTGACTGTGAGACCGTATTTAGTATTGATTCGGCCCCTTGACCATCATCTACTCGACAATTATGCCACGAACGAGTAACAAAATACAACTGCGTAGACATAAGTTTTTCGTAACGACGTACTCATTAACTAATCACTCTGTTTTATTGCGTAGCGTTCATCTAATGCATAACGCAACTTCGAAACAATCATGAAAAAAAGAAAAAGACGAAAAATACAAGATCTGGGTTTTCGTAATAAATTTTATTTCCTATGCGAGCTGTCGTTTCTTGGTGTTTTTTAGTTCTATGCCTATGTAAAAAGGACGCAAAAGTTAAACAGTAATACAGTAATCGGGCAATAATATACAATGTATATACACAACACACACACACACACAAACACACACACACAAGTATGATAATATTTTGTAAACCAGATCCCCTATTTACATTAGGAATAAGTTGGGAATGTATCTATATAGCCAAGTTTTGGCTGTATTTCAATTACCTTGCACAAAAATCGCACTAGAAATTTTCATATCGCAACATCTCTCTACACGTTTTTATGTAACGCAAATTATTGCGCTATATTGTTTGGCATGTATGAGGTCAGTAAAGCACCGGCGCTACACAAACATTCTTTTGACATACATGTGAATCAGTGCACGAGTAAAATAATGTAACAATCAGTTTGGATACACTGTTTCATATTATTTTATTGGTTGCGTCATTGTTGAGTTGGCGCTGAACAGAGATTGAGTGAGTATTAGGTGTAGGCCTAATTACCGATTGTTGGTATGCAGACAGGTATGCAGATACTGAAGGAGGCTTGGTTTGATTTTCGCACTTCCAAACTTTCATTTAGGGGGTTGAGGCCAAATGCAATTAGTTTTGTTTACCATGCGCGTGTTTTAATTATCCACGATCCTTATTTATATTGGGAAATGGGGGTATTAAGCTATATTGCATTATAATAACTATAAACAAATGAAATTAAAGTATTTAAAATAAATCATAGAACACCACATACCTGGTCATTTAACCAAGCACTTCCTCGCAAGGCATTGAGATCTTTCCAGTTCAGCTGCATTGGCCCAATTTTCATTTTGCCTTTTATTGTTTTTCTTGGAAGTGATGTAGACACCAGACGTGCAGGTCACGATGTTGGCAGTGGCATGGTTGGTACAGATAGTGGTGGTTTTGATGATGATGACTATGATTGTGGTTGTGGTGGCACTGATGGTGGCGGTTGTGATGGAGATGGTTGTGATAATGGTGGTTGTGGTGGCGATGATGATGGTTGTGGTGGTAAGAGAGCTTGAGATGAGTGTGCTTCAGAATTATGTTCATCATGCCATCCATGTCTGTAATAAAATAAAAATAATCACAGATATTACTGACATATCAGTTTAGAATGATACACAAAGGTAAACTAGTCCAAACCAACTGTCACAGTGTACCTATGAAAATTTCGGCGGCATTTTCGTCAATATTTTAAAATATGAGCTTATGCTACTTCCATCCCAGCTCCCTCCATTATTAAACACATTTCTCTGACCTATTAGAGAAGGAGCTATTCAGGGAGACATGATATACATAGTAGGTGGATGTTTACATGTATAATGTTAAACTTGCAAATGTCTCTATTTTCATAGGAAGTTAGGAAGACTGTGTGGCAAAAAAGCCTTGCAAAGCTTGCAGTATTTTTCTCTTGATGTTACTCCCAAACATACAACTACACGAAAAAGAAATTCAATCAATTTCATATGAACGACGCGACATTTATGGAGGTTTAGGTGTTCTGAATACAACTTGTATAAATAAGATAATGCCCTTGCAATCATGCAAATGAACTCATTAAAACCACTGTATAAAACACATGCAAACAGTGCATTACAAAAACAACTTATATTACAACTTTGAAACAACATCTGATATCGTTACAGGCAGAAACTAAACTCAGCCATAGTAACACGCAAAAATTAGCAACATTTGGGTTAGAGGGACAAAATCGCTATTTTTTTAGTTTTTTCCACTGAATTTTGTTTGATATGAAAATCTGATCCTGTTATTTCCCTAAGTGAATTACAGTGAATTTAAATTCCCATTTCTTCTCATTGAGTGAACTTTTCCCAATGAGCTTCACTGAATATCCAATGTTATGTACTGGTAATGTTTAGACCTAATGTGGGCTTGTAATGAGATTTTTAGTTTTGATTCCTTTCATGGAGATGGATTAACAGCTGTCATGTACACTGCTGTTACAAAGTTTATTTGTCCAAGGTAGCAGAGTCACCATGTAAATAAATTTGAAGAAACATATGAAAAAGCAATAGAAAATTTAAGGTATAAGCAACATTAGCAGAGTCAAAGCAATAGTGCTTGAAATCAGAAATGAACATAATAAATGAAGTATTAAAATTGCAAGGTAGGTATAAAATGAATAGCCCCTTACAGTGTCATATATCACCAAATACAAGGTCTCTACATGGTGTACAGAGTTACAAATGCAAGAGTAGGTCAAAGGTCACCCCCAAAAGTGTGGAAAAATATTTGGTACCATGATAACCCATGCCCACATAACAATATCTTTCTAGCTTTACTATGAAGCTTGAAATTAAATATGTACATAATTAATTAGGGTATCATATATGTTAAAGCTGGCTTCAAAAGATAAGGGTGCACACATAATTAACAAGGTCTTCATAGTGTAGAGTAAACAGCTCCATAGTATGTCATACATCTGCAAATACAAGGCCCCTTCACGCTATGCTAGCTAAGATGTGCAACAGTAGGTCAAAGGGCACCTCTTAATATGTAATGCTAGAGGAGCATCAATATATGTGCATGCAAAGCCGAACTTAATTTGGTTGAGTAATTCTTGATATACTGCCTAATTACTTAAACTTGTTAATGACATAAATGAGCAATCAATTAATAACCAACACCTACCAAAATCTAATCACATCTAGATCCTATCATGATAATGCTACACAGTAAATTACATGACATTTAACTCCGCGGTTCTTAAAGGCCTGTGATGGCATCAGATTGTCTCATAGAGAAATCTACTTTTTCAATTACAATTTCTATGGAAAACAAAAGGCTTTGACACTCCATAATCCTCTTATAGACTAAAACAAACTTGATCCCGGGGATCAAGTCCCTGGCCCTTAAGATATGAGTGGAACAAAATCTTTCTACGAACGGACGGACGGACAGACAGACATGGTGGCGACATAGGACACCTTTGGAGCTTTGCAATCAGAAAGTACATCTAGGTTTTTTATAGCAATCAGAAAATATAGCCAGATGTTCAGAAATGGACCTTTGGATAAACTCAGACAAAAAATGCTCTAGATAAATGAGACCCTGTGTTTTGCATCATTAATTCTGATATTCTTTAACATCACAATTTTTCCAGGACTGTCAAGTATGAAATTAATGACGAATTACGCAAAATTGTGCTAAGAAAGAATTGAATAGAGCTCAACAAGAGATTGCATATTTTAAAAGATACAGCATAAATGACTTTTCGTTTGAACAGCCAGAATTGTCTGAAGGAATTGTGCATTTTTCTTTTGTCACATTCACAGTCAACACCAACATTCTGTGAAGTTACTGGAGTGACATTCTTAGTATTCCTCTTATGACACTGCAAGAATGTATTGTATATGGTACATACAAGAGAACACTATCTTTGAGGCTTGGACAGAATAGACCACTAACTTGTAGAAGTGATACAGTTATCGTGAAACGAATAGAATAATTTGTTACATCCCTAAATATGTTCTGTATAACTGTCACCATGTCATCACGAATGATAATTGTCTGACAAGGATAAATTTTTAAACATCATAATAAGAAGAACCCCGAACTCTGTTACTGCAAACAAGATTTAAAAGCATTCTGAGGAATAAATAATTTGATGATAAAGCAAACATATCCTTAAATATAGTTTGTCTAATTTTGACATGGTTTTCACATAACCACTTCCACTAGTACAGAAATTTGCGAGAAATTTGCGAGAAATGGACACTTTCTCGCTTTTCTGCGGGAAGTAAGCAAGAATACATACTTTCTCGCAGTAAGTTAGAAAGAATTTAATTTTCTCGCAATGAGCTGGCGAGAACTGTGTTTTTTCGCTCAGCATCTGCGAGAAAATGAATTCTCACAATCAGTCAGCGAGAAATTTATTGTGTCGCTCTGCGTCTGCGAGAAATTGTATTCTTGTGTGGAAGCATTTCATATAAATTTCACAATTTCTCGCGGATGCATGGGAGAAAGCACAATTCTCGCACCTTGATTACAAGAAAGTATGTATCTCGCGTACTTCTCGCAATTAAGTGAGAAAGTGTCCATGTATCGCTAATTTCTCGCAAATTTTTGTACAAGCGTTCTCACAAAAGGGAATCCTAAAAATTTAGACACGATTGCTTTGGATAAGTAGGTTTTTCCACCAAAATTGGAAAAATGAACAAAAAATCCAAGAAAAATTGACAATGTCAGATAACACCTAAAATGTAAACAACAACAACAACAAAAAATAATAATACTTTATTTTTTATTTCTCATATTCTTTTGAAAAAGACAATAATTTATACACATTGAAGCGTTACAATGAGGAAAGGACTGAAAAATAGTTGCTCTAGGCACTAATCGAGTTCAGCCCCAAACTCAAGAAAGATTGATGTACAGGTTTTTTAAATATGGCGACTGTTCCGATATATCACAGTGACTGATATTACAGAAAGTTAATGTACTAGGCATGAAGCCTTGGAAAAAATACATAAAAACACAAAACTTCAGCAAAAAAGCAAGTTTAAGCTCATCAAGAAAATTCCTATAATCACGTACCATAGCAATGGGAGAAGGATGGGAAGGAGTAAGTATTGAAGGAAAGAAAGCAAAAGTAGGTAAATGGTCCGAAATATCTAAAAAGTTTTGTACCTGCTGAAATAGTTCTACCTGTAACTTTTGTATAAATGTGATCTATAAGTGTGGAAGACGTTTTTGTTAATCTAGTAGGACAGCTTCTAAAATTAAAACATTTAACAAATTTTCCCCCTTTGAGGTCGATGGATGACTTAAACCTATATTTAAGTCACTGACAATAAAACAGCCATTATACTTGTTTGACAATTAATTTACTGTATGTTCTAAACTAGAAATAAAATCGTCTTCATTAGTATTAGGAGGTCTGTAAATAACCCCTACTTAATATACTTTTTTTCCAATTTTCAAATCCACCCAGAGTGACTCTCCATTGCTGATTTCTATATTATGTAATACAATGTAATTCAAAGATTCCTGAAGGTACAAACCAACCCCTCCCTCTCTACCTTGGCTCCTAGAATTAATTTCTAGTGAGTATTCCGGTAAAGTAAAACTATCTTTATCTACAACATTCCAAATTTCTGAAAGGGCAATTAAATTGAATTTCGTTTTCACACATTCCTCATAGAATAATTTGAAGGTGTCATAATTCTTCCTCAGGGACCTAATATGAAGGTGTGATATAGAAAATACCTTCTCGGTTTCAGGAAAAACAATCATTAAATTTACAAAGAGTATACGTTTCACAATTGACTTCATTTATAGGCTTCTCAAAACTATCCAAAATGAAGCCCATATAACACTTAAAGATTCAGAAATAAAGATCAAGAAATACACAGAAAATGTACGTTACACTATTTTGACGAGGTGATGTTCACTCCTGATCGCTAGAACGCCCGACTGCTCGCTTTTCTTCACATACACTTGGCCGTTTCGTGTCCATATGAACTTGTAGTTGACTGATTTGCGTTTCTGGTTCGCCATTTTAGAAGTCTACGAGCGTTAGGGGTGAGATTTTCATTTGTGTAAACTTTGGCTCGATGTTGGTACCCGAAATCTCTGGTGGTAATGTTTATGAGTTTCTTCTTGTTCCGATAGACGGAGTCGCGCTTCTTTCTACTTGAAAATGTTACGATTATTGGTCTAGGTAGAGTTGAACTGGCGTCATCTTCTATGTGTTTTGTCCCAGTCTGTGTGAAACTTCAAAGTCGTTTTCCTTTATGTCTGGGTTGATCTTTTGTATAATTTTCACTGTAATCGCATCTGTGTTCTCTCTCTCATCTGTGCTCTCTGGTATTCCGTGTATATCTACATTCTCACGTCTGCTGTACTGGTTGAGACTTTCTGTTGACTTCTCTAGTTCCATAACGAAGAAGATCGTTAGTTTTCTTAAGTTCCTGATTTTCATTTTCGATGGAAGAAATACGTGTACGCAGATCCTCGATAAGACCGTTGAAAAAGTCCAGAGATGAATTGATGGACGTTTGACTCTCTTTGACTTCGGAAATGCTGGCCAGAAGTGCAGGTACATGGATAACGTTTGAATTGATTTCTTCAAGGCGGCTTTCAATAGAGCGAGGTATGCCAGCTTCAGATGTTGAAGGAGGAGAGTGAATTATATGGCTTTCTTTGGCGTTCTTCGGCATCGCGATAATGAAGTTATGTATTGAGCACTTTCACTCCAGGCACCACTTGACCATAGAGTTGAATCTTAATAACTTCGCATATGAAAAGTGAAGTTCGATGACAACTGAGAGCAGGTTGATTTGAATGGAAAACTTCAACTCATATTTACCGAACAACACGGTAGTTTTTGCCGGAGACTCCACATCAGATCAACAATGTAGTCCTTTAGATTACATATAGATCAACTTTCGATCATATAGCTTGCAAACTTTGCGAAAAAAACTTTCGCCGAACTGGAGTCGATGTCAGCGTACCACACTATCCGGAATATAATATTTGTCTAAGGTACTTGCATGCATTTTTGAGAACTTCATTTGATCAAAATCTCATATAAGATCCAGCATGCGTATCTGCCAGATATAAATGTTAAATATTTCTGTTCTCATTTTTTTGCTAAAGACAGATAAACAGACAGACAGATATCACTGACTTATCATATAAGCTCTCTTTGTTATACATACCGGTATGTACAAAATATTAGTATTTGATACACATATATACTAAATGTATATGACTATCAAACGGTATACATGTACACCAATTATGATGTCAATGACAAAAAAAACACACACAAAAACAAAGCCCTTTACTTTTTTACTGCTTATACTGATATGATCAATATACAAAACTTAAAACACAAGAAAACTTACCAGGTGTTTTAGGATACATGAATAGTACACCTACTGGCCACCACTCTGGTGCCTCCATTGCCCACATACCCTTATCGCCTACAAAACATAAACACCAATAGTTGTAATTATGACACCAATAACAACTGAATGTTACAGATCACTCAACACATAAAAGCATAAAAACTGTAAAAGCAATTTCGGGATTACGTTTTCCTTTGATGCACAATTCATGTTATTTGTTCAACCTTGTCTTCATGATAAGTAACGGAAATAGGTAATGTACATATAATTTTTACAAATTTACTTACCAGTGGGATTCACTAATTTTGGTATTATTTTTCTAAGGGTCCTCACAGTGTACTCATTAATATTTGCTGTTGGAATTGTCAGTAATTCTGCATCTGAAAATAGCAAAAGAAACTTGTTTCTTAGGACATGGAGCAACTAAACAATTCCAGGTGTACCTTACAAACTTGCAAACTAATTTTAAAAGTAATCTGTCATGCAGTTATTCAATTTGTAGATTTTGACAAGTTTCATATATTTCAAGCTCATTTGCATACTTTTGATAATAACAAATTACATTGAACAAAATCCCATCTACAGTCCCAAGTGCATCTGCACACAAAATATCATGATGAAAGCTGTAGTGTTTGTAACTTCAGCTGCTAAAAATCCAAGTAACCAAAATAAATTAAAAATTTGTTTCTCATCCTCGCGCGCGTCAATTTAGACCACCGTTGTCTTGAGTTACTGAGAGTTACCATGACTACAATACTAATCAGTATCAGTCTCAGATTACTTTACATAAGACTACATGAGACAGCGACACGTGGTAGTTAGTCGACAGTCAATTGAGTTGTGTATATAGCTTTCGTAGAGCTAGTAATAAATGTATTGAAAACGACATCGAGCCTCGTCGTATTTCATGACATGGTGGCAGTGGTAAACTACTGAACACCAAGAGAAAAGGAAGACGAAGATGGCAGCACAAACGAACATCAAGTCTCCTGAAAACTTCAGCTTCAAGCCCCTAGAGTGGCCAGAATGGAAGCAGCGCTTTGCAAGATACCGGCTCATAACAAAGCTCAACAAAGAAGATGGAGAAATCCAGGCAAATTCTCTTATCTATCATATGGGAACTGAGGCAGAGAAAATCCTCACGCGATTCAAATTCGATGCAGAAGCAGACGCAAACGACTATGAGAAAGTCTTGAAGAAATTTGATGAGCACTTCGTTCCCAGAAACAATGTCTTCCATGAAAGGGCACGTTTCCGCCATCACGTACAAAAGGCAGGGGAAACCGTGGAGGCATATGTGAGAGATCTTTACCATATAGTCAACAAATGTGAGTACGGTGACAGGGATGAGCACATCAGAGATCAGTTAATCTTTGGCATTCAGGATAAAGAACTGTCACGGAAACTACAGTGTAAACCCAACATAACGGTAGAAAAGGCTGTAGACATGGCAATGTACTCTGAAACAGTGACCCACCAAGTAGCAGCACAAGGAAAAGCCCAGGCTTTAGATGAAGTTGCACAGACAGGCAAAGGCAAATTTCGGTCTTGTAAAAACCCCCATAGAATTAAAAGGGAGGAAAATTCCAGAGGTGCCTGCACTAGGTGTGGCCGCAAACATGAGAAGGGTGATTGCCCAGCCAAAGGAAAGCAGTGTAATAAATGCAAAAAGACCGGACATTTTGCAGCTGTCTGCAGAAATAAAGGTGTCAAAGAGGTCACTACCGCCGAAAGTGGTGATGAACTTGGGTCAGTAAAACATTCACTTTTTCTCTGAGAAGTTTCCAACGCGGGAAAAAAGCAGGGTGACTGGCAGGTAAATTTGAAGATTAACGGAAAAGTAATTAACTTCAAGACTGATACCGGAGCCGACATCACGGTTATCTCTGAGAAAGCACACAAACGCATTCCGAAGTGCGGAATTTTGAAACATTCAGATACCAATCTTATCAGCCCAGGAGGTAAGCTGAACTGTAAAGGATGGTTCATTGCCGATATAAAGCACAAGGGGAAAATGTATCATACCAAGGTCTACGTCATTGAGGGAGACCATGTTAATAGTCTACTCGGGCGAGAAGTCGCTTGTGAGATGGGCCTAGTAATCAGAGCTGAGGAAGTTGTCAAGCCTGATAGTCCAAAACAAACAAACCAAAGCGTGTTTGGAGACATAGGCATATTCAATTGCAAGCCAGTGAAAATACAGCTGAAAGATGGAGCGAAGCCATACAGTGTCAATACAACAAGGCGAATTCCATTTCCAGTCCCTCCCAAAGTAAAGAAAGAATTGCAGAGAATGATAGAGGGTGGAATCATCGAAGAGGTCACTGAACCTACAGAGTGGTGTGCCCCGATGGTGGTAGTCGCAAAATCGTCAGGGAAAGTTCGTATATGCGTGGACCTGAGGAAACTCAATGAAGAAGTGAAGAGAGAAAGGTATGTGCTTCCAACTTTAGAAGACATAGCCCCAAAACTAGCAGGGTCCAAAGTTTTCTCGAAATTAGATGCTTTGAGTGGATTCTGGCAGATTCCATTAGATCCAGCAAGTTCAAGGTTGACTACATTCATCACACCATTTGGTCGATTCTGTTTTAAAAGACTGCCATTCGGAATCACCTCCGCACCAGAAATATTTCAGCGTTTGATGACAGACTTGTTACTTTACAATGAGAAAGCAGAAGCGATTATGGATGATATAATTATACATGGCGAGACAATACAAGACCATGACATCCACTTCGACAATACGCTACAAGTCATCGAAAAGTTAGGACTGAAACTAAACCAGAGTAAATGCGAGATAAGAAAAACAAGTATTAAGTTCTTTGGAGGAATAATCAGCGCAGATGGGGTCAGCGCTGATCCAGAAAAAGTAAAGCAAATTCAAGAGTTGAAACCGCCAACAAACAAACACGAGCTGAAACAATTACTCGGTATGGTAAACTATCTGGGAAAATTCCTACCAAACTTGTCAACAGTGATACAACCAATAAGTGAATTACTGAAGACAGATGTAGCATAGGTCTGGAGTGTAAAACAAGCTGAAGCATTCCAGAAAATGAAGCAATTGGTATCTACTACGGCAATACTTGCATTCTACGACCCAAGCAAGCCAACAATAGTGAGCGCAGATGCCAGCAGCTACGGACTAGGTGCAGTCTTGCTGCAACAACATAATGATGTCAAAAGGCCTGTTGCATATGCTTCACGTACACTAACGAAAGCAGAACAGCGGTACGCACAAATCGAAAAGGGGTGTTTAGCAGGCGTTTGGGCTTGTGAGAAATTCTCCCGATACATCACCGGTCTAGAGTCATTTATACTACAGACTGACCACAAACCACTGGTACCACTGATCAACAGCCAAGACATCGACAAAGCACCACTAAGATGTCAACACTTACTACTAAGGTTGATGCGATTCAATGCAAGGTCAGTATACGTACCTGGAAAAGAATTAGTAATAGCTGAAGCACTGTCAAGAAATCCGATTCGGTGTATAGAAAAACCTGATACGGAAGGTGAAATACAAGCACATGTTGATAACCTGGAAGCAATGGAACCAGGAGCACCAGACAAGATGGAAGAAATCAGACAAGCAACGATGGATGATGAACAACTGAGGTTAGTACTAGAATATACCAGTCTAGGATGGCCAAAACGAGCAAAAGAAGTGCCAGATGAAATTCAACAATACTACTCAGTGAGAAACCAGCTTTCATTGAATGATGGCAAACTCATCTATCAAGACAGAATTGTCATATCAACCAAAATGAGAGAGGAAGTCCTGGAGAAAATACACGAGGGACATCAAGGTGTGACAAAATGCCGTGAACGAGCAATCCATGCAGTATGGTGGCCAGGCATCACCAGTGATATCAAAAGGAAGATAGCTAATTGCAAATTCTGCATGGAAAATAAACCAACACAGCGAAAGGAGCCGATGATGGCAACGCCATTGCCAGAGAGACCATGGCAGAAAATAGCTGTTGATCTATGCGATCTCAACAATAATAAATATATGGTCGTCATAGACTACTACAGCAGATACTTAGAAATCGTACATATGACAAGTACAACCAGCGAACAAGTAATTGGAAAGCTGCAAAATCTGTTTGCCAGATGGGGAATTCCAGAAGAAATACTCTCCGACAATGGTCCGCAGTTTTCATCAGCAGATTTCCAAGAGTTCGGCAGAAAGTATGGATTTCGATGCACCACATCTAGTCCACATTACCCACAATCCAACGGGGAGGCAGAAAGTGGAGTACGCATCGCAAAGAAAATCCTAAAGCAAGATGACGTATTTCTTGCATTAATGAGCTACAGAGCTGTTACCTGGAGACAACGTCCAAGTGAAATTGGATGGAGAAAAAGGATGGAGAACTCCAGCCAGGGTACTGCAAGCGGGTACAGCACCACGTCATACATTGTGCAAACACCAAGTGGTACTCTGAGAAGAAACCGAAGATATCTATTATTTGTGTCAAGGCCAGACAAAACAGAGGGGAAGACCCTGGATCTATCAATGTTTGACAACGATGAGTCAGCAGATCCAGTAACGCCAACCTCAGTGGAGAAGTCAACGCCCACTGTGGAACAACAACAACCACCGTTTGAAAATATCTCACCGCCTATGCCAGAAGCTCAGGGAAAACAAACAGATGTAATCAGAACCCGGAGTGGAAGAGCAGTTAAGAAGCCTGTGCGATACTACGATGAATACTGTTAAGTAGATAGCAACCAGATTGCCTTGTGCGGGGCAGAATAATCCCCAGGCAACTGTTCGACTTAGGATAGTCCACCCCTAAGTCTAGTTAGGCAAACCTATTTAGTAGAATAGAAATTTTGCGCAAATAGGACGACAATCGACATTAGAAATTTATTGACAATTAGAAAAGGACAGAACAACGTATTGACCATTATGATTGGATGACGAACACTGTTCAAAATGAACTCAAAAGAAAGGGAGATGTCTTGAGTTACTGAGAGTTACCATGACTACAATGCTAATCAGTATCAGTTTCAGACTACTTTACATAAGACTACATGAGACAGCGACACGTGGTAGTTAGTCGACAGTCAATTGAGTTGTGTATATAGCTTTCGTAGAGCTAGTAATAAATGTATTGAAAACGACATCGAGCCTCGTCGTATTTCATGACAACCATATCGACTGTTTTTCCACCCATGAGGAAATAAAATCGAAAAAAATCGAAAAAATATGCAACGATAGTGCATAAAACAGTGCTGTATAAAACAGAGCGCTAAACAAAATAACTGACACTAACTTTCCATTCAGAACTGTACACATATGTCACTGTTTTGTTAAGCTGTCAAAACTGTGCATTGCTGCACTAAAAGTCAAACCATGGCACAGAACTTTTGCTATACAAAAATACTAAAGCAACACTGCTGCACATTTATCTCTGCATGCGTGTTGTTCTCATGTTTTTTCACGTTATAGTGGTTGAAGAATAAAAAAAAATGAGACGAAAAAAACCCACGTCACCGCATCATGTTTGCAATATGTCTAGGATGAGAAACAAACTTTCTTTTTTTCTTTGCCTCAGCACACATTAGTCAATGTTCTCCTAAGAGCAATTATAGAGTTGTGGCCACTACTCTATATTTTCTGTAAACAATAGAAACTGACATATCAGTTTAGAATGATACATTGAACTACATGGAAAAAAGAAATTCAATCAATTTCATATGAACAATGTGACATTTATGAGGGTTTAGGTGTTAACGTTATAATGAAATAATAATAACAGTAAGACTCAAGCGGACACCGTGGGTAAAGGACATGACTTAGAAATACGATACAGTTGCTACGAAATGAATTTTTGTGAAAAGTAAAAAAACATTGGATTTGTTTGACTTTACATTGAATGGAATATGGGGTTACCATGTAAATATTTTTAAAGAAACATATGATAAAGCAATAGAAAATTAAAGGTATAAGCAACATTAGCAGAGTCAAAACAATAGTGCTTGAAATCAGAAATGAACATAATAAATGAAGTATTAATATTGCAAGGTTGGTATAAAATGAATAGCCCCTTATAGTGTCATATATCGCCAAATACAAGGTCTCTACATGGTGTACAGAGTTACATATGCAAAAGTAGGTCAAAGGTTACCCAAAAAGTGTTGAAAAATATTTGGTACCATAATAACCCAAGTCCACATAACAATACCTTTCTAGACTTACTAAGAAGCTTAAAATTTAATTTGTACATAATGAATTAGGGCATCATATGTAAAAGCTGGCGTCAAAAGATAAGGGTGCACACATGATTAATAAGGTCTTCATAGTGTAGAGTAAACAGCTCCATAATATGTCATACATCTCCAAATACAAGGCCCCTTCAAGCTATGCTAGGTAAGATGTGCACCAGTAGGTCAAAGGGCACCTCTTAATTTGTAATGCTAGAGGAGCATCAATATGTGTGCATGCAAAGCCCAACTTAATTTGGTTGAGTTATTCTTAAGATATGGCCTAATTACTAAAACTTGTTAATGATATAAATGAGCAATTAATTAATAACCCACACCTACCAAAATCTAATCACATTTAGATCCTATCATGATAATGCTAAACAGCAAATTACATGACATTGGACTCAGTGGTTCTCAAAGGCCTTAAAGGCAGATTGTCTCACAGGGAAATCTACTTATTCAATTACCATTTCTATGGAAAACAAAAGGCTTTGACACTCCATAATCCTCTTATAGACTAAAACAAACTTTCACCCTGGGGTCAAGTCCCTGGCTTTTAAGATATGAGTGGAACAAAATCTTTCTACGGACGGACGGATGGAGAGACAGACATGGTGGCGACATATACACCTTTGGAGCTTTGCGCCACCGTGTCCAAAAATGCATTCGGTTAATGGCGACACGGTGTTGCTCGGTCTGATGGTCTGTTTGGTTTTGTTAGCTATTTGTGCTCCTCCAGCTGAATCCTTGTACAGGTATGATCGTCTTGAACTTCTACATATTCGTGATTCAATGGACAGTAATGATCAGCCATCATTTACAAGATACCTGGATAACTTTTTCGAAGACCGTTAGTATGTTCAGCGGTCCACTGTTCACAGTAGTTTTGGCTCTTCACACACACGACGTCAAAGGAAACGTGGGAAGCGAGCCGGTGTTCTGGCTCGTTTTCGACGTCGAAGTTATCGACCTCCACTACCAAGTATATATCTCTCTAACGTTCGCTCTCTGAGAAATAAGTCTGACGAATTACAATATCTGATAAAGTCTAGACGGGATTTTAGAGATTGTTCTGTGTTTTGCTTCACTGAAACTTGGCTTAGCCCCGGCATACCTGACTCAGCTGTTGAACCACCTGGTTACGTAATTCACAGAATGGACAGGTCACCAGAACTTTCTCGCAAGTCAAAAGGAGGAGGTGTGTGCTTCATGGTCAACCAAAGATGGTGTAGTGACACCGATGTTCTCTCTAAAACATGTTCTCCCGATTTGGAAACTCTAACAATTAACTGTAAGCCATTCTATCTTCCGAGAGAATTCACTTCCGTGGTTCTTATTGGAGTTTACATTCCACCGCAGGCAACACCATCCCTTGCTATTCAACAACTTACTGACGAGATCACAGCTTTAGAAAATCGACTCCCGGACTCTGCTATTATTGTTGCTGGCGATTTCAATCATGCAAATTTAAGAACTTATCTTCCGAAGTATAAACAACAGATTACGTGTGCCATGAGAGAGAGCAAAACTTTGGATCACTGCTATTCCACCATCCCTGACGCTTACCACTCAATCGCTCGGGCGCCTCTCGGTAATTCTGATCACGCAATGGTATATTTATTGCCAAAGTACAGACAAAAATTGAAGACGGGAAAACCAAAGATAAAGAGTGTCCGTAAATGGACGAACGATAATATAGAAAAACTAAGAGCCTGTTTTGACTGTACAGACTGGAATGTTTTCAAAGTCTCATGTGATAATATCGATGACTATACAGACACTATTGCTTCGTATGTTAGTTTCTGTGAGAGTATTTGCATATCAACTAAGAACGTAACTATTTATGCAAATGACAAACCATGGTTTACCAGAGATCTAAAGAAAATTTTGCAAGGAAAAGATAACGCCTTCAAAACTGGTGATTAGATAAAGTATAAAAAAGCTAAGTATGAGGCACGGAAAGCTATTAAAACTGCAAAAGCCAAATACAGAGACAAGTTGGAAGTACAGTTTTCGGGTAATGACACAAAAAATCTTTGGCAAGGTTTTGAAAAGATTACTGGTTTTAGGAAAAAGAAAAGTAGTCCTACGCTTAATTCTGACTCCTCTCTTCCTGACAAATTAAATCATTTCTACAGTCGTTTCGATTCAAAGAATACTGATTCAGAACAAAATTCTCTCACAGGTATTTGTTCAGAGTATCACTCTCCGCCTTTCATTTTACAGGAAAGTGAAGTCAGGAACTCATTTTTGATGCAGAACACCAGAAAGGCTGCTGGTCCAGATAACGTATCTACGTCAACTCTGAAATTTTGTGCCGACCAACTTGCCCCTATATTTACTGACATCTTCAATGTTTCTTTACAAGAGTGTAAAGTACCCGCTTGTTTCAAATCATCAATAATCGTGCCAGTCCCAGAGAAAACGAAAATTTCATGTCTGAACGATTATAGACCTGTAGCCCTGACTTCTGTTATTATGAAGGTTTTTGAACGTTTTGTATTAAGATATATCTTAAATCTGTCACTGGTCCATTTCTAGATCCATTCCAATTTGCATATAGGGCAAATAGGTCAGTTGATGATGCTGTTGCTCTTGGTTTGCATTTTATTCTTCAACATCTGGAATCCCCTGGTACATACGCACGAATCCTTTTTATTGACTACAGCTCAGCTTTTAATACGATCGTTCCAAAGAAGCTGTTTGAGAAACTCAAAGCATTCAATCTAAATATGTCCTTGTGTCATCGGCTCCTCAACTTTTTGTTGAATAGACCACAGAGTGTTAAATTTGGTGACAAAATTTCAAACTCCGTTATTCTTAGTACCGGTGCACCTCAAGGCTGTGTCTTATCACCGATGTTGTACTCTTTGTTTACTAATGATTGTGTTTCCCATGATGATTCTGTAAAGTTTCTAAACTTTGCAGATGACACTACAGCTATAGGGCTCATCATAAATGGCAATGAAACCATCTATCGCTCTGAGGTTGCCTGGTTGGTCGACTGGTGCTCAGATAACAATCTTGAGCTAAATATCAAGAAAACCAAAGAAATGATTATCGACTTTCGTAGAAATCCGGGCTCTATAGTTTCACTTGAAATTAAAGATCAACTTGTAGAATTGGTGGAGTTTTTTACCTTTTTAGGCTCAACGATTACGAATAAATTGAAATGGGACACCCACATAAATGCCATGGTGGTGAAAGCGCAACAACGTCTATTTTTCTTAAGACAGCTTAAGAAATTTGGGTTAAGTCAGGATGTACTTATTCGTTTTTACAGAGCAACTATTGAGAGTATTCTTACATTTTCTATTACTGTCTGGTACGGTAATGCAGCACAGAAGTATAGGAATAGTCTTGAAAGAATAGTTAAGACTGCTTCAAAAATTATTGGTTGTGAACTACCGTCAGTCGAGTCACTTTATTCTGTTCGTCTTCTCCGTAGATCAAAGAAAATCATCAATGACATAACTCATCCGGCACATCACTTTTTCAAACTGCTTCCCTCGGGGAAACGTTTCAGGTCTTTTAAATGTAGAACTAACCGGTTTTTACATAGCTTCTTTCCAAAAGCAGTTAAAAACTGTCGTATTTGAGATATTGTTTTAATGTTGTCATTCTGAGTTTTTATGAATTTTGTGCGATTGTAGTAACTTTTAAAAAATCTGTATTTTAGATTTGTACGTGGTGGTGCTATGCCTTTTATATGTTGATAGTTTTTTTGTGTGTGTGTGTAAGTGTTTTTTAGCAACGCCAAGGCACATTCCTCTCGATTCTTTTATCGACTGGCAATAAAGATTATTATTATTATTATTTTCATATAAAACTAAACTCATATTCAAAAAATAGAAAATTGCGCATGACACTGGACACGCAGGACGTGTTTTCATGCGTGTCCCTGCAGTCATTCATTCGTTT
>LD346467.1:26129-41688 GCA_001465055.1 Ptychodera flava
AGATTCAGTTTGCAAATGGCAAGAACTGATTAGTTTTTGGTGGGTGTGGCTTGCTTACTTTTTGCTCATTTACATAATTAATGATTTTAGAAAAAACTGATATATATTGACAATGACTGCACACAATTTGATGAGATTCGCTACAAATCTTGATCACACCAAGATATATT
The DNA here is from genome assembly GCA_001465055.1 of Ptychodera flava. NCBI lineage: Eukaryota > Metazoa > Hemichordata > Enteropneusta > Ptychoderidae > Ptychodera > Ptychodera flava. The sequence goes on from LD346467.1 coordinate 26,300, forward strand.
AGCCTTGAAAGATATTAAGGGGTGACGTGGAAGAAAGCTACTAATTTGCATGTTTAATGAAATTTCCTAATTAGGTGTATATATCTGAATTTACTCGATCAAAATTTACGAAACTTGGTATGCATATTGAAGATACTATGATTTAACCTTACTGAAAGTCATTAAGCATTTTTACTTCATCGAAATCCTAATTTGCATATTTAATGATTTTTTGAAATTAAGGATTTAAATTGAACGTTACATGACCGAAATTGATGAAACTTGCTATGTACATTAAAAATACTATGATAAAACATTATTAAATGTCATACAGCATTTTTACATCAGTCAATTCCTAATTTGCATATTTAATGAACTTTCATAATCAGGGATATTTATCTGTATTGACTAAACCAAAGTTTAAAAAACTTGCTATGTACATTATAGATGCTATGATACAACATTATTGAAAGTGATTAAGCATTTTTACTTCATCGAGCTCCTACCGGTAATTTGCATATTTAATGAATTTTTGAAATAAGGGATATATATTTAAATTTACTTACATGACCAAAATTGATGAAAATTGCTATGTACATTAAAGATACTATTATGTATGCTAACATTATAAAGCATTTTTGCTTCAGCCAATTCCTAATGTGTATATTTAATGAACTTTCCTAATCAGGGATACATACTCGGATTTATTTGATCAAAGTTGGCATAACATGCTATGTATATTGATGATTATACTAGGTTATACCAATATTGAAAGTCATTTCGCACTTAAGTTTTCATGTCAGCTAATTAATAGTTTGCATATCTAATGACCAAAGGCAATTACACTTGCTATATAAAGTGGTGATACAATGACAGCAGTCAAAGAAATTAATTATTTCTATTTCAGCTAATTGCGTATTTGAATACTTAATGACCGATAGAGTTTAATCTGTGGTGAATATTGTTCATTATGTTGATCATAATAATAATAATAATTTATTTTTCTATACCGTAAATCCATAAAATGCTCTAAACGGTTCACAAATGTAAAAAATAAACAAACCTTTGACACTAAAAATACATGCAGACACAGGAAAATGTATAAAATCTTAAAAAGACAATTAATTAAAAGCTTTGCGGAAAAGATGCGTTTTTAGACGTTTCTTAAAACAATCGATGGTATTGCACATTCTAATATCAGCTGGTAAATCGTTCCATAAACGCGGAGCGACATGGCTGAAGGCCCGTTTGTATATGAATGAAGACCTCGTAAACGGAACCTCAAGCAAGCCCGAATCTGAAGAACGTAGACGGCGCGTATTACTCTTGGGTGTTAAAAGGTCAATGATATAGATAGGCGCAAGACCATGAGGTGCCTTAAAAACCAGTAATAAGACTTTGAATTCAATTCTACGCTCGATTGGGAGCCAGTGAAGTGATCTTAAAACAGGAGATATGTGATCATACTTGCGGCAGCCAGACAATAGGCGAGCCGCGCTATTTTGAACTAACTGTAATTTCCGTAGTAAACATAAGGGAAGCCCAAGAAACAATACATTGCAATAGTCCAACTTAGAAAAAATGAAAGCATGAATGAGCCTTTCAAGTGACAAACGTGGAAGAAATTTACAGATGCGAGCTATATTCCGTAAATGGAAGTATGCACTCCTGCATGTGGATGTCACATGCCGCTCCATCGTCAATTGGCTATCAAGAAGAACACCAAGATTTTTGACAACTAGCGCCGAATTCACGAGGGAGCCGCCTATTGCAACATCCACAGGCCCGAGACGGGAGAGGGAATGCCTCGTTCCAAAGCAGATGACCTCCGTCTTACTGTCATTCATCTTCAAACGGTGACTCAACATCCAATACTGCACACCCCTGATACAATCAGAAATCTGAGCAATGGCGGGTGCCGAGTCATCAACATCAAACGAGATGTAAATCCCCGTATCATCCGCATACAATTGATGTGAAACACCGCGATCAGTGAGCAATTCAGCTAATGATGATGTGTATAATGTAAATAAAATGGGACTGAGTACACTTCCCTGGGGAACCCCACATTCCAATTTTTTGGTGGCAGACACAGCACCATTGAGAATTACACATTGATCATGGTTCGAGAGATAGAAAGAAAACCATGATAGCACTTTCAATGAAGTTGCAAACATGTGGCAAAGGTTCCAATTTACACATAACTGCAATATACATGTACAATGAAACACGTGAGCATTTACAGTTCATATCTGGTTAATACATGCTTTGGTGAAGCAAATACTAAATCTGAATCCCTAAGAATTAAAGTAAATCAAAGTCTGAATCAAAAATATGAACTGCGACTGAAATGCTTCCATTCGAGGCCCTAGCCCCTCATTACCACCAGAACAAGAAATCGGCGTTACCCAGAGATTTTCAATTAGTATTTTTACATTTAGTAATTTGGAAATAACTTTATACCTACACTTGGAGTATTTAAAAATTGAATTTCGTTCTCTACATCGAGCAACAAACGTCTTTTTCTAGCTCTATATTCTTTACAGCTTGATATATTTTGCTGGATGTGTTTGAAGAACGCACATGAGACACAATCACAATTATCGCATGTGTTGTTTGCTGAATTTGCAACCAAAGAATGGTACAAATTTTCATGACGGTTTTCTTGTGACGAAAGTCCTTGTCTGATTCAAAACATTTGATCGTACTGTTATGATTAGCAAGGCTACATCAAGTGCGATGCACTCGTACACAGATAATATCTCAGTCTTTCTCGTGGAATGAGGTGATGTGAGGTGAGGTCTGAAGTATACCGCTGCAGCTATGTCATAAGTACGGGCCAAATAGGAGTTATGCTTGTAAAATGTTCATTTTAGGATCAGCCAATATGGCAAGGTATCTAGTCATCAATCGAGGGAAGTGAAACACCAAGGTTACTCCACTCTTTTGACGAGTGACATGCTTACGTAGAACTGCCTTTGACTATTTTCAGCTTATGTGCCAGGTGTTGGCCCAACAAAACGTCTTTTCAGTTCTGTCGTACCGATGTCGCATCGCAATTGGCAAGTGGTGTCAGACTTTGAAAGTACCAACAACATTCACGAGAGCACATTCCTACAAGGAGGGACTATGATGAAACTAATATTCAATCAAACTTGACAGGGAAACACTATGCGGCTTTGCATGCAAATGCTGCTTGAGTCGTTAGATTTTGGTATTATCAACTTCAATGTGATTCACACCTCCCGACCGGCCAAGCATATTAACTAACCAAGAAATTTTGGGGTTGCATACATGGGGAGTTAGCATCAGCAAGTTGTAATGCTTTGCATATTTTTGACATTGACAAGTTCATTTGAACAAATTCACATCTCCACCCCTAATTGCACCTGTACACCAAATACTAAGACAGTCGGTGCTGTGGTTTAGGAGTTTTTGACATGGACGGACATGGTACATACATACATACATACATACATACATACATACATACATGCAAATGGATGCAAATGAACTGATTCACCTGATAGGATAACCTCTCTTTGGTACATTTACATATACCAAATGCGAGCTAAAAACTCATATTTTGATGTTACAACACTGATTTCTTTTTCATGAAGAGACAGTGTCTCTAAGAATCTGCAGTGTTATGTTCCACCAAGATTTTGCTATAAGGTAAGTGTACAGTACATTGAAATTGTACAGGTTGTATTATAGAAAATAGGACTATCTTCACTTTACATGGTTTTATCACCAGATTTTATCGAAATCTGTCAGTCACTGAAAAAAAATGGCAACTGTAAGCCGTACAGTCAGATTACAATGTTCCTTATGAAATGATCTGTTAGGACCAGGATGTTTGAATTAAATGTTACTTCTGAATAGAATCACCCACCTGAATTGTCTGTGGAATTGACTGAGATGCAGATGGACAAGCTGATGTTGCAATTGTTGCTGCAGCTCGTACAGCAGCTGCACCTAAAATACACAAAACACATATTGGAAAATTAAAGACTTCATCACCCTCAAATTTTGCGACATATGCTGTTGAACTCCAAATACAGCTTTCGATGAATATGTAACTTTATTTCAATCATCTAATGCATCTGCAAAATGTTTGTGCTGTTATGCTATATGAGAGACTACTATTTTATAATGCATACCAGTACAATAGTCTCAAGTTCTGTGCTTGACATAACATTCAGCAATTAACTAAAATCAACTACTGTAAAATTCCCAATTGAAGCCGCGGCTTGTATTAGAAACATTTTTGAGGGACCCCTGGGATCAGGCGCTGAAGTCCGGCTTCAACAACATATATTTCCTGTGTTTCGATATTTTTCTCCCTGCTCACCAAGCATTACAATCGCTATTGTTATGCAAATGAGCACCACTGAAGTCTAAAGACCAGCTTGCACTGTCAAGTTTCCACTATCAAGTTTCTACCGGTACTTCTTTCTTCAACATTCTCTCTGAAATAAATCTTTTTGATTTTTAAAAATTTTCTGATCTTTTGACAAGATAAATAAGGGAGCATTCGTAATTTACGGGGAGGGGGGTCGGTGGAATTTGAGGGACAAATGAAATGTAAAAAGTGACCCCCCCTCCAAATCAAATTTCTAAAATTTCACCCCCCTCAATTCATCAATCGTGAAATGTGAACCCCTCCAAATGAAAAAAAAAAATCATCAGATTTGATTCATTAACCCTTCGCACCCTGTGGCCCCGGGCTGAAAAAGTTTCATCACATACTAGAGAATCAACATTTTTGATGAAATTCCAAAATCGAATTTTTTGCACACACATGAACTTGTAATCACTCTAGTCTAATCAAGTACACTAATATCAATAATCAAGAGTACATAAATACACAGATTTACCTAGTTTTATATTGGAAAAAACTTATTCATATTTTTCTCATAGACAAGATAGTGAATCAACATTTCGATGAAATTCAAAAATCAAATTTCTTGCACAAACATCCACTTGTAACCACCCTAGTCTAATCAAGTACACTAATATCAATAATCAAGCGTACATAAATACACAGATTTAACTACTTTTGTATTGGAAAAAAATTATTCATAGTTTCCTCTGACAATATAGTGAATTAACAACAACAATTGGGTGAAATTCCAAAATCAAATTTCTTGCTCACACATGCACTGGTAACTACCCTAGTCTTATCAAGTACATTAATATCAATAATCAAGAGTCTATAAATACAAACATTTAGCTAGTTTTGTATTTAAAAGAAATAATGCATAGCTTCTCACAGATTATGTATGGAGGACCTGTGTATTTTCTATTTTGCCTGGGAGTTCTTGTGTGTTATCACTGTATACCTAGGGAGTCCACGACGGGAACTTTCCAGAGAGTGTTTTCCGTTGCATGTTGCACTGGAGGGTTTGAGTGTCAGCGTGTGCTTTTTAAGTCAGATATTTCTCTATTTTGAGTTTTACTCAAGTCAGCAGATATGTAAAGAAACCGTCGAGTGGCAGAGATCGAACTTTATGCGGATCGAACTGTTTATTTAAACCCTACGCCATCCTCTACTTTAGTTGATCAAACGAACATTGCTCACACAAGTGAAACTTTGAAAGCCGTGCCATATATATGCAATATGCGCACTACATGCTGAGATGGTATCACCACAAGTCGAAAGCTGATCTTTCCGCAGCAAATTGTGTGTTAACTGCGAACTTTATTCCGTTTATGAGTTCAGTCAGATGTCTAAGATTGTAATGAGAACATTATTTATGATTGTTCCAATGAACTTTTGTCGATGCGCGGATTTAGCAGAGGAAGACTTCAGATTAGTTTGGCATGTCCCCGGAGCCGACCGGAAGTAAACAAAGATCTAAGATGGCTGTGCCAGTGGTGGCTGAAATGGACCCTGATTAGCAGTGAATTGCGTGTGTTGTCGCCGACTTTCATGTGCAGACATGAAAGTCGGACTCACAATTATGCTCATCATCGAACATTTGTTAAAGTCGCCTGTGAACTATTTGTGTTTCCGAGCCACGTGGTCAAGTCTGAGGTACCTCTGCAGCTCTGCGGTAACGTTAAGTTTTCCATAGAAATTGTTAAGCAATTAGAAAGGGTTTGAACAGAGTTTTTGTTCTGAAAGTGTGTTCGACTCCTGCCGTCGGGAGGTCAATCAGTACGGTTATTGTTACTATGGAGTAATAGTTATAGCTTTGAAGTACGGTTTTACTATTTTAGATGTAGACCCTGATATTTGACACAATATAGTAATATACAGAAGTTGTTTGTTACATTATATGACTGTGTGTCAGTTCCTCATGTCATGCCCCATGTTCTGTAGGGTAGCCCTGCGTACAGGTCTGAGCACGTGTGTTCCCAGCATTATATGGCCTCTACCATAGCCCTGCAATGGTCTTTGAACAGACTTGAGGTCTCTGCGGCCTGGATCTGGACCGCAATGAAGAAACAATCTTTTTTGCCGAAATTCTGCTCTATTGGGGCAAAATCCTTTCCCTGCCTACCTATACCTCCTAACCAATCCCAGAAAAGATGCAATTTTAAACTTCTCCTAATGTCCAAAACCGCTCATTTTCTGAAACATAATGTATTCGACAAGTTGTACCCATGGAGATCCCATTTTGAATCTGGCTGCAGAGACCCAAGTTATCTCCACAGACCGTTGCATGGCTGTGGTGGAGGCCGTATAACGCCAGGAACACACAGACCTGTACTCAGGGCTACATGCTCTGTTGCTGCTCTAGAGTGGTTAACGCCAGTCTCGGACTTGTTGGCCCTGCCAGAGAAATAAATTTGGCTGAGCTTCCGTGGGTTATTCTTCTGCCGTCTTGAAACATCGGTTACACAAGCAACATTTTGGTGAAATTCCAAAGTCAATTTTTTTTTTCCATAACTCAATACAAACCTTTGTAAAATTTGACCCCCCTTTCAATCATTGATTGTAAAATTTGACCCCCCCCCCCCAAAAAAAAGCGGTTTTGTAAAAGTCAACCCCCCTGATTTCCATTGACCCCCCTCCTGTAAAAAACGAATGCTCCCTAAATAAAGATTATAAAACATATGAAATATTTTGTGTCATTATCGGACACGAGTCTGTGTTGTTGTATGTCAGGGTAGAGTTCCCTTGACAGCATCGTAAGGAAAAATGACACGTATTTCCAGTACTTTCTTGATTCTTTGACCCTGCTCACCCCGTCCCCTAAATAGAATAGTCTCACGCACATCGGCCATTGTTTATTTTTATTCACGACCCCGATGTTTTCATCCTCTAAACATGCAGTTTCTTTTGTTTGAAGCAATTATTCTTTCATTTGTGAAGACTTTCCTGGTGACTATTACAATTTTCACTGCTATATTGTTGTTTTTACAAGATGTAGAGTTTAATACTGGAATGTTGAGTTGCCTTTCCGAGTAGGCAGTGCATGCCAGTGGACAGTACATTTGATCAGCAGCATGCATGACATCTTTGTTTCAAGTTTGGGGTTTTTTGACGCTGAAATTTCAAAAAAATGTCACTTCTGTATTCAGAGATTGTACAATAAATTTCTTTGGATGTGTAAGTCGATTTTGAAAGCGATAGAAGATCGAGTGGTGTTGAAAAAAAAATTGCATAAAATTAGCATACATTAAGCGTGCATGGCAGATAACATGGGGTTGCTGGAGTATAAGCCTCTCCCTAGTTTTGCCTCCGTTTTGTGTTGCCAACCGGGGGCTTATAGTATACTTGGACGAGTACAATACATAATTCGTGCAATAAAGGCAAGTGAATGACCTTTGTAAGTACCTTTGCCGGCATGTTTTTGTGAACTGCTTTGCGGTCAAACTTTACTTACTCATGATCAAAACAGACCGTGTACAAGTTCATACCGGTATGCACCAACCATGGCCATTCAGTGGCCACAGTACAGTATAGGCCGTTAATTCATGTCAATATCTGTGATGCAGGTGGTGTTGTTGTATGTCGGGTAGGGGTACGTGGGTATTGAATGAAAACTACGTGTTTGAAACATTTTATCTCAATCTCTCAACTATTTTAACTTGTAGACAAAACACCGTTGCATCAAAATTGTTGCATCAAGTTATTGACTATGGCGGTGTTTACCACACTGACAAAAACTTCCATAGTTATTCTGTGTCATTCATAACAAGACCAAGATTGAATTGTCAATACTGGCACTTCATCATTCAAACTGCGGCCGCACATATACACAAACATACCGATACATGCGGCATTGTTTGTACTTTTGTTACTATCAATGACAAAATGCACAATAGTACATGTAGTAGTGTTAAAAAAGAACTTTTTATTGTGTATTTTTCCTGTAAGAAAGATACCTGTCAATCATTGGTACAAGTCAACGATGCAAGCTAGCTGGTGTGAATTTCAGCCCGCATTGTTGAAGGGGGGCTTGGGGTGGGCGGCTTCTATAAAGGTACAATTCAAAAACCCAAAAGTGGCGAACAATGAGCCAGGACAGTGTTTCAAAGTTGCGGTGCGGCTTCAATTAGACGTGCAGCCTCAATTGGGAATTTTACGGTACCTGGCATTTATTAGACTAAGTATTTTTTTTATTAGTATTAATATGGCATATCAGAGATGATCCTTATTCAATAAAATTATGTAGAATCCTAAAATTCATATCATACCACTATTTCAGAAATATAACATATGTCTATATCTCCATCCTCTAAAGACAAAATTAGAATACCCACCCTTTAATGGTATTGTCTCTGTTTTCTTTCCAAGTTCTCTGAAAAGACTTCCTGGTTGAATTTTGGAAGGAGATTCATCTCTCAGGGTAAATGCTCCTAGCTTTGCTGTGCCCTTTCAATCACAAAGCATAACACCAATCAAAATCACAGAAAGTGAAATGAGTATGCTTAGTAGCAGACCATTGGCTGATCTGCTCAATCCATAGAGGATTAGTATGAACTTCCACGATTTGGAAACAAACTTGTTAATATTGGGGTTCAACATGTAAAACATTCAAGCACTGGACGTACAACCATTCACCTGGTTAGTATGGTACATAACACATACATGAGGATCATCTTTTTGAAACATTTCAAGAAATCTTTTCGATGATTAAAAATGAGCATAGATACAGGGCTTGACAATTTTTTTTCCAGTTCACTTGTCCGTCGGACAAGTGGATTTTCAATTTCACTTGTCCTCAAAAAAATTTTACTTGTCCTCCATTTGTAATAGTCAGGACCAAAATACTTGCCACGAATTCCGTAGCGGCTTTAAGGGCTTTCTTATTTTGGTAATTTTCGTCAATGTTGACGCCGCTTTTTCTCCAAAGTTCACATTGAAGTTGCCCTGCATACAGTCTGTGTGTTCCTGGCGTTAAACGGCCTCCACCACAAGAGCCTGTATAACGCCGGGAGCACACAGACTGTACGCAGGGCTAACATTGAAGGTACATATCATACATCGGCTTCCCGTGTTTGGCAAGCATAAATGCCATCGTAAAAAGATTGGTCAGTTTCTGTTGCTGGTCGTAGTCATTCGGTTCATGCATTGCGAGTGCATGCGATCGGGGTGTTGGCAAGTGAAACCGTATCGGGCTCAGCCGGACCCACAAAATTTTGACAATCATTGTCCCCGTTACGATGTCATTTGTGATACGCCAAACAGTCCAAATGTGGTTGACTAAACTCGTGAGACCTTATTGATTCAACGCGAAACATGTCGCATCCGTCAAGAAAAGCATTTCGCTTTCCCAGTGGTTTGGCAATGGTGGGGTACAGTACGAGGTATGAACATTTTGGAACTGTCATATTTCAACCAAGGCCACTGTGCTTTCTATTTTGGGAGATAACATCTACAGCATTTTTCCTCATCATAATGCTTATGTTTAGATCTTTTGTCAGAAACATCATTTAATCGTAACATTGAGTCGTCGATTCTCAGATGATCCCACTCACCCTGGCCCTCATAGCCGTGTAAATCATCACGATGTCATTTTTCAGAGTTACACAATGCCCATTGTCGTAAACAACGCGCCTCTTTATGTCAACAACTTTGCTTGATTTTTGCATAGGTCTGCTGAGTGGAAATTATGCCCTGGCTCGCGAAAATGCACAATGCCTTGCTTGTGTTAGTGGAAATATTACTGTAAAATACTCATATTTACAGCGATCACTCCACAAACTATCTGCCAACAATGTTCATCTACCTCGCAAGGCCGCATAAATGATTTTGAAGAACTGAACCGTCGATCGTCGATAAGCAATATGATTGGGTTTTGCAATTTTTTACTTAATTTGTTGGGGCGCAGCAGTCAGCATACAACAAAGAAATGCTATTTACGCCAAATGTTAAGCGATTTTTTTAATTGGATGATGAAACAATTTCATGTCGATCATCAAAAAATTGCAACATTCTGTGAGTCGGCAAGTGAATCTCAGAAGAAAGTCACAATTGTATCTAAAAAAGTCAGTGATTGACATTTATTTTGTCTGAACGACAACACAAATAGGGCAATACATGCACAAACCGCAACTTAGGTTCGTGTTGATTGCGCCAGAAGTTGTAAAAACAACTTGTCCGGTGGGCGACCAGATTTTATTTTTGACTTGCCCGAACGTAAATTTCACTTGTCCCGGGCGCCGGGTGATAGGAATTGTCAAGCCCTGAGATATTATGGAAGCAGGCAGATTACTGACAGATATCATCAGGTGCAAAATCAGTAAACTTTACAATATTTACAAAGTCTTACTGATCAATGCAAGAAAATTTGGTAAATATCACCATGTTTGTGTGCAGTACTTTGTTTTAAGGTAGTATGCGCCTCGAAAGTGGAAGCCCTTAAACCTTTGCTAAAACTTTCCTCAAGGATTATTTCAACCATTCTCTTTCAAAATCAAGCAAAAAATTTTGGGTCAAAGTACAAATTTTACTAGAGACAAATTGCCGACATTTACTAATATTTGAAATTCAAAATGGCCAGTGAGTGTTAATAACTCTATGGAGAAAAATAAAAATTCCATTTTTGAACACTAGAGTTTTCTTATGTACATGCTGAGAGCTGGGTACCAGATTTGCATAAATTCAAGGCATGCAAATGATATTATAATGAGGGACAGCCTCTCTTTGAGATGCAGCCTTGAGAAGCATCATGGCAGCCCTGCCGACCGTAGGATAAGGATCACCTGAAATTTCTTGCTCTATTAATCCGTAATCGTTCCTTTTCAAACAAACGAAAATCATGTATAAGCATTTTGAAGAGTAATGAACCACCAGGTTCCTTGTTTGTGCAGTTTTATAGCAATAAAGTAAGCGAAACAGACATTTATTTTCCCCGTAGCATTGTGGCTTGGTCCATAGCAACGTCTAAAACATAGGGGGATACGCATCTGTAGATTGATTGGCTAAGAAACAAGGGTTAAAGGCTTTGAACCCCATTCAAACTCTGTATACATATTCATGATTGATTTTCCCGCGTTCTGTATGAATTGGAACAGTGTAGGACTATGTTAACGCGAACCACGCACTTTTACAGCGCTGTAACTATGCGATGACCTCACCCCAGCGTTCAGAAAGCTCCACGTATTTGATACCCGGTGGTAAGATGTTTAATGCTTTCATGAAGTTTATCTCGTGTATAAAGATTCTGTATACATTTCTTTTGAAATTTTTAGTGTTAATTGTCGATTAAAAATGACGTGTAAACCCAGACGTTGTTTTGCCGTATAAATAACTACACCGTGCATGTGTGTCGGCGAAGCCACAGACGCTGCACAGACATACATGACACTGTGCACGGAGGGACATTACGTACAGATACCCACATACCCTGTAACTGAAGTGGTACGTCCACGATCAGTGTATACGTGCGTGTAAACTGGCGGCCATCTAAGTATGAATAGGGAGAGGCGAAGTCAGATCTAGAGCAAAGTTTCGCCGGCAATTTTTCAGTAACTAGACCTTGAACATCAAAAATAATTAGTTACACAAAGTAATGCAGGTCTGGTCTTGGAGAAAATACCCAATTGGGGTCGTCAAAGACTTGTTAACGAAAAGGACGCACTTTTTAAGAGGACCTTGCACTGGCCGCGGTCAAAAATAACATCGGGGATTCACGAAAAACTACTCCGCAGAAGTTGATTTTTTTCCCTCCAGACTATGATAACAGTTGTTAGGAACGAATAGAACGGACAACTTGAAAATCTATGGAGCGCTTTAACGAAAATCTGTATTTTCCCACTATGGAGAAAACCGACCAACCGTCACTTGTGAGCGCTGGGTGTGTGTGTTGGTTTGAAGCAAAATCCTCATTATGCATGCAAATTAGGTACCCAGCTCCAGCATGTACACCAAGAACTTTAAAATGAACCCCCACAATTTCTGGATCAGAAAAGAAATGAATAAGTTTGAGAGTCAGAATACTTTTCCTTGAGGCGAATTCTACATTAAATGCTCTTAAAATGGTCACATTACAGGGACATGCAAAGTAAGCTGATATAGATCATATGAAATAATTTATACTTTACCTCATTTTCACTAACTTGATGCGCTAAGAAACATTAAGTAGGAATGAAAATTACTAACGTCCACACCCATTGATATTGAATGAAATCAATGGAGACAGGTATAAATACCGTTGTTTTTGAAGTCTTTTCTGATTCTTCTGAACTTGGCGGTGAATGGAACTTGATGAAAGACAGTCCAAAAGTTGTGGTCTGAAAATAAATAAACACTGAAATTTTTGTGAGGAAATTCTGACCTGATAATCTGGTTTATTTATTTCATTGACCATTTTAAACTGGATTTCAGATGGAAATCCAACTGTACATTACATTTATAAGGAGATTTGCCTAAATATTATGGATATTACTGACAATTAAAAGTAATAGCTAAATATTTAAACAAACCGCGGCAAAAGTGCCAGTAAGTTTGACATCAGCACTGAGTAGTCTTGTGTATTTCACTACTTCATGCTTATACCGTATGATCTGCCATTGAAAATCTAACACACACCAAAATCTATATTTTTAGTTCCTACCACAAGCCCGATCATCTATATTTCACAGCTACTTAGTGATAATACTAAAAACCTAAAAAACTCCTAAATGCATCTGCCATGACCATTATTTTCCCCTTCTGTTTGGGAAATGAGGAACGTTTCTACCTTACCTTGTTAAATGGTTGTGTACATACAATTTTCACTCTGTCCCACTTCTGGTTACATACAGTTTTACTAAGTTTTTCCGGACCAAACATTCGAACTCTGTTGGTGTTTGTATTATTCTTACTTTCCACTGGACTCATGAAGGATGATGCAACCAGAATGACCTGCAAACATCATAAATGAATTGGTCTTCTATAACATACAGTACCAGAATCACATAACTTGTAACCGCATTTTGCGGTATGCGGCAAACATGCGGTAACTGTGCGGTAGCATTGTTCTCTCCCGCAAGGTCTGCGCTATCTATTGTTTCATGCCCACTTCCCATTGTTTTATTGCCGCAAACACTGCCGCAACGCGTTTGCGGGAACTCACTGATGCCTCAAAACATGCGGCAACAGCAGTGCGGCAACACACTGACAACTCAAATGCTGCGGTAACACCTCGTTGGGATCGCATTCTATTGTTCTAAATGTTGCAACTTGTGCGGCAACTGAATGATTGACAGCTTTAAAACCACAGCTGAAGAAATTGCGACCGTAGGCCTACTACAAACTAAATGCAAATTTAAACTTCACGGAGTGGTCAACTGTAGGCCTACACTGCATGCAAGACAGGAAAGGTGATTGGGAGTCAACTTAGCATGCTATTCACAGTAATTGAGCACCAAATCGCCAAAATTGTAAAGGGAAATATAAATCATGTCTTTCTGTTTGGTATACAATACAATGAATAGCCTATCACTGTAAAATAATTCTCTGGCTGGGTGGGCCGGGTGCGGTATGTTGCGAGTTTGAATCCGATCGATAATTTAATAAATTTCTTAAATAAAGATGACATCACTGATCTGAGAGAGATGTGATGTCGAAGAGAAATTTATTGGATGATTGTGACCATCAGGTAAGTCACGGTCTGGTGGTAAGTTGATGCCACAACACATCGCAGAAGACATGTTTTCTATTTTTCAATGCAAGAAGTGAATGCCGGTGAACTCGGAACTGATCACTGATCTGTACCAGTCATTTCAACTTTAGTGGTTGGTATATGCTCAAATACAGTTTTAAAATTTCCACAAGTACGATCCATGACTAAAAATGTAGAATTTTTGTTGAAATAAAGCTTTCCTCGTTTTCACTCATTATCGTCAACCGATCATGACACCCGTTCCATAGCATGCATAGCTTCATGTTTGTATCATGCGAGGAGGTGAAAAATGACCATGTACTCCCTTGTGACGGCGTCAAAGTGTATGGATATAATCTAGGACTAGTGGTGTAAAGTCTTCAATGACAGTAAATTGCGAACAATAATTCTACAGACGCATTTATTTCTCTTCGGACGGGTGAAACCTCAGGCACCCATGCACTGCGTAATCTGCTAGATCGATCGTGAAACTAACAGGGAGTCTGTAAAAACAACTGGTCATCAGTGTAGTGCACATGACTTTCCTATTTTACATCGTTTGTACTAACTTTTATCACTGTCATTCAACAATCTGTGGAGAGACTGTGCTCTAATACTATAGAAATATACCGCCATGGTAATATTTAGAACTGTCGTATCTCCTTATGTTTCCCAGTCGGACAAAGACGCCTCTATGACAGTACGGTCAGATAAGTCCTCGCAACCTAGTATAGAAAGAATTGTAGTCTATACACAACGATGTGCGCTGTGGCATAGGCAGTTACCCATGTTTGCGCTTTGAAATGCCCGATCGGACAGGTTTCGCAGTTTACGGTATCGAGACCATCTTTGTTACAATTGCAAAATAGATATTTTGGCAATTTTACTCTAGAAATTTAATGTGAATAAGTGGCTACTTTTACCTGTATGCAATAGACCTTGGTGTTCCGTTAACGGCAATCGAGAGCTGCGTACATACTGAGCCAAAAAAAAAGCAAAGTCTTGGATTTTAAAATTCGCTTTTGTTTTCGCACAACATGCCTTCAAAGCGTCAACTTTACGAGTTTTGCATAAATTATCAGCCCTTGTTCACGCTTGTCAAGCTGCAAGCTGTATCTTCACTTCCAGGCTTTTTACCGGAAGTTAAACTGGCTCCCAGTCGCTTGGCTTTTCTCGGAAGCTAAGTTCCAAAAAGTCATGGTAACTGCATAGCTTGCCAAGCCAGGCGATCATCCCGCGACCAATCCCAACAGCCCTATACAACTCAGCGCGACGGTCTACTGATATTTAATCCTTCAATTTACTATATGTTTTGATATGCCCACAGACTTGGAGCCGGTCTGACTGGAAGTTTGAGAAACGGTC
>LD346467.1:130890-141974 GCA_001465055.1 Ptychodera flava
CATTTTCAGCATCGTGAGTTAGCCACGGAAATTCTGTGAACCAAGCTTGTTGAAGTGATCGATGCCTGTCGCGGCCATATTTTTGTTTTTCTTTGGATTTTGGCTCGTATCTTCTTGAGAACTAGAAGCCCTTTCAAAATAACTTGAAATAGATCGCACTCCGACGGCGTTTTTTTGTTTTTCTGCCCATGGCATGGTCATCACAAATTAGACGTCGCGGGCCTGTCGCCCGACGTCTGCTATATATGCAAATACATGTGATACTCGATCGATCACGCGTACGTCACAAGTCTCGCGAGACAATGCGTCTGCGCGATGAAAACACGATGTCCAAGATGGCAGCGTTCAGAGACCGCACTTTGTAGTCTCGTCCGACCGCAGCATATTTTTATCATGTCACATTGCTTTCACTTTTGGGCCAAATTCCCATTCGCCACTGTGGCGAACGATGTTTAAAAACTTTTCGCCAAATCTGATTTCTATTCGCATTTGGCGACGTGGCGAATAGGCAGCGCGAACACAGAGACCTAATAAATGAAGAGGACTCTATCCTCTCTGAGGACTTGTAATCAAAGTACCCATTAACAAGTAGGGAATGTGTCATCATTGATGACTTGTTTGAGGGTATTTTGCGGGAAAATAAAGACTTACGTTTATCGTTTGAAACTGATTTGAAGTTGAAACGGCGATTCAAATGGGTCGCCCGCCCGCCCGGGAGCATCGCGTTGACTGCACCGGCCACTCTGAATGAAAGCTCAATCAATATCGTGATCTGTGGTTGAGGTTTTCTCTGTCAAAAACACTCAAGATGAGGAATTTTAAAAGGATTTTTACCAAATCTTAATTTAATATGTTATTTTGGAGCGATCAATGAATGTTTATGTGAGGTATTAAAACTTTGATACGGAGACAGCCATGGCAGCCGGTCACGGGAGTCTTGATGTACAACTACAACACACTGCAACATGTTCCAATGGTCACTCCAAGTTCCGAACTGTTGACCTCGCGTCATATTCCTACGTCTATGACTCATTATTTTGTCTAAATAAACCAGGAGCTTGAAATGATGGGGATAGAAAATGAGACACATTGATACGATGGTTGGAAAATGAAAGAGGGTTAAAGAGATACTCGTTTTTTTATCGATGTCGAGGATATTGAGACACACTGATACGATGCGGGCATCAGGAAATGAAAGAAAGTGCCAGAAAGCTTTTGACAAGCTCTACTTTACTTGAAAAATTACACCATCACCAAACTTGCCATTTCGAATATACAACTGGTGGGTCATGTAAAAATTGAACACAACCACGCTGAATACGGCGTGGCCTGTCATACCGCACTACTTCAACACAATGCCAATGGTCGTCAAAAAAGAACGATGTCGCTTCTGGTTTCAACATGTCGAAGAACGCGATGTTTTACTGTTGAACTGAAATAGATGTATTTCATTACTTGTACAAAAACTAACGGAGTCGGTGTTTGTAGAATAACGTGGTTTCTAAATGGTCACCGATTCACAATCACTGAATCATCGTTTACAACAGGTTGCCTTCGTAACTCTCCGAGATTTGTGATCAAATCATTGTTTGACTTTGAGCCAATTTAAATGTAGGCGATACATTTGTCAAATAATTTACGTGAGCCACACAGCAAATTGGCCTTCATATTGTCGCTCCAGACAAGAAAAGGAAGTCTGGCCACAGTCAGTGATCATGGTCTGGCTCAGAGAAATTTACGGCGAACGAAGCTAAAAAAATTGGAGGGCAATTATTACCAATTCGTTTTTGTGGCATCGTAAAACGATCAATGGCGATCACTGTACACAAGACACTTGCTAAGTTTACGTTGTTTGCTACAAAGTTGCACAGAAATTTGACCCTTCAACAAAGTGGGTCACAAGCTTTCCTTTGATGTGAAGGTGTGTAGATTTATATGCTTGAACTGCTAGTGCAACAAATTGTTGGCCGGTCTACAGTCCAGAAACTTACGTCTGAAAAGTTAGGTCGACACTTGTCTTACTCGTGCTCAGTGTAACCACACTGTGGCTGGGACAGTTACCGCTGCATAATTTATGCATGTCAACATAATGACAATTTCCAGTTGGAGATAATGAGTTATTGAGGGCAAACCTGTGTGGTCTGAGACGCGCCTCAGGCGCGCCTCAGGCGTGCCCAAGGCGTGCCTGAGGCCAGCCTGAGGCGAGCCCGAGGCGAGCCCGGATGGTGCGTTAGTTCTGCTTTGAACTGTAGTTATGCAATTTTTTAGGTGATGATTTTTCAGGATGATCATATACCTTTACATGGAACTACAGTTTTCAATTTGCAAAAACAAGGCTGGAACAACTCTGTAGTCTATGTACCATATGGTTTCATACATTTTAGGTCTACATTACCTCTGTTCACTGTAAACGTGTAATTCCTGATATGTTGTTCAATCTGTCTTGCAGGTGAGTGCAGTCATTGAAACTAAACATAAGGTAATGTTCAGCCTAGTGTCTCTTAAGAAATATGCCTCACAGGGACAGAGTCCCTATCTGTTCACATGATTTTGGTTATTTTTAGAATGGGGACTTATTGATTGGGTTCTGTCTGTTAGTGCTTATGTGCATTTGTCTGTCCATTCAGAGCCAATTCTTAGACATGACGACCGTTTTCTCTCAAACTTTGTATGTGAACAACACTATAGCATACATATGCATGTTGATTCATTTCATTATCTATTACAATATGGTTGCCAGGCAGCAATTTTGTGCAAAGGGCCACAATTTACTCATGCCTTGACTGAGTTGGCACAAAGACAGTACACTACGACATGTTCAATAAGTATCAAACTTTGATTTTAAGTTGTTTTACAATTATATATCCAAATGATGATAAAATTTGGATAAGTAAATATGAGCAATTTTGAAGACAGAAGTATGTTATCATTAATATTTTTATTTTATTAATATCATTAATATTAAACAGTGCAGCTGACACACTGTTTTACAAAAAATTTTGTCATGGAAATATCTATATGTTGTGTTTAAAAGAAGTATTTGGGTATAGATCTAGATATTTGGAGATAATTTTTGCCTGTTTTAAAAAAAAATGGCTAAAATATAATATTCATGAAGTCCCTGGTCCAATTTCAAAAACTTAAGAATTGATGCATATTGCACCTATGTATTTGGTGGTAGATGCATTCTCAACTGAAATTGGGTATTTGTTCAAATGAAGTTAATATGACAAAAATATGCTAATGAGCAACAAAAGTGTAAATTTTAACCATTGTTCAGACTGTCTTGGCAAGGCAGCTACATGTAACATACCATGTTGTACAAAAAGTGTTGCTTAGAAGTAGCCATGTGTGAGTCTATAAGAAGTTGTGGCATACAGACCTTGTAAACAATCAGATTTTTCAATAAAAATATGCAGGATGACATAAATATATACACAACAAAATGCCATCTCTATAGACAGCAAACTTTGCTGCTTAATCCCGCAAGGTCGGGGAGCAATTTTAGCCAGCTTTCACCGCCACAACAAATGCTGTATATTTTTTCATCTGATTTTTTGATGCTATGCACTTTAAAGTTCATGTCGCCTTGAAAGGACTGACATGCAACTTGCACCAGTCAACATGGAGCATCTCCTGAGAATTTTTAAATACCAGGTGATTTATAATACATGTATTAATCCAATTTCTTTACAGATGTCTGACATTAGCTGTGTTGTCCACATGTGTTCACTTCTTCATCAACGCTATTCTGAATTTTCACCTCAACTTCTACAAGCATTCCAGAAAGCTTTACCCAAGAAAGATGAGAAGGTAAGTAATCCATTTAGCATTGTAATAAATGAACAAATGATGTAATCCATTCTGCCTAAAAATGCCCAATTTAGTTTACCAGGAAGCTGCCCCATATTGGAGGATTTCTAGGAAGAATGTTTAATTGACCATATAAGAGGTATGAATCAGGAGTAAATCAGTTTAGTCCCAGTATCAACTGAATTTCATAAAGTTTTTGATCTGTGTCTTTTTCACATATTTGCTGGCATCACCTTTTGCATAAATTCATGCAGTCATCATCTACCCACAATTTTATTGGAATCTTTTTCATGTTCAGAGCTGTTACTTCAACATGTGTATAAGACATCTTTGTAAGTTGGAACTAAGATGTACATCTGTCACAGTACCATGGTACATGCATGTACTGACTATCACTTTGGTTCATTTATTCATTTGTATAATCATAGTTTGGATATGCATGTTGCTAATGAGGAATTTGTAGCTTTACTTTGATATCTATAGCCTCTTCGTAGATTGCAAAACATAATTTCTCTTTACTCCAGGTGAAAAGTGGGATTTGTAAAGCCATATAAAATCTGCCAATTGTTTTTGGTATTTTTCCCTGTCCATGGCTTAGGAGGTGTAAATGAATTTGTTTAGGTATATCCCTTCAATGACAAATACATATTTGACATCACATTTCACAATCATGGTGTCATTATAAATTATTTGAAATTACCCACATTGACTGTTATCAACAATTTTGTTGCTGTGGAAATTTAGTTGAGGTCCATTTATTTATTCATTCATTTGATTAACCAACAGATGCCAAATCCAACTTCACTATCCTCTAAAGCAATGCTCAAGGGCATATTATGATGTTCAAGTCTTGAGTTCAACATCATCTGTTACCTTGTCTGATATCCAATCCACTGCACTGAAATGCCTCGTTAAAATCAATATGCCTTGATACTCAGCATAGTGTTCGTTATTGTCCTTTAAGGAATCTTCCTGTTCAATGCAATAGTCTCCTGTACATTATCCATACAGCATTGCATTCCTAATGAGAGAGCAGTTCATCTCTTGTCACAAGAAACAATAGTCTGTCGTTTATTTCTGTGTAGATGGGATACCATTGTCATGATACATGTCATCCATTCGGTGTATGTTGGTACAAAGGAGGTATATGGACTAATAAAAACGTTTTCTTCAAGTCTGTCAGTCCTGCCATGTTGTTTGCAACCCTAATTACTTTTCATACAGGGCATTGGTAATAATTGACCATTGGAAGTTAGAAATTTACAGAGCAAAGAAATTTACAGAGCAACTATCAGAGCAAACCATCTTGTTGTCTTGGACCACTTACTACTTGACTTGCTCTCCCCTGTGAATATTTAAAGGAATATTGCTATTAAACTCCAATCATGGCATTGTGTATTGTTAAACTGACTGGACTGTGGTATGTTTATTTTATTTAACAGGTTCCTGATGCAGGAAAGCTCAGAGTCATATTGCGCCTACTTGCAGAGGTAAAGACCTGCCAGTGTAACTTTATCAGTGTTCTCCCCAGGATCAAGCTAAAGCATATCGGCTAATTTGCATAATCGTTTGCATATTCATTAATTTGTATTTGCATATGGATATAAGCATGCACATGCACCCACACATACCTGTACACTCACAACAAAATGCAATTGTAACACACAAGTATGCAGTGTGAACATCATGGAAACTCTTTATTACACTTAGATAAATCACCACAGTTTTGTAATTACAATTAAAACAGAATATTCAAACAGTAACAGCAAGTTCAGATTGAAAGCAAGAAATAGTTGGATCATCTGTTTGGAGTTTCATTAATACATATATTGAAAATAAAATTGTCAAAAATTGCCAATGAAGAGGAAAGTTTCACAAGTTTAAGCTTTACACCATTCAAATGTAATTGAGTTTTTTATCGTTTTTGAACGACAAACACCACGAATAATTTTTCATCAGGGGGATCAATTTCAATCATGCGCCCCCCCCCCCCCTTGCGTAACTACCACTACCATTGAACATCATCGTTCGATTCTTGATTTTAAAAATCCCACCAAGATGATCACAAGACGTGAACTAAGTACGACTAGCATCATTCGAAAATCAGGTGTAAAATCTCTCAGAGAACTTGTCAGCATGAAGGTAGAAAGAGCCTCCATGGTGTCAGAGTGGAACCACACATGACGCCACGATCAGTGTCAACAAGTTATAAACATGGCGGCCAATATGGCCGCTGCCATACTGGAATGCAATGTGATCGCGATCTTGATCGTACTCGGTCCAAAAAAAGATCATCGTTATAAAATCACAATCAACCTCACCAATCAACTGGTTCTCTTGTTTCTTAGCGGTCAATTTTGTTGATCAAAGCATTGGAGTGTGATCAAAGGCCCTGCAAGTGCTATACCGCCTTACTCTGTGAATACTTGTCCTCGATGTATACTGACTAAAGGCCTTTGGTAGTAGATCTTTCACTTGCAGACTGATGTGACATCTTCATTGATCAAAATCTGAACGATAATGCTCCTACAGTGCGGTTTTCCATCGTTTTTAAACACTTTGAATGGCACGGCATCTTTGACACGGCAAGTGTTAGCGTTCGATGACGGACAGCTGAGACGGTGACAATGACGTTGTCGGACCTCCCACTCTGAGGAGGGTAGGGTAAATCAGCTGATCTCCGTTTCACACCTCGGGTACGTGTTATCAGTGTAGTCGCATGTGAATGACGACCGGAAACCACACAAAACGGTTGGGATGTTTGTTACATTGTTTTATTTTACAACAAAAGACGTTATTTTTGAAACGAGCAACACAGGCGTCGAAAGTTTGATTAGGGACGGTTCCATATGGGTATCGGCCTTAGTGATAGCGTATCGGCAAAAATCAAAGGATATCGGCCCCTATACGCTAAAACCCTCTGGGGAGAACTCTGCTTTATATTATGCATCCTTCTCGGCATTGTGTATTGATAATGCTATGAAGCATTCACTTTGAAGTAAAACACTCTTTCAGATGAGATTGTGGTTAAATTCTTATTTGGTTCATACATCCTTCTCAACTTTGTGTATAGATAATGCTATGGAGCATTCCATTGGAACTGAAAGACTTTTCTGTATAAGCTGATGTGTAAATCATTACTTCTAAAAGCTTGCTATATATAAGTTGTAACAAAGACTTCATAAAGTGTTACCTGATTGGACAACAGTTTTTAGCCTCACTACCATCAAAACAATGGAAAGAAATTTAGTGAAGTTTAGATTGTAAAATCTTACGTAGAATTATTAGAATAAACACATGACTTCTAGTATGTACTTTTGACGACAACAGTCACTTTAACAAGACTGAAAAACACTTTAAAATTTATTTTAGTAAAAGTTAAAATGTTCATTTCTTATTTGTATCTAATGTCTTTCAATGTTTATTTATTTTGTACAGCTGGTTGTCTATGGTGTGTTCACTGACAAGGAAGGACTGCCGTTATTGGCTAATCAAATATCATCTGTGACTAATGCAGACAAGGAAACCCATTCCAATATTTCCCTAATTCTCAGCTTTGCCAGGCATTGTGGAGAAGACTATGCTGGTTTGATTCCAAGGAAAAACAGGTATGAGGTTCAGCTTACACCAGCTATTAAAGTGTGTGATTCATTAGATGGCAAAAGAGAGGTACATTGTGTTAATCATTAGAGTTCATTGCATTATATTGCCATAGCAAATACACAGAGAAAATATTTCTTCTTTTAGGGTATCTGTGAAAATTGCAACATCAGGGGCCCATATGACCTTCAATTATCCACTAGATTCAAGACAGCTTTGCATATTTTAATCTCTGCTCCTCCACTGAAATCAAGTTTGTCTACAAAACATTCACATAATCTACCAGCTACCATGTCTTTGTTCTTTCGTGTGACTCCATTTCTGGCAACCAGGTGGTGTAGCTTGCACATTAAGAGGCAGAGATAAAACAATATGATCAAGAGCTTTTTGTACGTTTTGACTTCTGTTGAGTTACTTCATATGTATCATAAAGATTAATATGCATTGCATTCTGCAAGTTTTTGTATCGTAGAATCAGATACAATTTCCATCATGTTATTTGTGACCATTCACAGCAGAGCCCTGTTGGCCACTTGTCCAATGAGAAGTGATTGTTGTTCTCCCTGACATCACTCTATGGTAGTTCACTTGCCTTCCACCAAGTGACCAGATAGAGGTGAATTCTCTTACACAAAAAAGTGCTGTTCAGAGTGGTAAAACTCAACTATTATAGAAGTTTCAAAATCAAGTTTTTTCATGGTCCTAAAATAATAACCCCATGATGGAAGCCATCTAAATTCCTGTGGTACATACATCTTTTCTATATGGCAAGTTACAATCTATTATCAGGCTCCACAGACTTCTTTGTATTCATCAATAGTTACAGCATGTAAATATGCTATCAAAATGTGATTTTCCTACAATTAGTATTGCATATTCCTATTTACAAGCTACCTATATATTAAGTCTCACCTTTGCTGTAAGATCAGTGTACCAACAGAAAACTTTCTTGCAAAGGCAAAATTTTAATATTGTTTAAATAGTCATTCAGTTTCTATGTCTTCGAGCACAACAGTGTATCCAAAATGTGTAATCTTAGCAACTTTTCAAAATCATTAGACAAATGAATCTATGACTTTACACTTAGTAGAAAGAAGGCCTGGAAATAAAGACAGGAAAGCCTTGATTCATGTAAAATTCAGCATTTATTAAAAATTACATGAAATCTATTATTTTGTATTTCTATCCATAGACTTCTAGCAGAAAAGTTCAATGTTTGCCTTCCAAAGAGTGAAATCTTCTCTACTGAGGTTCAGAAGTCTTGCCAAAATATGCTGAGAGATTACTATAGCTCTCTGACCAAACATCTTGTACAGGAACATAAAAAGTTACAAAAAATGGAACGGCAAAATAGAAAGACCTTACAGGTATATGTGACACTTTTTATCTGCAAGATATGTTTCATCTATGTTATTTCAAAGTATATATTATACCAGTTAGTATGGAAGATAGTAGTTTTTGACGAGGTGCATTAATTGCTGTCTGTGTATTCAGTTGTTATCTACTGTAAACTCATTCAAATAGATACCAGTTAAACATAGCTTCATATTCTCATGGCACCAGACTTTAGGCTAATAGATAACAAAACATTTGGCTGATTGTACCAAATCAAGAATCAATGGCATTTCTTGCTGATTGCAGCTGATTTCTTTTTATGTAAGTAAGCTATTGGGTGCATTTTGACCAGCCAAGGAAAAAAATGTGACAGCATAGATACTGAGTCTGTATTTTTTGATAGCATGGTGTCTGTACTACAGTTGACCAAGTTTAAATAAACGTATTACTGTAATGGGAAAATAGGGTCCAAAATTGAAATTGAGCCATCATCAAAGAAATTTCAAAATTTATTTGGTAGCTGTTTGTTTCATAATGTAGATTGAAAGTTATAATACCCATAACAGTAAATAAAAATACAAAACTTTGTACCCTCTTTGTTTCCTTCACCAGGCAGACATAGAAATAGAGCTAGTCAGACATTGACCCACATTTATCTGTGCCTACACTTGACGTATCTGTATTATGTTCACACTGCCCACAGACATCACAGGGGAAGATAGTGGGCACAACCAAGCAGTTACTCAGCAGCATCTGATATGCATATGCCCCTGGGAACTCTGCTTGCAAATGCTTTCTTCTCTACTTACTTTGTGTATAACATTATTATTTTTAGTCTGACCTTTTCACCAGAGATACAGAATGTTGTGATCAAGTATTTGGTGAAATTTTAACTTTGATTTCTATTCATCAAATCAGATGAAGGGAGAGCTAAATCAGGACATGAAAGAAGAGACTGAAAAAGCCCAAGCAGCATATCAAAAACTACTTGTAAATGTTTCAACTTTTTCTGTGAGTATATTGTTTGACCACCCCATCTGTATGTGTTGACAGATTTTATGTTAGTACATGGTTATATGGGAGCCATCTTATCATTTTGTTCAGGGTCATTGTATAGCAGTTGTTAAAAGTACAATGAACAATATAAATTATCCAATTTACTATCACTGCCACTATAGATCAGCAAATATTACATCTGTCGACATTAGTAGTGTTGAAACTGTCTGTGGCGTAACCATTTCACCACAGTGGTTGGAACTAATCCCATTGTTTTCTATGGTAAAGTTGGACCTCTAGAGAGGGAAATGTAGGTACAAGGGATGAACAGTTAGAGTAAATTTGTGGTGCCGAAAGTAACTGTTGTGCATGACTAAAAGAATTATGAAATTACATAATAATACATGATGATGTTCAATAGTGTTTAGCAACGTCAATTTTATGCTGTAATACATTTCTATCAAATATCAGGATCTTTTAGATGAAGACATGCCAGATCTCCCTGAAGACGGTGAGTACCGGTACATAAGTGAATGTGGACAAACCATTTCCAGATGATGAACTCTTAACACTTTTGATATTGACACATGCCACATTACATTGACACACTGTCATTTTTGTTCAAAATTTTGTTTTACCAAAACCACTTGTCTGATAGCTTTTGTATTTGGTTTTCAGGTTCATAGGGATAATAAAAATGTGACATATTCAAATTGTGATGAATTTGCAAATTTGCACTTTTTAGGCAATTTTTGCCATATTTGGTCAAAAAATTTATTTCTAAAAACTACTCGTCTGATAGCTTTGATATTTGGTGTGCAGATTCCTAGGGTTTATCTAAATGTGATATATTGAAATAATGATTAAATCTGCAATTTTGAATTTTGGGCAATTTTTGGTCAAAAATTTTTTCTCCAAAACAGCTTGTCTGATAGCTTTGATATTAAGTATACAGGTTATAGAGGTGATCTTAATTTGTAATTTTGAATTTTGGGGCAGTTTTTGCCACTGTTTCTCAAAAAATTTGTTTCTCAAAGACTATTTGTCTGATACGTTTGATAGTTGGTAGAATCTTAGGGATGATCTTAATGTGATATGTTCAAATTAAGATGAAATCTTCAATTGTGTATTTTTGCAGCTATTTTTAGCTCACATTTAGTTATACCAATGTGAGTTTATCGTATAGGCTGAAGTCGATGGGGTCTGTATGTATGTGTGTACGTATGTATGTAAGTATGTATGTATGTATGTATGTATGTATGTATGTATGTATGTACGTACAGTATGTCCGTCAACATCAAAAACACGCAAACCGCTGCACATTTCAGCTTGGTATTTGG
>LD346468.1:0-11767 GCA_001465055.1 Ptychodera flava
ATCTCTAAAAAAAGCTTGATTGTGTAAATTAATTTTTTTACATTTGGCGCCTCGTAAACATAACCTGACATGTTTGGTAATTTTAGAAAGGCATTTTATTCCTCTTAGAAATGACATATTGTAATATGCAATTATAGTTTTCGTGTGTTGTGCATTCAAGTAAATGGCATCATGCTTGTTTCTTTAAGATCATGATTGTGCAGGAAATACTGCATTTTTTGTACTTTTCAGTGGGGCGGGCCGCGGTATTTTATGAGTGCGGCACCCGTTAAATGATTGTATAAACACGTAGGCATGGTCCAAATCAGCGAGCAGTGATACTTCTATACACGTCCTTCATTTAGCACATTTGCACGAACCAACTTTAGTTTGAAAATAAAATCATGAAATAGTGCATAAAATTCGCAGCTATTGGGGATTCAAATTTTGTTATATATTTTTTTCTTAGTGATAATTAAATAACAACACATGATCGAGAGGGCAATATCACGATTTGTTGTCTGCCAAAGTATGGTGCCCTTGACGGTAATATTGATAATACCCAAACCGAACCAGAGGGCACTATCAATGTAACCGTCATGGGCACCAGCCCGAGGGCAGGCAACAAATCTGGATATTGCCCTCGCTATCATGTGTTATTAATTTTATTACACCATACAAACACTTACACACATGATCGATAACCCTTGTAACGTAACATTTTATTTTATTTCACTTGCCGGCAGAAATAGGCCGGCAGCCATATATGTACACGCACTACATCGTCAAAATTACAACTGATACATATGTCGTGTATGGCTAGAGGGATAGCGGTAGCATAGCGGCCATGATTGTATCATTAGGCTTTTGAAATGTTCGCAGAGTTTTCAAATTATTGTATTTAAAAAAATCAATTAATTTTAACGTACCAACTATTGCGATATTTAAATACGTACATCATTTATTAAAACATACGGTAGGTGTCTCCGTTGAAAAACCGTCTCTTTTCGAAACAATAACTGTTAAATACGATAGATAAATATCAGTCATAGCTCAGTAAAACAGGAAATATTAAATTTACTATGCTTTTAACGGTTACAACAATTTAAAAGATTAAGCACTGTGAAAAAAATGTCATCGCCAAATCATACAGGTTTATATGTTGCTTTCAATACAATTCAAGCGTCTACTGTTTCTATACTAAGAACATATTGAAATATCCAACTGTTATCGTCGCGTTGGAAAATAGCGATGCAGCTGCTGATCTCGGCATGTCGATGTTTATGCACGGAGATTGTTGATCTGTCCTGCTTTCCACACAGTTTTCTTGGGATGAGCCTGAAACATCAGTGGTGACAAAGGTACATGAGTCTAAGGGGCAACGTCAAAAGTTCAATGAAGGATAAAAAACTTAATTCTTTTAGTTTGGGGGTGGGGGGGGGGTTTGACCTAAACAAGTTTCTATCCTACAAATCGATTTAAGGTAAAAATTGCCAGGGGAATGAATATTTTGAAAAAATAGAGCAGAAATGCACACTTTCGTGTTGAAGCCAGCGGAGGGAGTTGTTTTAACCATAGACCCTAAAAACGGTGGGGTCTATGTTTCAACACGGTGCAGAGCTGCACCTGGCCTAGTTTGTGTAAAGAATGCAGGCTGTTGGCCTCTGTTGCACCATAGACGGTAGTTTCTCTACTGTCTATATGGTTGCACTCGGAATTTATAATTGTATTTTGCTACATTTCTGGTGCACGTGTAGTCCGCCTGAATGGAGTAGTGTGAACTGAGTTGTTACAACCACCAGGACAGTTGAGATAGTTTTTATACCTCTGGAAGGAGAAACCTGGACTTTATTGTTGTTGTTCTTGTTCATTCATTGATAAACTTCAAGTTTGTTGTTAGTATGTTGTATTTACATTTGATGAAACACAAAGTGTGTTCCCAATCTTAAGCCCCACTAGCTTTATTTTTTAGCATTATTTTTATGATTTTACTTTCAAACTAAAATAAGTTGGTGACAATGTAGTCATTTAGGTCTGTGTACACACTTATAACTACCTGCCGGGGCTATATATGCAATTTTGAACAAGATAAAGATTACACTGCGATTAAATGTTCGCCCAAACATTAAATCACAGCCCCATGCAGAAAAGCTAAAACCTTGATACTGATGCATATCTGCACTGAAATCTTCATATAAACTGCACAGAGTAGTCCAAATTGTAATGCATAGGGGTGAATGTTTTCAACTGTGACACTGTATGTTCTGATTCCTTTTCAATATTACCAATTTTTGAAAATGTCAGGAAATCAAAATGACCGTTAAAATTTTTATTTACATGTGAAATGTTTCTGAAAGGAATGGTTTCCTAATGCAGTAAAAGCTCATATCTCTTCAGAGGGTAGATTTCAGAAAGGAGCGAATAGGTAGATAATTTGAGGTCAACAAATTTCAAGAGTTACAGCTAGTGGGGCTTTAACGATGCATTACTTTATTTCACCCCTAAATTGACTGATCCTTAGCTTCGCTTTACATAGAAAGAGCCCGGCAACAGGTTCAATATAAGTCAATTAAGTTTCTAGGGGGGTGGGGGGGTTTGGGGAAAAACTAAGGGAATTAAGTTTTTTATCCTACATTGAACTTTTGACGTCGCCCCTAAGTTGGAAGGTGACTGGGATGTTAAAAGGATGGTAGAGTTGAATGATCAGCCAGACGTGTAGTAGCTAGAAATGCAGCTCGGGCTTTGGTCAGAGATTGCTTCTGCAAAAGTTGCAGTTGCGAACATCTCGGCATAGCTACTTATACTAACTTCAAATAACTTAAGGAAGCTAAATACCTTTTAGACACTTTCAGATTTTTATTTTTTTCTCAATTGAACACGTCCCAAACCCCAATAAAGTATACATTTCCTGAAAGCCCTGATATAGAGCTATCTGACCAAGTACAGTACACGGTCATTATTTGCATAAGAGTCACGTGACAAGCGTTTTGCTGAACCTTCCAAAAACCGGTTTTTCCCGCCTTAAGCGAACACGCTGCAAGATTTCCGGTTGGAATTTCTTCATTGACAAGCCTTGACAATATTCCTAAAAACCTTGTCTGCGATTTTTTCTCGGAGGCTCCATTCAAATTATATGGCGTGATAATTAAAATTCTTTGAAAAGCACCTTCGTCCAACACCTTTAAGAGCACATTAAAAGTGATCGAAAATAATCATTTTGATCTAAATTTCTCATTTTTTGGAACAGAGCTGAGAGATTTTTTGTAAGAAAAACATATGTCGCAATAAAGTAGTCAAAATGGCCGCCTCCGTGTAAACAAACGGAAGTGCACTCTTTTCAAACTCGTCGGTATATAGAGATTCCATTCTGAATACATTTATGTAAACGCGTTAGTCTGAATGCTCGCTTGGCGAGCGGCCTTCGGCCGCACTCACTACGCTCGCTATTACGAAAATACCGCATAGGATACACTCGGACATTGATACCACGCATCGCCTTAAGCACTGTGCCAAAGAACTTTTGCATTTTTGGCAATATTTTTGGAATAACCTATGCCATATCAAAATCCGTGTTGTTTGTCAACGTATTTTTTTTACATTTAGTGGAGGACTTCAAAATACTGATTCACGTTCAGGGTTCCTGAAAAATTTCCTTGTTTTAGGACGGGCACTTGTCTATATTTGGCGGACCCATGATGAAAGATAATCTGTAAAGATGGTTAGAACACACAAAAAACGACGTAAAATCAGAGAGCTAAACGAAATTGAAATGCTCAAGAGACCAAGGAAGCTATGGATATCCACTTTGGAAGTTGCATGTGGAAATAAAATCACCGATATCCTCGTGGAACACCAGGATTTATCTTTTCCATATCTGATAGTTTGCCCATGTGGCAGCGATCTAACAAATATATTTGGAACCAATTTATTACATATCTGTATTGACCATATAAAGATAATTTCTTAAGTAAGATATCGTGATCTACAAGATCGAAAGATTTGGAAAGGTGCAGGAACGTTATACCAACGAGGCGTCCCGCGTCTGTATTTTCTAATAATTCATCACAAAAACGGGGAAGGGCAGTTTGATAAGAATGGTTCTTTCTGAATCCTGACTGCTTGTCGTAAAGAAGACTTTTATGAGAAAAAAAATCATATCATATAACTTTTTGTGTACATGGTTTTCAATCACTTTTGACATAGCTGGTATGATTGAAATTACCATGTAATTTGACATCTCGTTCACACTACTGTTAGCCTTATAAATATGAGTTACTGACTGACTCATTGTAAAATAGTTGCAAAAGCTTTTCAAAATTGACTGCAAATCGCATCAAATCAAACTTCTGCATGAACTATTGTCGCCTGCCAAATACTTTCAGCTATCATGATAAAATGGAGGGAATGTGTTCCAGCTTACCTTTGAATTGTTACAGTATTGCAGCCCTGTATTGACCAAGTACCTTTCAGTCCCTTTTCAAGACAATGACGTTTCTAGTGACCATGATCGACTATCGTGAAATGGCACAAGACCACCAATTAATTCCCCATAGGCCACCACAGTAACGTTGAGCTCGATTTTCCAATTTTAAAACATTCAGAGGCACGAATCCTCTTAACAGGTGTTAGGTCAATGTCAGCTTGACTACTGATTAATTTTTCGTGTGGGCAAGTCCACGGAAATTTTGAGATAGCGATGAAAATAGCGCCCTCAGTGGTGTTTTTGACAAAATTCAGGCTTATTGTTAAAATTTCTATTAGCCCTAGAGCTCCTCATATTACCACCAAATGCTTCAGCCATTATTCACAACAGTCTGCATTTTGATTTAGGCAGATAAATATCTTTACAAAAATTCTTGACGTTAAAGTTCAAACTAAACAAGCATCAATGCAGATATCAAAACTTCAAGGTCTGCACTATTTGTCTTCCGAATTATGCTGGACAAGGCCCCACATCACTGGTAGT
Source organism: Ptychodera flava (assembly GCA_001465055.1). Lineage (NCBI taxonomy): Eukaryota > Metazoa > Hemichordata > Enteropneusta > Ptychoderidae > Ptychodera > Ptychodera flava. Next base: position 4,946 of record LD346468.1, read on the forward strand.
GAGGCTGTGCCCCGGCCAGCTACAACACGGGCAAAAGGAATACCCAACTCATAACGTCTCTGTGGGTGAAATGGGCCACCAAATGGGTGACCATTTAATGAAAAATTTTAACTGTAAAATACATCAAACAGGCCACTAATTGATGACACACAAACATGGTACAAAACATGTGACCTTACAATAACTAACCTACTTATACATGTGATAAAGTTCTAAAGGTGAGATACATCAATTAGGCCACAAAATTGGTGACAAATAAACTGACACACAAAACAAATTTCCTTACAATGATTAACATGCTGATAACTGTGAAATACATAAAGTGGGCCACAAAATGGGTGACCAGTTAACAGTCTAACAAAGAATTCACCTACATAGGTAACACATTTAATCTTGCCTCAATCTTGTGGGGCCCAACCACAAATGCATACATGGTAAAATGTGGTGGAAAGGGGTGGAGGAGGGCGTTGTTAAAGTTCAGATGAGGTCCAGCTGCCAAAATGGCAGTCTTGCCCGGAGGACCGTCTCAGGGCAAAAGAAGATAGGACAAGCCTACACGATGACCTCTTGACCCCCGCCATCGGTGGCGCTGTATGAACGTTTGTAGGAGATGAAATTCCTTACTTTTGTAACTTCTTTTATCCCCCGCAAACGCTGTCTATGCTGGACAAGGCCCCACATCACTGGTAGTGATGCTGTGCCCCGGCCAGCTACAACACCAGCAAAATTAAGGAATACCCAACTCATGTCTCTGTGGGTGAAATGGGCCACCAAATGGATGACCATTTAATGAACTGTAACTTGAACTGTAATATCAAACAGGCCACTAATTGATGACACACAAACATTGTACAAAACATGTGACCTATAACTAACCTACTTATACATGTGATAAAGTTCTAAAGGTGAGATATATCAATTAGGCCACAAAATTGGTGACAAATAAACTGACACACGAACAAATTTCCTTACAATAATTAACATGCTCATAACTGTGAAATACATAAAGTGGGCCACAAAATGGGTGATCAATTAAAAGTCTACCAAAGAATTCACCTACATAGGTAACTCATCTAATCTTGCCCAATCTTGTGGGGCCAAAACACGCCACAAGACACACCTTGTGTCGGCCCCACAAGAAGAAAGTCCACATCAGCCACTGCAGCCCCTGAGAACAGTGGCTCGTCTTGGGCGCTACGTTGACCTGTGCTGTGTTGAGAAATTGGCAAATGAACTGTGACACATGCATGTTGCAAAGATGTATGCCACATTTATACTAGCACAGTACCAGTGTCTATCTAGCAATAACTTAGGCATCCTACTTATATACTGTGCTTGGCTACGCTACCACCTTCTGTTTTATTGCAGCAATAGAGGGAAGGCCGTAACAATTGTAAAGTCTGAAAACTACGTTTTGTACTCTATCTACAAACGAGTCTTGTTGACCCCCCTCTTCTTATTACTACCTTGGGAAAGAAGCAGCAAAACTCAAATTGAGAACCTGTCTTTCCTACTGTGGCTAAACACAAACCAAAGATAGACTTGCTTTAAAACAGAGATAAAAAAACCCTTTTTGACGGAAAAATTCTCTCTGAAAAAGCATAGTCTACCATATGGAATCACAAGCAATTTGAATATTGTTGAGGGTAGCATACTGTAGATCAACTTTTTTAGTATGACATTAGCTTTCGGAGACAATTTGAAATGGAATCTGCTAGTCTGGAGAAAGCGCATAGTGTGTCCTAAAAACTTCCTGTACTTCATTAATATATTTCAAATAGCGTCCTCCCAACCAAACAAAACATTATTTTCTCCTTATACGTTGTCACTTGAGGAACATTCTGTGTCATCAATTATTGGCCTGTTTGATGTATTTTACAGTTACAGTTTTTAGGGACACCAGATAATAAGCTAGAACGGCACAACTCACTGCAGCCCCTGCGAACAGTTACTATGCTTAACTTGGCCTTAAACTCATGATCTATATGTATACTTTGTTAACAACTTAACTGAATGTACCCAAAGGCCATTTAGGCAAATGTACTTCATACGTCCAAAATCTCTGGATGATTGCTGGATAGCCTGTTTTAAAGTAGCAGTAATGCACTGAGATTGATAAAGGAAGGTTAAAAATTGTCACACTGCAAAACCATAAAACACAGCTGATTTCCCGGTAAATTGACTCTACTTAAAAAGGGAAAGCTGGCTTACAACATTTGACTCTGTGCCATGCACGTTGCACAGTTGCTGTACTAAATTGGGTCTTCAACTGGCAAGTAGATTTCAAACATCTGAACCCTCTGATCGGTTATTGGAAGGCACTTTATAACGTTGATGTTGATGATTGTTGCCTTGTAGTCCTAGTGTCTGGTGCAGCATTTGAATATGCTGAGTGTTAGCTGCCTTCTTTTTGTACAGTTTTTTTTCCATGAGCCATGCCTGTTGGTAAAAACAAAGGGAAAAGCTAGGCTGAAAAGAATTCAACTGTCTCGATAAAGTGGTTGCATTATACCTATTACATAGCTAATAGGTTGAGTGGTAGACAGAAGCAAACGTGGGAAATTCATTAAAGGAGCCTGAGCAGTACCATGCTGACAAAACCTCCCACATATATGACAAGCAGATGAAATGACACTGCTGCTGACCCAGCCGATCCAAAAATGAGGGGGAAAAACACACAGCTGGAAAACGAATTCCACAAAGGGAATACGCTGTACGCACAGCAACACCCTACATAGTGGACCAACACAGCCGAATCCAACCATGAGGGGAAACCATACAGCAACACCCCACATTGAGAACCAGCCAGCCAGCCAGCAAACTTTATGAAGTAAATTCTTGACAAATGTGATCTGGCTAATCTTGAACACACTGCTAGTAATGGTAATTCAAAAGCTCACTAGTTGTACCTCAATGTTGGGCAACAAGTCTCTCGCATAAATGAAGTCCACCGCGAATTTATAGTATCTCTACTACTAAGCCTTACTGCTCTCATAAACTTGAACTGACAGAAATTACTTCGCGTATAACCCTAAGACTGACAGCATATGAATACTCCAACAGTAGTGCAAGCATCATTTGCCTCAACAAACTTGTTTTACTTGTGGGTGAAAACCAGTATCATATACTACTTTAACCCCATTTATGGATAAGGTAATTGTTACCTACATAGAGTGATGTTGGCGTGACTTTACATCTACCGTTTGATTAAAAGGACCGCGTTATGGATAGTGTTCTGCAGATGTGCCTGTTGTTGATGCTGTGGTGTCTCAAGTAGGCTGTTTTGACTGTGAAGAAGCTGAATGTAGAAGCTGATGACAATGCTGCTGTTAACTGTCTGCTGATGAAGACAACTACCATTGGCAGGAACAATACCGTTTCCGGGGTCTCACCCTTGCAATTAGTGATATTACTCCAAAATCACAGCATTACATTTGATGAAACTGGCTATAGATATTGATCTGATAAATATTTAATTGTTCTGAGAAGCATTGGGCGTGTGAATTTAATAATTAGCTCATTTACATATTAAATAAAGTTTTGTAATTAGTAATTTAATTCTGAGAGTACTGTGCGAAAGTTGATGAAACCTGCATTACATAATAATATAACAGATATCTGATTGTTCTTGTTACACGCCTCACACTGGTGTCGATTATATTGGTATGATTTGCTTTATTGACAGGAATATTGAAAAACTTAACTCTATATAATGGTTTCCGAATACATCAAACCATTTGTGTCATAGGAGTTTCTTTTGTAATTGTTTAGCACAGCTACAGCAAATTAGATGTTCTGGCCGAGGCGCGAATTAATTTGCCGCGGGGCCATTAGTTCTCTGCTTTTTAGCTCATGAGTTAATACACGTGAGGTTATTTCGCAGATATGTCTGTGTGTATGTGTGTCTGTTTGACTGTTGGTCCGATATCTCAAAAACGGCAAATCGGATCAGAATCAAATCTGGTACATAGATTCAGTCAGCAAATAGCAAGAACGAATTAGTTTTTTGTTGGTGTGGCCGGCATACTTTTTTGCTCATTTGCATAATTCATTATTTTAGAAAAAATGAATATACAATGAGAACGACTGCAAACAATTTGATGAGATTTTTTACAAATGTTGATCACTTCAAGATATATCAGCTGTGAAAGTTATAAAGGCATGGCATTAAATATAATTCCTAATTTGTATATTTAATGAACTTTCCTAATTAGGGATATTAATCTGAATTGCCTTGGCCAAAGTTGACGAAACTTGTTACTAATATGATATAACATTATTAGAATTTAATAAGTATTTTTAGTTCAGGCATCACCTAATTTGCATATTCAATGAGCTTTTCTAGTTAGAGATATATACCTCGATTGACTCAAACAAAGTTGACGAAACTTGCTACGTACATTGAAGATACTATGATACAACAGTATTAAAGGTCATTAAGCACTTCTATATCGGCGAATTCCGAATTTGCATATTTATTGAATTTCTCTAGTTAGGGATATTATCTGAATTTACAGGACCTAAGTTGATAAAACTTGCTATGTACATCGAAGATAAAATTATATAACATTATTGAAAGTCGTCAAACATTTTTATGTCATCAAATTCCTAATTTGCATATTGAATGAAACTTCTGAATTATGGATATATATCGTGATTGACTCGATCAAAGTTGACGAAACTTGCTATGTACATTGAAGACACTATGATTACAGTATTTAAAGTCATTTAGCATTTTTTAAACCAATTCCTAATTTGCATATTTAATGACTTTCTCTAATTAGGAATATATATACTGGGATTTACTTGATCACAATTGGTGAAACATGCTATGTACATTGGTGATACCAGGTAAAATAATATTGAAAGTCATTTCGCATTTCCATGTGAGGTAATTTATAATTTGATCATGAACACTTTCAATGAAGTTGCAAACATGTGGTAAAAGTTTAAACGTACACAAAACTGCAATATATTATGAAACACGTGAGCATTTTCAGTTCATATCTGGTTGCTAATAGTTTACTAGTATATGTACAATTACACCCACGCTTTACCGGTATTACAATAGTTCACTGAATAACTTTGACGGTTTTTTATCTTCTGTCTGTCCTGGTAAAAGGGTTAAATATGTTGTATTTGACAATGACGGTCATGTCAATAACAACGAATAACGCTTCCTTCCTACATTTGCCTTTATCTTCCCTTCAGTGGGGCATTTTTTCGACCTGGAAATCTTGTGTGCTATGTGTATGTATCTAATAAACATTTGACACATGTCAAGTTAATTTTAAATTCCGTGACACTATTTGTCTTCTTTATACATTGATCTGGAATACATCTGGAACGCTTTTTCTGTTTTCCTTTCTATGCTTATTTCACACTATTTTAGTTTGGTCAGCAACTTGTTGGGTGAGGGGATTTTTAAGCTCGTCGAGTCTCACCGGCTTGTTTTTCTGAAAATAGAAAATGTCATTTTTGTCTCAGGTTTGTTAAAGAGACCGTAGCCATTTTGAATTCATAGTGTCGGTAAATATTGAGTAATCTTTTTCTTTAGTATCAATTTTTCGTTCTGTTTCCCACGATTTTGCTCTCGAATACGAAAGGTAGTGGTTGAGAGTTTCCTTGCAGAAAATTGCGGCAAAAATTTAAATATCTTAATTTCGAGGCACGTACTGCCTCAATAGAAAATAACAAGGATAAATAAAACAAAGTGGTCTATGTGGTGCACACAAAATAAACAGGGGTCTCATTCCCTTAAGCTAAGTAATTACGCTTCCAGTGTGTCAGGCTTGATGGTTGACGGCCTTTAGTTTAGCCCGTTAAAGGAACGAATGTCGCGTCGTTAAGGTAGTATGCGCTTCGAAAGTGATAGACTTAAATTTTTGCCCAAATTATCCTTAAGGAATCTTTCAATTATTCTCTTTCAAAATCAAGAATAAACCAGATATGAACTGAATATGCTCACGTGTTTTACAACAGGTTCATTAATAGTAGTACGCTTCACAGAACAATGAGATATATGTTATCACTATATGTAGCAGGTTTTTTCAACTTCGCACAGTACTCTCAGAGTTTAATCACTAATTACAAAACTTTATTTAATATGCAAATGAGCTGTTAATTAACTTGACACTTCTCAATGCTTTATGGGACAATTAGATATCCATCAGATCAACATTTGTTTAGATATCCATCAGATCAACATTTGTAGCACGTTTCATTTAATTTAATGCTGTAATTTTAAAGTAATGTCACTAATTACAAAGTTCATTAAATATGCAAATAAACCCTAAATTAACTCGACACTGTTCAATGATTCATAGCACAATTAAATATTTATCAAATCAATATCTGTAGCAAGTTTCACAAAATTTTGGTGCCGAAATTTCAGAGTTATATACCTAATTACAAAGTTTATTAAATATGCAAATGAACCCTTAACTAACTTTACACTACTTAATGCTTTACAACACAGTTACATATCTGTCGTATCAGTATATGCAGCAGTTTTCATCACATTTGATGCAGTTCTTTCGGAGTTATATGACTAATTATAAGACTTCATGAAATATGCAAATGAGCTAATTATTAACTCGACACTGCTCAATGCTTCTCTGTACAAGTGGATATTTATCAGATCAACATCTGTAGCAAGTTTCATCAGTTTTAACGCTGTAATTTGGAGTAATATCACTAATTACAAAGTTCATTAAATATGCAAATGAACCCTTAATTCACTTCACACAACTAAATGCTCTTCACCACAATTAGATATCAGTCGGATCAGTATCTGCAGCAGATTTCATCACATTTGGTGCA
>LD346471.1:32167-44220 GCA_001465055.1 Ptychodera flava
ATCAAATACAGTAATCATATCAGCCAATTCATTACATTTGTATGTGTACCTATATTGCTCTGCTTGCTAGACTAATTCCAATAATATCATACCAGTATATTGATGGCGCAAATACAGCGATCTGATCTGATCTGACCGTGGTATATTGGCGATATACATGTACCAAGGCAGGCATGCGCGAACTTTCAGCTTGAGCAAAAATCTGTTTTTGACGTTCCACGCCAGAATTTCAATATACTGTTATGATATAATAGCAATAAATCACACCCAGCGATGTATACCACTCGATTTTGACCAGTTCACTTCATATATAAACTCGCTATCGCTCATGCATATATGTAATGAACTGGTCAAAATCTCGTGGTATACCGTCTCTGGGTGTGCTTTATTGCTTGAATATAAAAGCCATCGTTTTGATACCAGTAATTCATTGCAAAATGTACAGGATCATGATAGATGCTGACAATGTTGGTTAAAATCACTTCCGTAATATATTTAATCATACTATATGATAAATGTTGGCAACTTTTCATCCAAGACATATTTCCGTCACACTTTTTGTCCTGCCTGTCATTATATCCAGTAGAATGGATTTTTACTCAGTACATGTAAATGAGGAATCAAAGAATCAAATGTTTGGATCTGACATTGCTTTTATTTGCGTTTCATACTTAAGTGTCCCTGTGTTACGCTGATTAGAGCTTTTTTCAACAATTTTGTTGCAAGATTCACCTAATCAATATGCTGTGATTTTTGACTGTTTTTTTGTTGGACAGGCCTGACGAAGCCTGGTGTATGCTACACTATACATGGAAATGTATCATTTTCATTGAGATAGAGTGTGATTTAGGCCATTGAGCTTACTTCATGGATAATGATGCATTATAATTAATTTGCATACTCCAATAATGCTCATTCATATAATTTACACTAATGAATATATTTATACAGAAAAGTGAACAGCTGATGTTTTCTTTTCCCACTGATTTGTTTGTATCTTTACGTTACTTCTATTTCAATGGATAACAAATTTCCATGATAGATTCTCACTTTTTCTCTCCCTTCTTTTACCACAGATGAGTTTCACAGTATGTTACCACTAGAAGTCCATGGTGCTGGCTATTCTCTGCTAACAAGGACTAGAAGAAGCCCTGAAACACAGGTTGTGTTCCTGTATAAACTATACTTGCATTCACATAATATTCATTAAACCCTGGCTCTTGAGCCGGAGATCGGGATTAACTGAGTTGTTAAGAAGATTATGAGGCGCTTCTGTCCTTTGTCTTCATTTGAAATTGCAATCATTACATAAATATGTTGCTAGATTTTTGGATTAAGTCCGCACAGGGGTTTAAACCCTTGCAGTGATCAGCCAAGGACAGATATTTCATTCACAGATTAGGCAGGGAGGAAAACTCCAATTTGATGTACAGGGTCTACATGTAAATGCTCCATAAAAGTCCTTAAATTTTGAAGCACCCTTGAAAGTCCTCGAAAATGAAAACAAATGCTGGGAAATTGATAAGCCATCCACAATTTTCAAAACCTGGGTAATTATCAGTTGTAATTTTCAAGGACCTTTTGAGATCAAAAATGTGATTTTCTAGTATTATTTCTTCTTTAAACAGTCCTTGAATTTTAAATGAGTTTGAGTGTATTGACCCTTGTGTTACAGATTCAGAATCAGGTGTTGGCAATTCCAATATACATGTACTGTGGTGCTTGGACCAATACAGTATCAGTGTAGTGGCCTTGCTGGCTAGCTTGCCTGTCCTGTACAAAATGATATATTGTAGTGCCATTGCTATACACTTGTATTTGAAGAATGAATGACAAAAAATAAGTTGTCCTAGACCCCAGACTGTTGGCTTGCCCACCCATGCAGATTATGTAAAATGATCTCCAAACAACTGGCTGATTACTATCTCAGTGTAAACTAAATCTGTTAAACTATCATTTTCCCATCTTTGTCATTTACTATGGTAATTCAGTTGAGTGTATTTGTTCTCCAACTCATGTTTTCATTTCTTATTTCTCATCTTTCTGACAGGGAACTTACGTTGAGGTGAAGCAGCTCACCATGGATGCAGAGCAGTATATCAGTGAAGCTGTCAAATATCATGCCAAATGGCAGGACAGATACCTAGACTTTACTGACTACGATATGCAAATATTAGACGTAAGTACAAATCAGGCCCGATGCCAAATGCAGGACAGATACCTAGACTTAACTGACTACGATATGCAAACATTAGACGTGAGTACAATTCAAACCCTATGTCAACATCGTCATAAACCACGCGCCTCTTTACGGCAACAGCTTAGTGCTATCCGTTAAGGGACCGTGGTTGATTACGCAGAGATTCGCGGATCTATCGCTGGTTTCCAGTGCTGGCTGAACGGAGCCAATCAGAAAATAGGTCTTATAAACGCGAATAAATTATTGTAATGAGCAATACACAATACATGGCTGATCTTAGTGTTCACCACCACACAGCGGTCACTGTCGACGAAGAGCGCGCAATGTGTAAATGTTTAATGTTTTTGGACTCGACCGCTCTATTCACACCAAAAAGACGTAATTGATCATTATTTCACAAGGAAAAGATGGGTTTCTTTGCACGAGGACCAGCGGTGGCAAGTCTAAATGCTACCAGGCAGGCCGTCCCAATCGTGTTTCACTAGCGTTATATCGAAGGGTATCGCATAACTCAAGCAGCTGGCCCCACACCTCGCTGTGCACAGTGTCGAACCCAGGTGTAGAACAACACCGCTGTGTATAACCTGTTGGTCAAAACTATTGATCATAAATTTACTTTACTACAAGTTATGTGTAAACGTTTATGTATCGATCTCTTCATTTAGGTTCACACTGAAAGCTTTCTTATCGCATGGAGCATAAAGGTGTGAATGGTATATTGGGGCACTTTCATTCGCGCTGGTGGTAGTGCATCTGCTCCGCGATACAAATCTACGCTAGGCTCCCGATCGTCTCTACACTGCCGAAATCACAGACCTCAGCAAATTGCGCAGTTGTTCAAGTCCAATTATGTTTCATTAATTCATCACAAAAGTTACGCTAACAACGGAACCAAACCAAGAGGCTTAGTTTGTTCCATGGGTTTGCAGTTCAGCCGGGTGCGAACATGTATATGAGTACACTCAGTGTGACCTAGTGACAGTTTTCGGACCGGGTAGTGAATTTCACCCAAAGCCATTTCACAAATGACGAGCAGTACGAAATCTTATTACCATACCCTTCGAAACTTTATTGTGTTTATCCTAAAACTGTTAACAGGGCGGAAGTGGTATTTAGGGGGTCAGAGTGCGTAGTAATCGGACTGCTATCACAGTAATCGGACGTCGTATCATCGTACGGTACTTGTGTTAACTTCGCCAAGTTTGTAGCCCCCGAAATAGCTTAATCAACCGAAAAACTAACCATTCAAAATGGGACAGCAGCGTCACCTGACTTAATATGCGGTATCATGACTTGTAAAAAGCTATCAATATGGAGCAAACGAACAGCATGTCATTCAATGTCCGAAAACTGAGATCGTCCGAACTAGTCACACTGAGTGTACGGGGACGACCTTGAAGTGGGACGGGGCCGGGTTCGTTGCTAGCCGTAGTCTCTTATGTTCACACCGAAGCCATAGTATTCCCCTGGTGTCGCCGTTGCTCTCGATCATGACAGAAAAACTGTCAAAATTTTGAAAGCTGTCGGATTTAATGCAACATATTTCGGAAGAGATGCAACGGAACCAGATGATCTCAGACCCTGAAAGCTTGATTGTGTACACACAGACAATCAGCATGATGAGGAGCTTGTCTGTTGTGTACGACCCAATATGACTTTGTAAAATGGATTCGTGATTGGCTAATTCTGATGATATGTTCTTATGAATAATTAATTAACTCCCATTCATACTTCCCCAGTTTCCCGGCGTAGTCTGCCAGAGCTTGATTTTTGCGTAGGTCAGCAGAGCGGAAATTATTGCTCTGGCTCGCGAGAATATATGTCAATGGTAAGACAGTTATCTAGACTTTTCTGTCTCCCATACACAAATATCAGATGTAAGGACAAATCAAGCCTGATGCCAAATGCAGGAGAGATATCTAGACTTTCTTACTATGATATGCAAATATTAGATGTAAGTCAGGCTGCATGTACATGTACATATAGCTTATACATGTATCGACCATGACATTCAAATATCTGATCTAACCTAACCTGATACTAAATTGCGGAAAATATCTTCAGCTACCGACTTTGTTGCAAATTTAGTACAAATAAGAAATAATGCCGAATGGCAGGACAGCTATTTCAATGTTACTGACTACAATATGCAGATATTAGCTTTCAATGTTAGTGAAACCAAATTACAGAATAGAATTTAGAGTATAGCTATATGAATCTCATAGTGACATTACAAATCACTGCTTATGGCTAATGGTTGGGTCCACTTATACTTTACTCAGGCCATAATTAGTTGCAAACAGTAGAGGTATCACTCAAATCTAGTACAGGACATGAAATCACTGATACATGGAGATATTTAAGTATAAAAGGAGATATATGGTAAGCAATAACCATTGATGTGAAAATTGCAGAAATTAAAGTGTAGCCAATGGAGTGTGAGTGAAATGCTATGCCTGAGTTCATTTGATAAATCAGTGTTTGTTTTCAGTGCACATCAATAAATGTTGTTATTTTCAGGTGTGTCCTGATTCGTGTCATGTGTTGGTCATGATACTCACACTTGTCAGAGCCAAACCAGAGTATGATCCATGGAGCTTGGATTTTGAATGTGAAGAGTAAGTTAAAGCATAGGAGAGATTTTTTTGAATTTCCCTTCTTTAATAATAACACTTTATTTCGAGAACCAGCTCATATGACACACTAAAATATTAAAAAAGACTAATAAAAAAACTACCAGAGCGAAGACTTAAAAGCAATCTCTGTACAGTTTTTTCCAAAAAGCACTATTAAGACGCATATACATAGAAAATGCAGCACCAATTAAAGAATTTTTACTTTTTTCCAATCTTAGATAAAACCTGGATCACAAAGTGCCTTGCTTGCTTTCAAAAGTCATATTAGTATTTACAAAAGTTCTTGTAGTACTTAAGGTAGCTATATACCTCTTAGACACTTTCAGATTTTTATTTTTTTCTCAATTGAACACGTCCCAAACTCCAATAAAGTATACATTTTCTGAAAGCCCTGATATAGAGCTATCCGACCAAGCACAGTACACGGTCATTATTTGCATAAGAGTCATGTGACAAGCGTTTTGCTGAACCTTCCAAAAAGCGGTTTTTCCCGCCTTATGCGAACATGCTGCAAGATTTCCGGTTGGAATTTCTTCATTGACAAGCCTTGACAATATCCTTCAAAACCGTGTCTGCGATTTTCTTTATATGCCTTTGTTTTCTTTTAATGCGCTCTTAAAGGTGTTAGATGAAGGTGCTTTTCAAGGAATTTTAATTATCGGGCCATGTAATTTGAATGGAGCCTCCGGGAAAAAACCGCAGACACAGTTTTGAAGGATATTGTCAAGGCTTGTCAATGAAGAAATTCCAACCGGAAATCTTGCAGCGTGTTCGCATAAGGCGGGAAAAACCGGTTTTTGGAAGGTTCAGCAAAACGCTTGTCACGTGACTCTTATGCAAATAATGACCGTGTACTGTGCTTGGTCGGATAGCTCTATATAAGGGCTTTCAGAAAATGTATACTTTATTGGGGTTTTGGACGTGTTCAATTGAGAAAAAAATAAAAATCTGTAAGTGTCTAAAAGGTATATAGCTACCTTAATTTGCGGTCAACCCGAAACACGATTCTGAATAAGTTATTGTATGCAACGCATACGTCATTGATGTACTCTGTGAAGAGACGTCATTAATGTGAAAAATACAGAGTGCAATATGCACACACAAACATATGAACTTCTCGCTTGTCAAGAAAATGAATTTGACATTTGCAGAAAATTGCCATCGATTTTTGCTTCAAGGACGAAAAAATGGAAACTATTATTGCCATGTAAATAGATACGGCCTTTACTGTTGTTATTATACAGATCTAGCTGTAATTTCTGTGCGGCTGAAACCATTTATATGGAATGGATTTGAAATTCAGATAAACTATCATCAATTTTCTCCAACTAAGTTTTGTGCCTGCAGAACTAACTGTAGCTGCAATCATTGATGTCTTTCCAAATCTTTCAGTGTCATATCAATCAGACATATTTTTCAGTAAATTAACTCTTGTTTGTTGTAACTTGTAATTTTCTTTTCACAGTGAGACTCCAAGGCTCTTTCAGACTGGTTTCAAATTTACTTGGAACTTGAAAACAGGTAAATTAACTTTCCGTTTTCGTTTCAGTAAGATGTGGCCAGAAAGCAAAAAAATACCTAACTTTGTATATTCCTAGTATGACAAGAATTATGCTATTTTCAGCACGAACGGTATTTTTCCCTCATATTTTTTACGATATTAAACATTTTCCTGCCAGGCCTGCAACAAAACACCACCACCCACCACCCACAGTCATTAAAAATCAGTTGTGAACCAAAACATACATGTGTCTTCACGTACTGAGCATGTACATCATAGCAAGCTAACTCAATGAAATTATGTTTACAGTGGATATGTTGTTGGAGGCCTTTAAACATTCAAATCTTTGTTCAAATGCAGCACATATGACATGTAATGCCTCATTGTTTTTGACCCTCTGACCTGATTTGCCTATGAACTTTGCTGGAGAGGGGTTAAATATGCTGTTAGCAAATATACATGTATATGTATAAAATAGAAATGTGCACACTGAGAAATAAAGAGATATGAACTTGTTCACTTGTGTAGGCCATCAGAAAATTTGCAATGGAAAAATATTTTCAGCAATTTTGGGAAAAAAAGGAAATTTACAAAATTGGCAAAAGTTGTTTCTTAGATTTCTTTAACCTTTACCTGCCAAACAGTATCACTTCCCCATCTGCCAAGTCAGTAAAAAATGGTATTGAGCCAAAACCATGTGTATTTTCACCCACTTGGATTGGTATGTTATAGCAGCTTCAGTCTGTAAAAATCATGTTTACAGTATCTCTGTATTGAGGGACCTTCAAATCTTCAAGTCTTTGTTAAAATGCACCATATGGGACATGTTTTGCTTTACTAGTTTTAACCAACTTGACCTGATGATGAATATGAACTTGGCAGGAAAAGGGTTAACCTTCCTTGCCTTATAGACTCTTCTTCAGGATTATGTGAGATACATAATATTTGACTGTCTTTGAGGTCTTCAATTTATTTCCTGATATACATCTACCAGTATGCTGTTAGTGATACCATACCAGGTGTATGTATTGAAATGTTTATATAACATATTCAGGGAATGTTTTTATTTGTTATATTATCTGTAGGTCTCTATGAAACATTGGAAGTGGAGGACTTAAAGGAATTTGACCAAGCCCAACTATGGTAAGCTTACACTGCTACAAATCGTAGCCAATCCCAACAGACAGCCTCCGTAATGTCTGTGCTTGCCACTGAATAACTCTCATTGCATGCCACAATCCTTTGCAGTATCATTTATTTTGAAATGCTAAGTGCATTGCCCATGTTTGAATTATGTGTAGGCATAGCATGCAAAGGTTTGTCTGTGTTAATTTTGTTTCTAAATGAAAAAAGCAGTGTAGCTATTTTCATGTAGCGTTCTACACACAGAATATGAACTGTGCCAATAAACATTTCAATATCAAAGTTACATCACCCTGATGTGTTAGAAGTTTCTATGTGATGCCCATAATCCTCAACCAGCAGTTGGAAATGAAAAATTAAGATGATTTCAAAAACACTTATCCATGAATCACCTGTCATTTGCAGCAATCAGTGGAACCCAGGAAGATATCTTTGTCAGAAGATACAACGTGATTGGTCAACACCACAGGGCTTTGTCAGAAGCGTTCATGTCTTAACCAATGAAGCTGTGTGGAAACGTAGGTCCACTCTGTATTTTTCAACAATGAGCAGTTCACTCATAGGAGTTTGTTCTGTTCCTTTTCATGCACAGGTAGATACAGTGGGTTTCAATTCAGTGCTACAACTCTGTATGTGAGACAGTTTGAGCTTCAGCAAACATCTTCTAACTTTCAGCTGTAATTGTTACTGAAAACAGCTACATTGTAGATTAAATGCAACCAACTGTTCAGCTATCGGTCCAGACAGATTTGCCCCATGCTGGTTTACTGTAACTAATCAATGAGTCAGTGACTTTGAAATGTGTGGTGACACCCAAGCTAATCGTTTATATTGTACATATGGTGTATCTGTTTCTCATGCAGAGTTATGGTACCAAATTGAAACCCACTGTAAAATTATACCAACAGCCTATTGACAAAATCACAAGTTACAGTAATGACTGACGGAAATCGACACATTCAACTGAACTTTCCATGAACTTTTAACCCTAATCCTGCCAGACAGTATCACTTCCCTGTCTGCCAAGTCAGTGAAAAGAGGTATTGAGCCAAGTCTAGACGAAGTTTCACCTACTTTGCAGGTATGCTACATCAGATGTGGTCACGAAAAACCATGTTTACAGTATCTTAGGTATTCAGGAGCCTTCAAATATTCAACTCTTTGTTCCAATGCAACATGCCGGACATGTTATGCCTAACTTGTTTTAACCAATTTTACCTGTTGGTGATGTGTGAATTTGGCAGGATAAAGATGAAAGCATTAAATTCATCCACCTAGCGCAAGTAAAGAATATTGCACTATAGTAATAATTGAATTTTTTTTTCTTTTTTCTCCTTGACAGGCCAGTCCCTGAAGAAGCTAGTGGATCCTGTTCACTTCGTTGCAATAACACTCTAGCTGAGGGGTCTTGCAGTGGAGGCCCATGCACATGAATATATGTTAATGGGATCATTTGACAAATTCAAGCCAGCAATAGTGACAAAACTTTCATTTTCCATTTCCCTTCACCCTAACAGAGGGTGCAACAGTGCCATCCCTTGTCATCCTTACAGGGGGAACCACAGTGCCATACTTAATAAATTTAATTGTGAGTTACCAGAACTTGGCAGGATTCCATTGCCTTGTGGTTCGGAAAGACTTTTACTAGCACTCATAGAGGACCTTGCACCATAGCTTTGAATACTTTTCTGACAGCTAGTATGACCTGGGAATGATTGCGCTGAGCATTGATATTGTGTTGCTGGTCAGTGATTGTCCAAAATGTTATACCTTTCCATCGTTCAGTGGTACATGGGAGAGCATGTATGAATAATAAGGTCTGGGAAGAGTTCATACAAAGGTTATTGAGGTACATCAATTCTGGTAGTAAATGTCTTGGCATAGAATTGTGGATTGGACAGAAAATTTTCAGCATGGTCCTTCATACAAGTCATCAGATATTTTCTTTACTTGTCAGAAGTGTATCTGGCACTATTTTATCACTGTTGCCTACAAACCAATATTGCATGCTGCTTTTGCACTAAATGTTCACTTTCGCACAGAAGTTTTCATTTTCTGACACACAAACATTTCTAGAAATTTAGTGTCAGACCCTGAGAGTCAAGAAAAGATTTTGTATTTTGAGGCACATTGTGTTTGATGCTAGGGTCCATGAAATTTTCTTTTTTAAGACTCTGCTCTGGTCTTTAGGGATTGATTCGTCTGCCCAAGTCAGCACAAAACAGCATGGGCTGTTCTGGATAAAATGCCTATATTTATCGGTTCTGCAAAGTACATGTTGTCTATGTCAAGATGAACAAGCTATAACGTACAACTCAAACAATAACGGTAAAGTTTCAAACGCCTTTTGATTTTAGGCGTTTGAACTTTGTTCAATCTACCAGAGTTCACCTATACTTTTGATGAACCAGTTGGATGTTTCAGTGATTCTTTGGTAACCATGATATTTTGTGAATCTGTCTCTGGAGTGTGTCTGATCTAGGAAGTTGTTGATCTGCAAAATATAATTCAGAGGATTGGCTTTATGTTAGTGCCTTGGTACAGCCTGATAAGGGACTAGGTGTCTCTGGCCGCAGCAGATGTTACTGTTGATCTGTGTCTGTTCTAGTTTGTGAACAACACTGATTCAAATTTTAAAATTTTATTCCTTATTCCTAATGTGCGAAAACCAAAATGTGTTCCGATGTTAACTTCAAATGACAAAGCTACATGTAAATGGTACACTTGATGTTTTCAAAAAATGAATGGTGTGTTGGATGTTATTGCCATGCTAGGAGTGGTGGTTGGTTTATGGTCTCACGTTGCAACATGATCAACAGTATTAAACATCTGTGGCCATGCACCTCTAGTGTTCTGCTTTTTACTGGAGCTGCAAGCACTATCAGTAAAATAGACAGTGAAATTACTTCTTTCCTTTCTGTATGTCTGGCCATTTTTTCTTGTCATTTAACCATATAGTAACCCTAGTAGTTCTTGGGCTTGCTGTAAGGGATTGGCCAGTGCAGCTCTTGGTGAAGTATAGGGTTGTTAGGGATGAGCCAATTAGGCAGTGTTTGGTTTACCAATGTTAGAAGTAAGCTATGGAGGCCCTGGTTTTGGTGTAGGACAAGCCTTGATTGGTCATTAAGATGCTAATTGAATTTGCAGAATTGATAGATGCTTGGTTGGCAAGTTTGAGTATTTGACAGTATCTTGGCCAAATGGTAGACAGTGTCTGGCAAGAGTTATTCTCAGACTGGCCAGACCTAGTTGTGGTATATCAACAAATCTTTCCAGGCAAGAATTACCTAACATCAAACAGGAGTCTTGCCACAGGATCTGAAAGGTTGAATAGTAGATACAGCAGCTCAAGGTTTCTGGCGAAGTCAGTTTTTCTAACCATGCAAATTGTAATGTTTGCAAACCTGGAGATGAAAGGATTACTGTTAGTTCTTTTACTGTAGATTAGTTCTTTTACTGTAGATTAGTTCTTTTACTGTAGATTAATTAAACTTGTAGAATGTTTCTGATGATAGTACTTCTTGGTGTTACAATATGAAAACATTGCTGCTTTTTCTATTTTTTTTTGAAGTTTACACATATGATCTGTGATCCTTGATCTGACTGTTTATGTACCTCTCTCAGTATTTCAACATTACATCTCATATTGCAGTGTTCACTGCCATCATGGCTGTCATTTGTGTTTTTGTAAGTTCCCTCCCAAACTGTGAAAGATGATTTTGTTTATTCATGGAAAACATGTTGAGTGCATATCTTACATAGCGTATTCTGTCAGCAAGGCAACTGTGTATTGCAGCAGATATGAGCAAGGAGAACAAGAAAATGTACCAGTATGTTTTAGATAAAAAAATAGTGACAATATTTTCAAAATTACAGCTAGTGCCTGTTACTCCATATGTAAGAAAAAGTCCTAATTAACACGTCTTTCCGTCTGATAGGAAAAGAGGTTAATAGGATGTTTTGCCATGATAGCGGAAAAAGAGTAAAAACTGACTGCAGTAAAAGGGAAGGTGCTTCAAATCCTACAGTATTACTTTTATCTTGCCTTTTTTGAACTCAAATACATGAAACTAAACACTTGAAACAGTAATTTGTGTGCGTCTAGCAGTTCCTTTCATATGTGTTTCTAATGTGTGATCATTGCAATGTCCTGAAATTGTAGTAGCCAACAGAAAAGGGACAAAAGTTACTTTTATACTTTTCAGTATCGTTTTCTTACTTTGACTCAGAGACTTTGAGTAAGTTGTATTGTCTTTTTGCAACATTTTTTATAGATTTTATTTTGGTTTCAATACTATTTGACCTTGAAATCATGGGAGGGTCGTGCAACATTGAGAGAAAGAGAGAGTAGTTTTAGGGAGCAAACTTAGAATCCAAAGTTCAAGGCCAGTCAGATTTTCAGCAGAAGCACTCATAAGGTGTGTTGTTTGTATGACTGATACTGATCCAGGATGTCTATAAGATGCAAGGTGCATGCCAGCACCAAGTGCAATGCTTACCTCTTCCTTGGTTGGGAAGGCATTTGTATACTCCCCATCTCAGATTAAATAAATGCCAGTGATGAACGATCACT
>LD346471.1:48763-74778 GCA_001465055.1 Ptychodera flava
GCGGACATCAAAAAGTGGCTGATGACCCCATTCCAACTTTCAAAAACAGGGTGACTCCCCTATTCCAACTTTCGGAATGAATAATGCAATTCGTGGCTGGTACGATGTATTTTAGGCAAGTATGAGCCCATGTTGTGATTCAAAAAAACACTGCTCCCCTTGAGCATTTCAAACACATGGTGACCCCCATCGCCAAAGTCTATAACAGGGTGACCCCCATGGACCCACCGCCCCCTAGGCTGAAGAAACTGACCAGACCCTTATTAATGTGATGGCCTGGATACGGATCATCTCTCAATGACAAAGTCGTAGTAGATTTCACCACAGACAGCGGAGCGTAATCTTCTGTTCCACTGTCTATGGTTTCACATGTTTAAAATTTTATCAATCAGACGATGAGACTGTCCTGCTATGCCAAGGCAACGAGGCTTCACAAAATGGATTTACAGATAATGATGATATAACGACTAATCTTTAGATTAATTTGATAAAACATGGAACCCGATTGGCTATGTCTATTTTCATTCTGAACGCTGCTAACTCAAAATGCAAACGAACAAAACTCTGCGATATTTCTGCTTTCATCCAGTCTTTCAGAATTCAAAGCGTAACCTGTAGAATATGTCTAGTCTGGTACAGAAAAAATGTGTAGTGAAAGGCTAGCTCATTGGCAAGTCATTATGAAAACATTTCAGATCAGTGGATTCCTTGCTTTGGGTCTAATCAAACCAGCTGTCTAACTCTCATTGTGACATTAATTTTTTTTTTACCTCAAGTGTATAGACCGAACAAAATCTAGCAGTAGTGTTCTCATGTATGGGCGTATCAAAGAATACTTGGTTTCATCAAAAATCACACCAGGGAACCCTCATTTGGTTTGAGGAGGGGTAAACAAAAAATTGAATAGAATACAGTTTATTCTGTATGAATTCAGCGAACAATATAAATAGAATTCTATTAGCAACATGATTCTGCGGGGAACAGAACAAAACTGGCGTTAACTATCGTGACAGAGCAAAATTCTGAAAAATCGTAAAAAGTTATAGGCATTGTCCACAGTACGGAGTTATGTCAATGACTTTGACCGGGGTGTCACATTTTACAATTGATGAATTAAAGGGGTCATATTTTAAAATGAATACTCTGAGGGGGTTAACTTTCACATTTCTTACGTAAACTTTCCTAAATTCCACTGCCACTCCCCCTGCGTTAACAATGAAGGTTCCCTAAAACCTTTTTTCAAATTGTCGTGAACTAAGATTTAAGAAAATCTCCATTCTTAATCACAACAACATACAAGCCATGGGACCTTTGCTGATGCCATAAAGGACAAGTCACACTATTTCCTTACGTTCGGCCTAACTTCAGTCAAACGTGCCTTCGAAAAAGCGTCATGCTTTAACGTGTGAAGCAGACGGACAACACTTTTGAATTACAGATTTGATTTGCAAAGCTTACTCAATATGCTGTGACCTTTACAAACCAACTCTGTGCATAATCTTTCCAAAAGAAAAAAGTTACAGTCTACATTAAAAAGAAAATTGCATGATCATTAAAAATTTGTACCCATAAAAGTACGCACTGAAAGGGTTCGCGTATTATGACACTAAACTTCGTAGTCGCCGTGGGAAATTTGAATCGTCGCATTCCGGGAATAACTGAATAGATAATGCACAACCTTATAAACCGAATACGTACACGATGAAATGGATTTAATCAAGATAATGGTATAATGAGCTGTTCATAATTCGACTTCGGAAAGTTGTTATGAAATTGCAGTTTATCCCCTAGCAAGTACACTGATGGAAAGGCTCTAAAAAGAAAATTTACACTGCATTACCCTGATTTGTGAAGCACAGTCGTCACAGCTAGAAAGTCTTATTCCATAGGGCTACCCGATTGTTAATATAAGATAAATTCCATGTTTTGGGGTGGATGGGAAGTCAAGACATAATGTCCATCTCGGATAATTCCTAAATATGTGCCCTATATATTGTCGACTTAATTCTTGGAACAGTCGAATGATTAACATGTAAATTGGAAAATATATCACTGGTTGGATTTCTAAAGTTTCCAATCGATGACGTACATGTATCCTGGTCCCTCTCAGTCTTTGCATCCTGCATTGACCCCAAGCCACCCCGCCGTAATAGTTAATTGGTCGATTGTCATTTGTCTTCTAATATCATACAGACACATTTAAAACTATTGCGGTAGAAGTTCAATCACTCACTACAACTTACAAGACAAGCTTCCTTGTTGGAGGACATGTGCACAAGCGAAGTGCATGACTCATAATTGGCGGATCCTGCAGCCATCACCGCTATCATCCGTCATTACTATTATTATGAAGATTGTATTCTTTGTTATCATTGCCATCGTTGAATTACTGGAAGGTGCGGTAATTACAACGCGGAAAGCTAGAGTAGTACGAGAGAATATTTAATAAAGACCGGCTGGCGATGCCGTATTGATGGGGTGATACTGGCGTGCCACAAGGTACTTTATCGTTGTGAGCAATTTGTGCAATTACAGTAACCTATATAGGTCAGTGGCTTATGCGACTTCAAAGCAATTCAGAAACATGTTTGGGCGGATAGCTGTGATTTGAGTATTCTACCAATACTTTTACTACGTGCCGGAACGTCATCATTGTGCCGCCAAAGGACACGTAATGATAGATGTAATAAGGAAAACCTTGAAAAGTTCAAAGTTTCCGCGAAAACCGAGTTTGATAAAATTCTACTTTGTACATTGAAAATAAAAGGACCAGTAGCTGTGGCTTTTGTTGATTTTTCCCCTGTGATTTTCAATGTCATGTATAGTTTCTTATTGCAATCCCCAAAGCATGCTTGTTAATGTATACAGTATTCAGCTTGTTAACTCAGCGTGTGCAGGAGTACACAGCATTATTGTTGAGAAGTGAGTTCAGGACTGAACCAGAATTGAAATGTACACAAAAACGGTGCATTTTTCACAGTAAACTTAGTAACGATAATCTAGATAATTATAGGAAAATGCTGTTTCAAACGCTTAATCAGGGAACATTTCCAAACGATATCGGTATCAAATCATGGAAAACACCACCCCATCCCTCAGGTTTGTAATTGACGCAGGAAGCATTGACGTGGGCCCTATAGCTTTTCTGTGTACCAATACGTCACGCGAGGGATTTTGTGGAGATATTACTTCCAATACTGTTCCTTGATTATTCAAAAAACATCTTAACCCGGGGAAATGGTAATTTGATGGAATTTAAATGGGGAATTTCAATGGGGAAAATTCAATTTTTGTCGAGCAGTCTCGTTTGGCAAAATGCAAGAGGTACCTCCCTGGTCAAAAACTGGAAGACTGGAAATCATGATTTGCATGCGATATGAAAAGATTTAATATATTGAAATCTAAATCGAGAACTTTTAAACACTGAGCTTCGGTGTAAGCATTTAGGTACCTGTAGACAGGAAATAAATGATGGGGATGTAGCATGGACGAGTGGAATCTTGCGAGGTTCTGTTCTGTTGTCAGGAGATGGTTGGACGACGGTTACTTTGTTGCGTAGTCACTTTCAGGTTTCAGTCTTCTTGTGCATCTGTTTCAGTTCTGATCTCTGATCTCAGTCTTCCTCTCTTCCTCCATCCTTTCTCCACTGTCTTCCAGCTCCACCTTTTTATCCAAAATTTGTTACTTCCCGCATGTCTGGATAAGGCATCTTACGAATACTTAATTGGCGTGGGTACTTAACGAATATTAACTGGCATGGCAAGCGGTAAACATTTTAGTGCCTCTCTGTCAGGACACGAATACAGCCAAAATAATATTTTTGATGGTAGGAAGTTTGAGATCTTGATCTGAAGTAATGAACCTTCGGCAGGAATCATGCATCATGACTTACACGCACTTTCACTGTACATTCTGTCGCATGACACATAGTCTAACAAAACCCTACAGCTACGACGGAGTGTACTGTGACTGATGCAAATAAGTCACAGTTCCCGATTCCTGCCGAAGTACGGCTTCATGACATACTATGGAGAATGGAACATAAGTCTTCTTGGGCTTGTTGTGCAACCCTCTGTAGGTATTAGCCATCATATGATGCTGCACAATGAAGCCAAAAAATGGTCATGAAACCATCACCATTGTCGCTGACACATCCACGATAATCATTCTTGTCCTATTACTTTGGCAAAGTTGAAAGTGTTGCAGAGTACAAAGCCATACTGGGTCCTGCTAACACGTCTAATTTCATACATATACTTGCCTCATCATCCCCGTCAAAATTACTTCTTGCTATATTTCTCATCCATTTCTGAAGATATATACATTGCCTTTGCAGAGTCGCTATTCCCTGAATATAACTTAATAGTCTAGCTTCTGAGCACCGCCTTCGGGACTACTTTACTGGCCAACAAAGATAGGATGTGCCGTGTGTGCCAGTCAAAATTGGAAATTCTTCGGGTCATATTATACCGCAAAGAAAGTTCAGCAAAGAAACCCATTTCTCATTTTCTCATCGTCGGAGACACCCACCTAGTCACAGACTATAGTCATTCTAAGGCCCTTCATGATTGGGTGGAATCACGGCAATTGCAAATCTCTTCACAACAAACCAGTGTCATTTCTCAGACCGCCATGATTTGTAAAATAATCACTTTTCCATAGGCAACCGGTGCTCTGGTAGAATAGGTTGTGCTGATTAACATAGAGCTCAAGGAAAACACCCGATGTTATCATGCAACTGGGCATGCGCGCTAACTTGAATTCTGCTGAAAATTGTTTAATCAGTCCACAAATACTATGTACATATAAAAGACATCGTTCTCACAGTCTTCAAAGCACCAACATACAACGAGATGAATGACACCGTCAGCGAAAACGTTAGTTCTACAAGCAGCTTGCCGCAGTTACCGAAGCCCCAAGAAAACTCGTGGTTAACTACGTATGCCGGGTCCGTGGAAGTGATGTTGGCTGCGACGGCTCTCTTCGGCAATACCTTGTTTATAATGGTATTCTGTCTGCAGAAGAAATTAAGAACGACCACAAACATGATGCTTGTCAACCTTAGCATAACCGACTTGATCTCACCGATACTGGTGTCATCCGTAGCTGCTGATTCGTTTTTCTTTCGTCGTTGGAGAGCAAGCTTCTCCTACTGTGCCCTCCACAACGCCCTCCATCCGACCCTACTCGAAGTATCCCTTTGGTTGACAGCATGCATCGCTGTCAACCGATACATCTGCATCGTGCACAACGACAAGTACCATCGCCTTAACAACAAAGTGACACTGTCGATCGCCATTGCAATTTGCTGGTGTTTTCCAATCACCCTCAATGTATACTTATTCAGCGAGCCAAACTCAGTGGTCTATGTTCCAGATTTGCTAGCATGCCTTGAGACAGTCGATAAAAGAGTGTTCACTGCATTGTTGGTCGCCCCAAGCCTATTGACCGTAGCCTCTTACTTCTTCATATTTCTCTTCATACGCCGCAGCAGGCAAAGAATCCAGGCACATGGAGAAGAAGTCCATAGTAACAACAAAGCTCCCAGCTTGCAAGAGATTCGTACGCTGAAATTCTTGGTTGCCCTATTCCTGCTGATCATACTCGGCTATTTGCCCATACCCGTCTCGGTGGCCATTCTCCAACGACTCGGCAAGTCCCCTACATCGGTATATCTGGTAGTATACCCGTCTCTACACATTGCGGGGTCAATCAACCCCATACTCTACGGAATGAGCAACAAGAGTGTGAGGGAGTCATACAAATTCCTTCTGACGGGCCAGATGATTTTCGGCCGAACCTGCTGTACCGTTCAGCAAGAGCAGTCGTCAACATCTTAATTAAGATAGAATGCGCTCCGGGGACAGATAAGCTTATTATGAATCTCAAAGCTTTACATACATTTTTGTTCCGCCACTTATTGGGGTGCTCACTTTGAAGCTAATGAAGTAATTAAAGTTTTCATCAGCATATTTTTGTGAAAATAAAAATGTTCAGTTGTCCCCCACAATTAATACAGGGGTGGCACCATTCTGAATTTCAAGTATCGGTAAATATTGGGTAATTTGTTTCTCTTGTACAAAATTTTGCATGATGATAAACCCCGATTTTTGTTCTGTGATTTCGAAAGGGAGTGATCTAAAATTTCTAACGAGTTTTAGCAAAACGTTTAAGATTTGGCAAAACTTATAACGGAACTGGCTTCGATACTCAGCTTCTAAATTAATGAATAATGTACCACTTTAACGTGCCGCCAGTAAATATTGATCTTGTACTGTCAACGTATCTGAGACAGGGTTTACAGGGATATAGTCGTCGGCACTGCGCTCAAAGGTCGTATGGGACCCATACGACCCATGGCAACAATGTATCCAAGGCACAATGGTGATTGATGACAGTTAAAACATATCTGTCATAATCTATCATCGTATAATTTAAATGTTGCAGCTATGATGATGAGTTTCATCTTGATATCATTTACGAAATACATCGTTTGTAAACACGAAACTCGCACAGGCGCAGTTCCGACGACTATATCCCTTTAAAGAGACAGCGCACCATCGAATTATTTTTCATACTATTTTGGACAATTTACTTTCCATTTCTGTATATTGATTATTAAGTAATGTAGTTTGCGATATTGTGCTTTAAGATTGGGACAAGGTAGACAGGAATTTCTCTCATTGAAGTTTTAGTTTATCGTTCGTCCTGGAAGTAATCTGATTGTAATCGTTGGTACTTCTCTGGGTGCTTAATTGGATGATATGAAATCGAAAGGGTGGTGAACCGTAGGAAAATCATTGTTAGATTAAGCAAGGTAAATAGATTTCGAGCTAACAGAAATTCGGGCGTTTAAATCATACACCTATTTCTTAAATATGTTCACATAAGCTTAAGAATACGAGACTTTTCTTCTTTCTCGAAACACTTGCTTGGAATACTTTCCGTCAATTCTATCACGATTGGAACTAATTTGGGATAATTGGATTGTGAAGTAAGGTCGTTTTAACCTGCAAATGTAAGCTCATCTGCTTCTCTTTTCAAGTTACACACTTGTTTTTATGAGTAATATGTAATCTTGTAACATTCAGCTATATGGTACCAACCACTTCTGAGAAATTTGAAAAATATAGAGATCCAATTACCCCAAATTAGTTCCAATCGTGTTTTCTACAAAGTCGAGGGCCGTTTACTCATATTATCAAAGTTCATTGATTGCTTTGATCCGGCGGTCTCTACATGTGGTAAAATATCATAGTTTGCCCGTTTGTTTTTGTCAGAGTTCGTTTGTTTTATCGTATGCACGATTCCTGCCGAAATTTGAAACTAATAACTTTGAAGGCTATTGCTATTAAAATGAGTATGTTACAAGACTGACCCACCTAACAACTATGTCACCACAGCTGGACAAATTTTACACATGAATCTAGTGGCGACTTTTCTGAACATATATTTCCGTACTATAGATGGATACGTTCTCTTGGAGTTTCCGTTTTGTAATATGACAACGTTGATGTTGTGTTGGACGTTTAGTGCTTGAGAATTTCACATAATTATGCACTATATTGTCGTGTTTTACCAAGTGGTTGTAAATTGTCAATCTATTTTATCTGACTGATCATTCGTGTCAACATTACTGATCAACAAAGGCAATGATGCAATTGATGGTGTTTAGTCCTCGATCTTTGTGTTGTTTTGGTTTGCTGACTCCTACAAGAACCATGCAGTCTACGAGGCTATCTGCAACTACCCGGAAAAATGTAATGCCGTATGCTTAAAGGATTTACATACGAACCGGGTGAACGAATTCACAGACTGGACTCATAAGTGAAATATGAGAAAATTGACCAATCATAGTCGGCCTTGCAGCACCCATATATACAGCATGGAGAGAATATGTCGCTTGTCGTCTTACACCGTATCTGCAAACCATCCGACTGGCTCAACAGTATTTTATCTCTCTCTGTTGATTTGGTTCAGCATAATGCGTAGACAACATGTCAATTTTTCCCTACTAGAAAATAAACAAATGTTAAGTATCATGTTAAACTGTTGTTAGTATTGACTATTCGCAAGTAGGCTAGGTGTTTCATTTGAGGTGGAATGCTTCAAGGGGACAGATATTCGTACTCTCAGATTTTCACATTTTTTTCCTGATCTGCCACTTGTGGGGGCTCATTTTAAAGCTCTTGGTATAAGAACAATTTTTATCGTCTTTGTTTTTCGAAAATCGAAAATCTTATTTTTCTCACGTCTCGAGTACGTTAGGAGTGTGAGAATACCAGCTTCTCGCTACAGTCTCACCAGTGTTGGATCCATTTGTTCTCACACTCTGCATTGTCGCGCGAGCGAATATATTGGTCCTCTACTGTTCCCACGCCTCAAGCCGCGCATATTAAAGGTATACTGTCACCAGTTCCAATTTTGCCACAGTTACCATGGAAAGAGAAAATCTAACCAATCACAGATTTTAAGCGGGTGGCCGCTTTTTAAAAACAACGCCCTCACATGGGCATTTGGAATACCAAGGAATGCCCCTTTGACCATATATGGGCATATTTAGATTACAGGTTACTGTATACCTTTAATTTACGAATGGGTAGTCGCCTAATATAAAACCGGAACGACAGTGCGGGTAGACGGCACCCTTCAAAGTGAATGGGTTCATGCACTCCCCGTTGGGGACAAATATGCAAGACGATTGATCAAAGCACGACGTCATGTTGTTATTTTGACAAATACATTGCCTAATTATTAATACTAAATGCTGTTAGAGAAGTACAGTATAAACATGCTTCTTATAGTATTGATATAGACTACAAGGGGATTGGTATAAATCCAAGAAAGTTATTGACGAAGGGAGGTGAAGGGATGCGAGGAAATAATCCAGCTCCCCAAGGAGTGATAGACATTCAATCTCAGCCAATTGGGTGTGGTATTTTATTATTTGACCCATTGAATTTCAAATATCAATAAATGTCAGGTAATTTGTTTCTCTAGACCATACTTTGCATGGTAACCCTAGATTCTTATACTTGATTTGGTAAGAGTATGATTCAAGTTTCATTGAGGAAAGTTTGAGCAAAAGTTTAAGCTCTCGAGGCGCATACCACCTTAAAAAGTGTCTGCAGCGAAAATGTAATAATCCTACACCCATTTCTTCTTATAGAACATCATCTAACCGTCACGATTCAAACCAGACCACCTCGGGTTATGTGTGCTGTAGGCGACCATCGTGTTTTCATTCGGAGTCGACGTTGGCCAGCAATTACTTGTATTTTTTGTGACTTTTGAACCAGACTTCAATCAGAATCAATTATTATGAACGGATTATTCTGACTTTAGAGTTGCTCTAGGTTATCAGCGCATGGCTTGTTGCTGTAGGCATAGTTGATGTAGACTGATAGTTGGCATAAACATTGTGCTTTTTGTCAGCGTTGCTTGCTTGAAGTGCGTCGTCACGTCACTCAAAGGTCGTAGTTGTTAAAAGTATTCTAGTATTTCGGTTAATAAATGTGCTATCGTTCATTTCTCGATGAAATATCAATATTCTATCAATTTCAAAATTCTCATTTCTCTTGGCATGTTTTTCCTTGGGCAAGAGACTACTTGCTCGGTTAGCCACGAAGTAGCACCCACATTTGCGTTGTCAATTTATTTGACAATTTCGATACAAATTGTTATCAAGTGATTTGATCATACATGTTTTTGTAATCGTAGAATGACATGCGTTGTTGAATGAAGTAATCTTGCTTTTCTCGCTCTTAATAGAGAGAGAGAGAGAGAGAGAGAGAGAGAGAGAGAGAGAGAGAGAGAGAGAGAGAGATGTTCAGGAAGAGAAGGATTGGATTCAGAGTAAGAATTTACCGAAAATTGCAGCCGTGCTCATATGACGTCAAAGTATTTCCTCGCCAACGCTGTTATTAGTCATTTTCGAGATCATTAGTACCGCCGTTCGAAGATGCAAGTGGTAGTTCTTTGCTGTTATTTTGAGTTCTGGGGCATCTTCTCAGAGTTACTGTAACATTGACAAGGTCGAGTCCCTATAACATCACGATATTAGATGCATTTCTCAGAGCTTTTTATCTACAATTTCAGTTGCAATATGGCATGATTAGAGTGAAGACATTCACCGCCCCAATTTCTTTCTGAATTTGTTAATTCAACTTTAGACATTTCGCTTGGATACCGAGGAAGGTTGAAAATTATTCAGTGTTATCCTTCAAAATATAATAGTTCTGCTTTTCTCTTCAATCCCTGAACGTATGTCACCTGACAACGATTTAACTATGATCAGTCACGATTTGTCCAGCAGTTCGATCAGACAATATATAAGCCTTTCTATAGCTATTGTAGACACGTTACATATATCCCCTATTACTTTAAAACTGGAACCAACAAGCATTATTTGGCTTTTCTGTCATATAAGAAATAATGAATATATATAGCTGGACTTTAATGGTTGATCATGGAGGATTGTCACGGGAAGTTCGATTTGGCGATGTACGGGCTTCTTTAAGTATAATTGCAGAGTCGAAAAATTTACTGTGATTATCCTCCTTCACTTTCAACATGAGGGCGTACCTTTCTTCTCATTCTCACACGCCTGTGTGACTTTCTTGTCTACAAAAATGTATTCCATGTATGGTATCTATATGCATCACTTCTACCTAGATGCAACATTTAAAGTTTACGATGGACATTGTGACCAACATGTTGTAATTTTCATCACTCGTCATAGCATCTCGAATACAGTGTTCACATTGGTCGTACGGGTCCCATATAACCTCTCAACCAGGCTCCGACGACCCTCCCAATAAGGTGCCGGCGATACCTGCCCATATTGGGAGACTTGGCCGGCTAGAGTTCCACAAGTTTGATGTTTATTTTAGTGGTAATCTTATTCACGGCAATGGTAAATTACACTCCAGCTGGTACTTCCAAAGTTGCATTTAGTATTCATGGATGACATGACCTTGTCAAATGTTTCTTTGGTATTCCCTCGAATTTGACAAATTACAAATTTTAGGGCTTCAAAAAATAAGGCACAGTTTGATATAAGAATTGCAAAGAAATGATGTCGTGTTTTTGCAAAATTGGTTAACCTGTCAATTTTGCTGTTGATATATGGGAAATGCAGTTCCTGACGAAGAAAATAACCAGACATACCTTTTGATAAGTATCAGCAATGAACTTAGAAAGGCAACACACGATAGATAAAAATGGTTCATCGAGCCTCAGAGAGTCTCCTAATATAATATGTATGTATGTATGTATGTATGTATGTATGTATGTATGTATGTATGTATGTATGTATGTATGTATGTATGTATGTATGTATGTATGTATGTATGTATGTATGTAGTTTCTTGTTCCTCGGATTTGTAATTATTTTTGTAGCTCGAATTTGGAAGAAGTATTAAACTATCCAGAAGACAAGGTGCTCCACAAGATACTAAGAAATAATAAATGTAGAAACAAATAGTACCGGTATACAAATACAATAACGTTAACATTGTCAATTTCTAATATTTGGGAATAATTGCGTGAGCTGTAGTGTTATTTGCTGTATTTAAATATTCATGACATGTCCCACCATTTGTCTAGAGACCGTGGAAAAACATGCACATGACAAACTATGTTCATTACATTTGCCCTTAAACATCCTACCCCGCAATCTTAACGATAGTTTGGAAAGTGTAAAAATGCAACGACCAAATTATGATTTGAATTTCCTTAAACGCGCATGGTAAGGTGATTAAATACGATGTTTGAAGTTTAAAATGCCGACAGATTTTTTAAGTACAAACAATAAAAACCCCGAGTGATTTAGAATCACACATGTACACAGCTTCCATAGCATAATCATTGCATTAATATACATGTAGTAAGTGCGACTGCGCGCACGATGATAGAAACAAAGGTAAGTCCCTTCCAATTATACGCAGTGGGTTTCGTTTGCTATGCGTGCATTTGATTATCCACGACACATTATAGCTGGACATGGAAAGAAATGTGGTGATTTGCGTCACCGTGTTCGCAAGTGTTACAAGTACACAGTCAGTAATTTAGATAATTGTTGGTTACTGGTGATTTATTCTTGCCACGCCAAGGGAACGTCTAAAAGATTAGCTTTTCAAAACATTCATCTTAACGTTCCTTCTTGGAAATACGATAAAAATTGTATAAAAGAGATTGGAATTCACTGAATTGCATCACTTTTACGTATGTACATCTCGCCCTCGGCATGAATCATAACTTAACTTGTCAAATTCATCATATACCGCACGAATTGTAACGAATTATAGTTTCTGTCTTAAATCTTTGACTTATTTCTTGGTGAAAATTTTATACATCAATTTGTCAAGGGTATGAAATATTCAGATTTCACAACGGTAGAAATGAAATTGAGACACCAATGTCTGAAAACAGCACGTTTAATGTTACTGTCAAAGGTGAACCATTAAAGATTAAGATTCTTGTCTTCACAGTACATTCTTAAATTTTCTTTTGGCGAAGCATTTGCAACTGTTTGTCGATTCTGACAATTTTATCATGTTGGAAGAAACATTTACCACAACCCCTCATATATTTAAATAGCAATTCGGAATACAGCAATCGCTTGAAACCTCAAAATGTTTTAACGTGTCATTTGTAATCCTTCGAGATTGTACAAAATTCACTGAAATATTGTCTAATCATATGTAGGTAAAAGTACACATACCCCATTTTCCAAGGTGTGCGTCAGGGAAGTGTTCTCTCCACTTCTTTATTCCTACTTTATGTAAATGACCTTTTCAAAGAACTGGAAAACAGAAATGTGGGTTGTTTCATTGGCTCCTCGTTTGTAGGCTCGCCCTCCTTAGCGGATGATATTTCAATTTTAGCGCCAACTCGCGCTACTTGCCAGAAATTACTTGATATAGTTTGTGCTTATTGTTCAAATTGGAGACTGCAACTTTCTCCATCAAAGAGTAAACTTTTAGTTTTCGGAGAAACAAAGCGAGAACGCCACCACCAACGCAATCTTTTGTTACATAATTCTCCTGTAACAGAAGTTGACTCTATCACCATTGTTGGCATGCAAATTACCAATACACTGTCTTCGATAGATCGCACATTATCTGCCTGCAAAGTAGCCAGGAGATTGATAAATTCACTTCGCAGTGTGGGTATTGGACCGCATGGTCTAAATCCAATTCTCAGCTGTGAAGTCTGGAAACGTGTGTGCCTTCCAGCTGCTTTCCATGGATGTGAGCTTTGGTCTCTAACAAAAACTGAGCTATTTATGCTTGAGAAAAGTCAGCGTTATGCTGCTAAAATCATACAGGGTTTCCCCATCAGAACTGCCACTGACTTCGCTTTAAGTGCTTTAGGTCTAATTTCAATTGAAGCCTATATTGACAAATGTAAACTGTTATTTTTTGGAAATCTTTGCAACTGTAATATTTTTTCAACAAGAAAATGTATTTTTTTACATCGTCTTTTTGAATTCAAACTGTCTTCTACAGAGAAATCTTTAGGATTTTTTGTTGATATTGTTAAGATCATTTCAAAATACGATCTGACATGCTTTCTTGATGAATTTTGCGCTACTGGCTATTTCCCGCCAAAACCTATTTGGAAAACAATCGTGAATGACGCCATCCATGAGAATGAAAATAATTGCTGGAGACAAAGATTGGAAAGTAGAGATGATATGCTGGTTTACTCTCGATTGCACACAAAGTTAGCTCCATTTCACTTGTACACATATTTACGCAATTTTCCTGAACGCCGAGAAATTGTTTACAGTATTATGAAACTTCTCACTTTTCCTAGAAATGAAGTCTGTTTTAAGTGTCAAAATACAGTTGATGATGTTTTGACTCATCTGTTAACTTCCTGTTGTCATACAACAATAGCAAGAGACTCTTTTTGGAACTGTCTTTTCGACAAAATGAGCATTACTGTTTCTGCAGCACTTTTCAACTTAAATGACCTTGACTTCATTGGAAATATTTTAGGAGATAGCATTTACATGATCGACTACCAGAAGTCTGGTGAACAAACAACTCTTCAAGAAATTGTGCTGGACTTTGTGCAAATGTGCCTTGAGAACTGAACTTAGTACCGTGTATTGCTTTCTGTCAGAAGCTTACTTATATAATTTAGTGTTTTTTGAGTAACTTTTTTCCTTACTACCTTTGTAATTTAATGTGTTGATGTAACTCTTCTCATGTTTTGAGGAGGAATAAAGAAACAACAACAACAACAACTGACTGACTGACTGACTGACTGACTGACTGATGACTAACTAACTAACTAACTAACTAACTAACTAACTAACTAACTAACTAACTAACTAACTAACTAACTAACT
This sequence comes from Ptychodera flava, assembly GCA_001465055.1. Lineage (NCBI taxonomy): Eukaryota > Metazoa > Hemichordata > Enteropneusta > Ptychoderidae > Ptychodera > Ptychodera flava. Next base: position 63,126 of record LD346471.1, read on the forward strand.
AACTAACTAACTACAGTAAAGGAAATCAATTTATCGATCAGGCAGCGATAATTATTGACATTGTCTCGTTATTGTGTTGAAACATTTTTGAATGTTTCCCATCACGAACAAAATCTTCAAAGTTTTGAGTCTTTGGCCTTTCTGACACTTTTTTATTTTGCATTTCACCCTTTCATTCTCCTTAGATTCGCACATTTCGTCACCGGTTTCACCCAATTCACAACAGGCACTAAGCTTGGAACAGCTGGAAGAGTTGGAAGTGTTATTTTAGATATCTGGCGGAAACTGGTAATTTATGATTTCTACGAATAGCAGAGTTTTGTCAGAAATGAGAATATGAAATGAGCTCTTATTATTTAATTTCAACTTGTCCTTTCTTAAAAAATGTCATAATTTTTGGCAATTCATTTGAACTTACTTCCTAGATCTGGCAATACCGTCAATGTCTGCCAATCTTGCTCAGCATAATAAATTCTATGTCTGCCCAATTTATCGTATACAATAAAATTTCTAGTTTTCATGACACGATCATGTCCTTCATAAGGTCTCTATTGAAATGTTGATTTGACAAAGCTTTCGAATCTCCAAATTTATCTTCCACACATGTAATAAAGATGAGACAAAACGATCAAAATGAATTCAAAAGGGTTGAAAAACAAACAAAAGAAACAAAACAACCGTTACAGGTGACCCAGGTCAAATGACCAAGGTAAAAACACCATACTATTCACCGGCGTCTCGCCATATGTCCTATGATAAAGCGACCTCAACTATCCACTCGCCATATCGTATCACCAAGGAAAGTGTATCCGATGTGTGCAGTTCCTTCGTTTCTTTTGTATATAGATTGGCTCAACAGATTTTTATTGGTCCTTAATATAGAAAGCCTAGCTTAACTAACTTTTTGATCAATAATCTCATAATCGACTGTTGTTCCTAATCAAACTTTTGGCACAAAGTTCATCTAGATCACCGCAAAAGATAAGCAACTGTTTATTCCAAATCTGGTCCTAGAAAAGAAAGCAATATCAGAGAAAATGTGAAACAACAATTTTTATCTATAAACAACCATTTTTGCTTTTGTAAAGTCTTTCTCGGATTGATTCAACAAGTGCGATTGGTAGCATTGGCAATTACGCGCAACGTGTAGCTGTGAAATATTTCCATACTAAACGTACGACTGATTGTTTATTCGAATCAGTAAGATAAATAAGACATAATAGTGATGTCAAGTTTGAAGCTCTTCTTATACTCATACTTAAACAAATAGTTCTTAGAAACTCCCATTAGCTTGTAGGCAAGGTTTTCCGTATGTATGCAAGTTGTATGGAATTATTATTATTATTATTATTAGACTTTATTTAAACTCGATAAACTGTTGAGCCAGAGTCTCTTCTCACACAGAGTCGAGTATAACAACATTTACAATATTTACATTAAAAAAAAATAAGTCAGGAAGAAAACTTATACTGAAAAAAATGTAAAAACGCTACAAGTAAAACAGTCTAAAAACAAATTTAAAATTTACATAACAGTAAGATTAACCCATCTATTTAAAAAAATGGCACTTGCAATTTCTTTTGAATGATAGAAGTGAAGAGCTAGATTTGATCTCTCCAGGCAAAGTATTCCATATTTTAACCCCGTTGTACATAAAACTTCTTTTGAAAAATTGGGTTCTATGCCCTGGAATATCAAAGCAGTTAATATTCATGCCGTATACAGTCATATTTCTTCAGCGTTAAGTCTTATTTATAATGCCATAATGTTTTGGAAGGCAATAGAAGAATCATCCTTTCTGTAAAATCAGAAGGTCGTGGATATAGACTTAGTATCATCTATATTAGCTTCTCTATTATCTCTGAAATTACAAAAAACTCCGAAATTTCCTGGCAAAAATTGTCGATAAAAATAAACTTTACCTCCAAAAGACACTTGTTTGCCGATGTTATACGGTGTAGCGTAACTCTATGCTCACATACGGCCATGATGTTGCTTTGCTGCTGGTGGAGTACGGGACACGAAAAGGGAGATTACAGCGTCGACTTGGGAAGTATAGATACTTACAGTAGGCATTGCCAGTAACACTGACAAGCTCGACGTAATGCCTGCATCACCACGTACCTTTTAAAATTCCAGCGTAATGTTAGGTTCTCCCAACAGCTTCGCAAGAAACCAGCATCCATCCAGGCTGATGTATTCAGCTAGGATATACGACCAATGGCTGGGGTTAGGAAAGCATTGCCAGGGCAGATGGACTGCGACGTAAACTGTTGGGCAGGACGATCACTGGTCCAGCCCAGCTATCTCAACCGGGCGCAAATATCCGGACACAATGCTTTATTAAAAAGCAAATGCCATGTGCGCCAATATTTTTCATCATCGTTGGGTACAAAATATCATTTCCATGGACATTTAAGGAGTGAACCAGAGAACAAGCGTTTGTCCTGTTATCTGTTTCTCTGCGCTTAACTTCTGTTGTTTTCTTTACGTCTTTACGCAAATGTAAAGTGAATTCACATGAAAATTATGTCTGATTATCTTTCACTTAATTCTTTGACTTTAATAAGGAGTACCAGTACAGTTAACGCAGAAATGGTGGCTATTCTGAATATCAAATATCCGTTTCCATAGTACCAAAATTTGCATGGGGACCCTCGATTTTTATCCTTGCTATTGAGAGAGGAAAGTTTAAAGTTTCCATGAAGAAAGTTTGAGAAAAAGTTACATTCTTTGAATTGTGAGGCGCAATTCTACCTGAAGCTAGGTCTTCAGAGAATCAATGCGTATGACAGAACCAATGCCACATTATACAGGCACTGTGCGAGAGTATCACTGACGCAGCTTAGTAGGCCACATACTATGTACACTTTAGTCATGACTCTTTCCGAGACAAAGAGACAATCTATTCATCGATTGAATGCCAGGCTGTGGTTTGTCACAGTAGATTTTAAAACTAACATTTAAAGCGATGACTTTGCCACTGGCCACATCAAATTAGAACTATTGGTGAATTCGTTACTTTGCCTAGACTGCCGAGGGCTGACCATTCTGTCGCGTGTGTTCGTGACCGGTAGAAAGAGCTTCATTACATACCTCAAATTAAATTTCTTGACATCAAAAAGCGATGTCCCTCGTTTTTTATATAAAAGCTGTGAACATGATAGCTATAGCTATACTCAGTTTTGAAATAATGGTATTTAAACAATTATCCCTGAAGCTCAACAAAATAATTGTACATAAGCCTATTCTTTGATCATGTACTTGTACTTGAATTTCTTACCGTTATTTAAAGTATGATGCGACTTTATTCTCATTCCGCAAAGCAAAATCGACACGTGATTATTTCATGTTTTCGATAAAAAAGGACTAGCGATATATAGAATGGAAATGGCGGGGCTTGTATTGACTTTGACAAGCGATGGCCTCTGGTAACGGTGTTTCTGACTTCCATGCAAAACTGACGATAACTTAAATAAATTGAATACGGGTAAAATTTAAGTAAAATCACGTAAAGAAAATACGTTTTAGATTCAGAAAATCAGATTATCTTACTGATGAGTACACATGCTCTGTCCATAGAGGTTGTCCTAAACAGACGTTCAGTCTCTTCCTGTGGACAGAGAGGCCATTGTATAATTGTATGATAACCACATATTGTTTACATTTTGGCATTTTATATGTAAATACGTATATTGGTACAACGTCAGTAAGGCATCTTTAAGGGAAGCCATACTTCAGTCTGGTTATTATACATTTTCTCGGTTCATGTAGCAGAGCTGTATTGTTAATCAGGGCTTTTCAGTTACTGAACTGAGAGCATTTGCAAATACTGCAAACTAATGCTATGATTCTGTTTCTGACAATGCTAAATCTTGAATCAAACTGAAATCATCTCTAGTCAATAAAACACAAGAGAGTTCAGCTACCACAGTTTAATGGTTTTAGTTTCCTTTTATTAAAATAGTACACAAAAACTGTAAACCCCGGAGTCAAATCGGTGGAAATGGAAATGAAACTATTAAATGTTCTGTTATTGGTATTTCATAATTAGTCTTTAGGGAACATAGAATTATGTTTGATTTCAATCATTTCGTTATGGTAAATTATTTGACGCACTATGACGTATTTAACTGTCAATCTGGAACTCCTAGTCGAATGAATTCAGGCTACATTTGTGCCAGGCATGCTGATAAACTGAATAGCAGAATTAAGCACGTTTATAGGGAGTAGACGTGAAGTCTTTAGTGTCTGCGACACAAGAAAAAAAGAGAAAATTTACTAAAAGAAGCAGATGTAGGCATTTACATGGACATATACAGAGATGTCGCTTTGGTCGTTAAGGTAGCTAGATACCGTATAGACACTTTCAGAGTTTTATTTGTTTCTTAGTTCTAAAAGTCCAAAACCCCAATAACGTATATATTTTCTAAAAGCCCTGATATTGGGAAACCGACTGTGTACAGTACAAGTCATTATTTGCATAATAGTCACGTGACAAGCGTTTTCAAAAAATTGTTTTTTCTCTCTTTAGAGAACAAGCTGCACGATTTTCGGTTGAAATTTATGCATTGACAAGCTTTAGCACTACCCTTCAAATCCGTCTCTGCGATTTTTTGCGAGTCTCCATTGAAATTATATGGCGCAACAATTACAATTCCTTGAAAAGCACCTTAGTCTAACACCTTTAATAGTGTATAACAAAAAAGAAAGGCATAGAAAGGAAATCCCAGACACAAATTTGAGGGATATTACCAAAGCTTGTCAATACACACATTTTCCCCGGAAATCGTAAGCTTACAGCGTGTTCGCTAAAGGGGGAAAACAAATTTTGGAAGGTTAAGCAAAACGCTTGTCACGTGACTATTATGCAAATAATGACTGTGTACTGTGCACAATCGGATTTCCCAATATCAGGGCTTTCAGACAATGTATTCTTTATCGGGGTTTGGGACTTCTATAAGTGAGAAAAAAAATATAATCTGAAAGTGTCTATAAGGTATCTAGAATCTGAAGCTTAGGCAGTTAAATCACATGCAGGTTCTACTTTTTCTTTCAGAATGGAAATTTTCCAGGAAAGCCAACGATGTTAAGAAGTTCACGGTCGCTAGCTATAGTTATTTCCAATGAATCTGCTATTGCTTCCGTCCAAAACACTTCATAGTGACAGGCAATCTTATGGAAATTTCTCAAACCTTGCGGAATTTAATTTGAGAGAAATGATGGTATTTTTTTTTAACTGGGAAAGTGTCCTAGTACAGGAAATATGTATTTTGCATGTCTACAACCATTTGATAACCCCCGGGAGTATCTAGTTATTTGTCTGTATGGATACATTAGGCTTAAGACATTTTTTATGGTGCCATATTGTCTCATTATTTTGCCTTGCAAGTGTGAGTACTTTGACTCAGAAGACAGTTATGGCGCTGCAACCTGTAGAGAAATAACCAACATTTTTCAAAGTAATTCACATTCGGTAGACAGCTATGCTTTGACAGCATATTTCAAGAAATAAGAATTTAGACTTGGTTTAGGTCTGTAAAATAAAGTCATTTTAGCAAGTTATAACGCATTTATGTTACTTTTTTTGGGAAATGCTTTGATTGAGAAGACACTAAGTTGAACAGAGAATGGCATCTGCGCCTGCGTGAGATGAACGACAGTAGTGCGTTTGGGCATACGTAGCGCTAACACGACCGGCAATAAGTTTTCCAGGCGATAACTCTACTGCATCGCAATGAGAAAAAAACCCACAAAAACAGTCACAACTATCCTGCATCGCTTGCACAAATTCATTTTTATCACAGACTCTTACGAAGTACAGGTAGAAATGGTCGCTTCCACCATAACGACTGCAGAGGGCGCTAAATAGCTCTACAGACAGCAATGTGGTTGGTGGAATGCAAATTGGCTTGCATAATTATCATGATATAAAACTTCAGACGTAGATGAGAAAATATAAGATCAGCCACTGTTACTCTACGTCGTTTGTCATTCCATCTTTCGAACTTCGTCAGTGGAACCATGAATACAAGCGTAGCTGTGAACGGGACATCTGTCCGGTTCTCACAAGTTTGGACAACCCAAGTTTCTGTTATAGTGGAAATAATTTTGACCACCACGACACTTGTCGGTAATTTGCTCTTCATCGGAGCAGTTATCCTCAAGAAGAAACTGCGTACCGCAGCGAACATGTTTCTGGTCAACCTGAGCCTGACTGATATTTTGGCAGCCGTTTTGGTTTCTTCGTTCGCTATTGACGCATACCTGCATCGGGGATGGCGTCTCGGTTTGGATATCTGTATAGCACACACCATCATCCAAAATTCGTGTCTAGGAGTCTCACTGTACCTAACAGCGTTCACGTCGATCAACCGTTACATCTACGTTGTTCATAAGAAAATTTACCATCGAGTCACGAACAAAATATCGGTCACACTGGCAATAGTGGCAGCCTGGGTGTTGCCATCTGTCACCTACGCTTATATACTGTCAAAACATGCTGGTTACTCTCCCGTCGTATTTCGTTGTCGCGGATATGCTGAGTATCTTAAGGTAGTTATGAGCTTTTACGTTCCAAGTGTGGTAACTGTCATCTTCTATATCCTGATTTTCGCATACGTTCGAAAAAGTCGACTACGCATCCAGGCCCATGCTGCCAACCAGACTGGAACAAACCAGGGACCGAACGCCCATGAAGTGAGATTGTTAAAGGTTCTGTTGGTCGTGTTCTTTCTGGTAGCCCTAGGGTATCTGCCGAACGTTATTTTGACCACCACGTATGCTGCATTAAGAGCACCAACGCCAGTCGATGCCTTTATCTTAGTTTATCCCTGTCAACACATCGCCGGCGCTGTCAATCCCATCCTGTATGGCGGCTGCAACAAGAATTTCAGAGACGCGTACAGAGAGTTTCTGACAGGAAAGTTGTTCTTCGGAAATACAACCAGCGTAACTCAAAACACAACACCAAATGCTGGTGACCCAAGACAGATACCACTCCCGAATCGTGGCGGTACGGGTGATAGAGGCAATCAACAAATTATTTCGTCCTCGCTAGCAGACGTTACTTCACAACAGTAAACAGCATCAACGATATCACGAAAAATAGTTTCGTTACAAGTTGCATGAAACTCTTACAATATGTAAATTGTGAGGGAGTCGATCCTTAGCCATCCGCATATACGTGTTCGTTTAGATGAAAGAGATAGGCCCTAGAATCTTACTTACGAGTGCAGTTGTCAAATTTTACACAAATGGGCGGAGGTATCAGATGAGATATCGGATAAAGATATCAAATGGGAATAAAGCCATTCCACATTTTCATGTTGAGCGCCCCTTTCAAAGCTACATCAGTCCATCCCCAAATTTCATTCGACAGTTTTCATCTCACAGGATTGATGTTTAAGTTCATCAGCAGGGAGTAAATTTGTCCCTTTTCATCAGCATAGACGTTGCATCCTCAACTATAATGCGATGTCCTTGTAGATTATAATTGATTCTTGATTCTTGTCTTTGACTTTTGCTTCAACATATTGACATAAAGAGATGGACATTTTGAGTTCTGATCATTATTATGGATTATTCTAAACCCTGTGAGATTAATAGATTATCTTGCAGGGGTAGAACATACCGCTTTGTAAGTTTAAATCTTCAAAACATGTTAGTAATGTTGGTGAGAAATGTGATTTACTAACAGCATTATGATAAGAATTTCAACTGCATGTTCTCACTAAGACGTTTCATTGCATTACTCCAAGATTAGACCTAGACTTGTACTTAATTGACAAAGAAAAAAATAACATTACCTGGATATTTTTAAACAATAAGGTAGTAGCAACGACTACTCACTGTGCACAGTTAGAACAAGTGTCGAAGTTACCGAGATAAATGTCTTGAGTCTTGGGATGTAGCCGAATGGGTTTAATAGCTTACTTCTTTGCTAGGTGTGTAGGTACGGAGGATTCTGACGTCGATTCCGATTGGTTTGACTTGAGCATCTCTTCGATGTAATATCCATACTCATTGCTTTTACCGTTATACCACGGGAAAAGTTCATAGCTTGTGTTTGTACATAATTTTTATCATCGAGCTCCTCCACACGAGGCTTTGCTTTCTGAAGCGTCACTCGTTGGCGAGAAACAAAACTGCTGGCGCTGACGGCGCCAACGAAGGCAATTTTGATGACGCGGTCTCTCTTTTTAATCGGCTTAAAACGGCAGTAGCCAGGAGCAAGTATTTTCGTACGACTAAAATAGCCAAAAATGAAAATGTGTGTTTCTCATCCTCGCGTATATTAATCTAGAACAAATGTGCTAACTGTTTCTTCGTATTCAAGCAGAAAAAAAACGAAAAAAAAAAAAGATTAAAAGAGTCGCCTGTATCGTGGTAGAAAATGAAAATTTCTGCTGGGTTAGACATACGGATATTTCATCATCAGCACTTCGTTTTGCATCATTCTGTTTCATACAAGTAACAGCAAGGGCTAAGCGAAATTCAGTCTACTTTGTGTCAATAGTCAATTTACCCTCTGTCAAGTGAACCGCAATCTCGAAAGAGGAGTTCTGTACATTGACGATCGATTCAGCCTGCCAAACGGATACGGACAGTGTTTTGTGTATCGAAAGAGACTTGGTGTAATCTATTGAGTGGAAGAGTTCCAGACTGTATCCTGAACAGTGATGTCAATCAATTGGTTCACAAAATACAGTCTTCAGCCTGCATTGGATTTACTTAATGCACAACTTTTTAATAGCGTGAAAGAGTATGGTCGAAGTTTAGTTTGACAACAAAGGTGGCTTTTTTTCCGAAATTATGATATCATGGCGAGCTAGATGGCTTTAAGATCAAACAAATAATTGCTTATTATATCGTGTACGAACATTTCAGACTCGCTTGACACTCGTTCAGATATGAAAATACCGACAAACATTAATTAGTGTGATCGAGTTTCAGGACTGTACCAAAAATGAACCATACTGCCGCACATCTGAATTTTCGCTTCAATCGGAGCTTGTATACCCAATGAAACCAAGTCACCGGACTAATGTATGGCGTTTGATATTCTTCAATGTGTGAATGAATTAATAAGAGAACTTTTTATTATAATTCTAGCAAGGTGCGTTATGGTCACTGCATAAGCAACTATTTTACTTTAATATTATCGAGATTATTATTTGAGGGAAAACATTCTCGATAGACTGAAAATAATCTTACATTTTGGGAACAATCTTTATAGCTGTGGTATTGAACAAATCCGGACAATATTCTTTCTCTTCACGTTCGGTTGTTAATGTTCGGCTTCACTTATGAAGAGAGACCTCGTCTTGAAGTTTGTAAAGTATTTCATTGTTTCCAATTTACACCATTACTACAACAATAGCATTGTCTTTTGTCTGAAAAAAAAATGACTGTGATACGAACTACATGTAGCCTGGCGTTTTCATTAACTAAGATGAGCAACACAGACTCCAGGGTCTGTAGATCTACTCTGACGTAGTTTGAATGAAGAGCACAGATGCGGGGCGCGCTGTTATGTTTTTGATCTTCGTACCTTTTAGGCACAGTATGTCAGAATATCGTAATTCTTTTGCTGTAATTAAGCTCACCGGTAAAATTATTCCTGACATGCATCCGGAGCATTCGACCCAACTGAAAGAAGTCTTCAAATGTCACTATATGTAACTGAAGACGTCAATTTCAATGTTGCCTTTGATTTAGTGTTGGGATTTCATATTATAATCTTGAAGAAACCCTTTCAGTTCGTGACATTTTTTACCCTTTTCATGACTTTCAGTCTTCGTCATGCACGCTACACGTTTTTTCCTTCATTTATAGTTGGCGTTCCTGCAATTTGTCAAAACTTAATGCAGGGCTCGAAATTAACTTTTTTCATAGGTAGTCCCATTGGGCTACCGTTTTCTGAAGTTGGTAGCCCAGTGACAAAGTTTGGTAGTCCATGTATGAATGAAAAGTTTTTTGTAAAGGATATTTTATTTACATCTTGACAGTGAAATATTTATTTTTCATGATTCTACCCAGCAAGTGAATATTCCAGTCATTGACATCAATACCTGCAGATCGTAGCTTTAGGAGAACGGTATAGCATGTGTAGTGGACGCCTCAAAGTTTGACGACCTATTCACACATACACAGAACTTATATGCAAATTTTGATGTTCGCCATGACAACGACTTTTCACTCAGCACGTGTAAACATTAACTTGGCTAAAAATTGGTTCGCTATGAATTTCAGGATGACAACTTGGTACAGTCATGTTCCTAATACTTTCGTGGCAATTTTGGCCATATTTCTTCACGATAATACACTATCTTGGGTAGCTGCAGTACAGTAGCTTGAGGTTTTAAAATACCCAGGCAAAACCTCGAGCTACTTAGTCCGTGGGCTAGAGGGGGTCTACGTGCACCCCCCACACAGGATAACAAACCTGTATTTTTCAGAAGCCTTGGGATCCCTAGAATACGAAATGGAATTTTAACAGAAAAAATATAGGGATGGAATAGCTGTTATGGTCATGTTTTGAAGGGTACCGCAAAATCACGATTTTCCAAGCCAAATGCATTTTCGTCAAATCTGTCTTCTTGTAAGTCATGTGCTGAGCTCATTTTTTAACGTAACCTCATTTGTTTGGTATCATTAGAAAGGGAATTTATTCCTCTTTAAGATGACATATTGTACTATGCAATATCCTCTACAGTTTTTGTCAAATATAACCAAAACTTACCCCTTACCCCAAAATTTAACACTGCAAATTACAGTAAATCTAAAATTCTATCAATTTTTTAGCTAGGCATAATAAAAAATGCAATGTTTTGTCTGAAATCTGTTTTATTTGATACAGAAACATGTCAAGAAATATGAAATAGACTTTTAACAGAAAAAATATTGGGAATCTACAGCTGTAACAGTCATATTTTGAAGGGTACAGCAAAATCACAGTGTTGCAGATTTGCATGCATTTTTGTTAAATTTGTCTTCTTATAAGTTATCTACTGAGCTTGTTTTTGAATATAACCTGAATTGTTAGCTATCATTAGAAAGATAATTCACTAATCTTTAGAATGATATATTGTAACATGCAATATCTTCTATAGTTTTCATGATATATAACCAAAACTTACCCCTTACCCCAAAGTTTACATTGAAAATTGCAGTCAAAGCTAAAACCAAATTCTACAATTTTTTTAGCTTGGCCGTTTTTGCTATTAAATCTATTTTATTTGTTAAAGGGACATGCGAGAAATATGAAATAGACTTTTAACAGAAAAAATATTGGGAATCTACAGCTGTAACAGTCATATTTTGAAGGGTACCGCAAAATAACAGCGTAGCAGATTTGCATGCATTTTTGTTAAAACTGTCTTCCTGTAAGTTATCTGCTGAGCTTGTTTTTGAATATAACCTGGTTTGTTAGGTATCATTAGGAAGATAATTTACTAATCTTCAGAATGATATATTGTAACATGCAATATCTTCTATAATTTTCATGATATATAACCAAAACTTACCCCATTACCCAAAGTTTACATTGAAAAATTGCAGTCAAAGCTAAAACCAAATTCTACAATTTTTTTAACTTGACACAAAAAATCTGGCCATCTTTGCTATTAAATCTATTTTATTTGGTACAGGA
>LD346471.1:74927-104711 GCA_001465055.1 Ptychodera flava
CGTGTATACCAAGGAAAATGCTGTCACCAAAATGACTGCAAAAGTGAAGATTATAGTTTTGTATAGATGAGTTACTTGACTGTCATGCGGAATGCTTTGGTTACCCACTATATGGGATAGCCCGTACAAAAAAGAAAGACCTGATTTTGAGTTTTTAACCTGAACATGCATATACTCTCGAGAAAAACGAGGGTCTACGACCTGAGCAATACTTACGTAACTTAAGCTTCAGATTCGGAAGGTTGGAGAGAAATCAGTTTTATCTCGCTATGTGTTATTCAATGTCGATGGAAACTTTGTGGAAATAAGTTAGTTCACTGTCCTGCGGAGAACTTGGTTAACCGTAGTCTGCAAGAAAAGTTGTACCCGAGTTTGAGATTAACATGTGAAAGGTACGTGATTAAAACAGTTTCATACTCCTAGGGATACATAAAGTGAGGCGAGGAGTCAGGGTCAGAAAATGTTGTCCTAATCAAGGAAGCAGAGGCGACTACTCGGCCGTGTGAGGGCGTTTTTGGGTACCTCAAAGATAAAAAAAGTCCGCCGAAGCGGACAAAAAGCGCCACAATCGCCGAATTTTCCCCTTTTTTCTCACGAAATTCAAATAAATACACTTTCTTTGCAGAGTTCGCTTATATTTAAGCAAATAATTGACCTTTGTCCGACATGCAGCCACCTAGAAGGTCAATATTTGGATGAAAAGCCTCAAGAGGTAGGTAAGCTGTAATGCAGTCAAATAACTGAGTTTTACATTCTTTGTAGAAGACAGTTAGCTACGAAATAATCGGGCACCTTCGCTAAATTACTCTGGACCAAAAACAACAAAGTCATGCATATCTACAACTCTTTTACTCCATTGTACGTGTAAGGTCAATGACCCGGAGTGATCCCATGTCTATCCAAAGTGGAGAAAATTGTTTGTTTTGTTGCTTTGCTTTTGTGCCCTGTCTAACCTTTTTTCCCCAATATAGGTGGCTCCTTGGTATAGATGGGTTAGTTGACTGCCATGCCGAGTACTTTGATTGCCCAGGAAGATAGTCCGTAAAGAAAGTAGTACCTATTTTTGACTTTTCTAACCTGAGCAACGCTTACCTAACTTGAACTTTAGATTCGAAAGGTTGATAAGAGTGTGTTATTCAATGTCGGTGGAAACTTTTTGGAGATAAGTTATTTGACTGTTATGCATACTACTGTGGTTAACCATAGTCTGCAAGGAAAGTCGTACCTGAGTTTGAGTTTTTCGACACGCAGAAATTCTTGTTTAACTTGATATTAACGTGTGAAAGATAAGCTTACGTGATTAAAGCCGTTTCATAGTCCTACGGATGTGTAAATTGAGGTGAGAAGTTAGTACCAGGAAATGTTGTCCGGGAATGTTGTCCCTCTCAAGAAAGCAGAGGCAAATACTCGGCCCTGTGAGGGGTTTTTAGGTACTCCCATAAGAAAAAAAACCGTAGAGGATAAAAGCGCCAAAATGGCCGAATTTTCCTTTTTTTTCTCTCTCGAAATTCAAATGAATACACTGTCTTTGTAGAGTTAGCTGATATTCAGGTATATAATTGACCTTTGTCCGACATGCAGCCACTTAGCAGGTAAATATTTTAATGAAAAGCCTCCAGAGATTGCTAGGCTTGATAGGCAGTCAAATAACTGAGGGGTTTACATTCTTCGTAGAAGACATTTAGCTACGAAACAATTGGGCATCTCGAAATTCAAATAAATAAAATTGCTTTGAAGATTTAGCTTACGCGAAAAGATGATAAAATAGTTGTCAGGTGTTCTTAAGCGATACGTACCATGCCAAGTACGGATGACCAGAGAACTACATTGAAGCTGCGATTATCGAATCGATTATCAAATGTCAATTCTGCTTCGCTGGAAGGCAACGTAACAAGTGATGAGATTTATCCCATTAGGTCATATCAATAATGATTACACGAAGGATATTTGCATCCAAACTAACTAGACGGGGACACTCAGAAGGAATACTGATGAGCTCTTTTCAAAAAAATGTCGTGGTAGACATGGAGATATCGTGGTCCAATATGCCACTTCTGTCATCAAATGATACATTACAGCCAACTTTGACTCGATATATCGATTCGTGAGCTACGGTTTCGCTTACAAAATTCTACAATTTTGTACAAGTCCCGGTGGGTATGGAGTGCCAGCAAGGGTGAGGTTATACCTTCCGGGTATCAGGTACTGCTATTTACATTTACCTGTTGGAATGGTCCTATATCATATGGTAAATGATCATACCCACGGATGTGATATTATTTTACCTTGAAAGGAAATTATTAGTGGGTCAGTTTTGATATCATCACATAAACCTTATTATTATTATCATCCATTGATACTTTTGATTGATGCCAAGGCATAAAATGCCAATTGTGATATGTTAAATAAGCGATGTATATGTCCAATACTCTCTGTGTCTGTTTCTTGAAATGGCTAGGATTTTCAATCACTGTCTCTGTCATGTACCGCACCCCTATCGTAATAGGTACGAGAGAAATTTACCCAAATTTGTAAAATGTTTCCATTTGATCGAAGAAACGGTAAATGATTTGTGACTAGTGTAGTTTTCAGTCAACCTTGAACAAAATGGAGCACCGATTTTTGCGCTCTTTCCATTGTGTATCTGTCCTGTAAGCTAAGACATAACAAAATGGCCGATAAATTTACCGCTGACAGACTACTGGCATTATAAAAATAAAAATTCAGTCAGATATCTCGGAAGGCCATACCCGCTTTTTTATATGCTGATCTTAATATATTCAGGCAGATGAAAATTAAATAATTCATATAAGCTAAAGAGTCATCCTCTTCACCTGTTTAGGCGTTAAAACCGCAGCCAATTATAAAACTGCTGCCAAGATACACGTTCCACACCTTATTCAACAAAATGCTCTTCTTTACCTGCTCTAGCATGCTTCTAAGCTGAACTCTGTAAAAAGGTAGCAGCAGCCAAAATTACATAACTATCAATTTCCATGCAGCTTGTCAGCATTACCACTAAGGAGACTTAGAATTCTTTAGAATAACGCATACTAGTGGGCGTTGTGTCGACTATATTATCTTACAGAATATCGACACGATTATTGCCAATGTAAAATGTTTCCAATATTTTAACACATATGTTGGATAAAAAGAAACATAACCATCATCGCAAATTTTTGACTTTAAAAAAGTCAGATTTTCCAGAAACATCGACAGATTACACTCGTTTTAACCTTAGCAACCTACCTGCAGGGCGGATTATTTGGCTTAGCTTTGTCCCATTATTGCGGTACCTATAAACTTACCAGATCATGTTTGGGTCTTCAATGAAGGATATACCAAAGACAACAATTTTGATCGATGAATACGTAGTCACTTCGAGAAATCTTCCCCAGATAGATATGTAGGTACCTTTAACTTTGTTTGCAGGCGAAAAATACACAAGACTTGGTTTTCAATCTTTTTGAGCATGGCGATGATCAGGTGTGTTCCTCTAATGTTTTGGTCATGCCAGTAAAACAAGCATAAAAAATATTAAATAGCGGTGCCGCCAAAAAAAAAGAGCGGACAACGAACACAGGCGGCGTATACTCAAGTGTCTTCGTACAATACGGGATAATTTTATTCAAGAAACTTAAACTACCAAAAGATAATCTAGCCACCATTTTATATCAAGAATAAAATCAGAAGAAAGCAGCATTTTATGAGTAGCACGACGCAGCAAATTAAGGTTATCTAATATTCTACGGAGGAAACTTCTACCCCCTCTGATAACGCAGAAGGCCCATGATAGATTCCCTGCAAGGGACTCAAGCTGGCGGCGAGTAGCACGTTTTTTGCCAACAAAAGTAAGCAGTAGCTGGCGCAACTCATTAAGCTTAGGCAGCGGCAATTGAAGAGTTAGCTCAACAGTATTGATTTCGATCCCCCATAAAGGTCAATTTTTATGTGGGACCCACCACCTTATTCCAAGCAATGCTGAAGCCAAGATTGCGAAGCAGCTGAAGAAGAGTGTTTAGGGCGGGAAGACAAGACTGATAATCATCTGTAACGATTAGAAAATCGTCCAAATGCACAACAATTGCATTATAACCCTTGCGTGCCATAATACGGCGAACAGGCTGTTTTAGTCGGTGAAAAATTCCTGGGGCTTTAGTTGCTCCAAAAGGCAGGCAAGTATCGAAAAAATAAGTAGGCTGATTTTGGCCAGAAAACGTCCATTCAAGCCCTGTCGCTTGATAATTAGAGTGGTGTATTTTGACTGACCTATACGCTGATTTAAGGTCAACCTTGGCGAGGTAACTACCCAGCGAAATGAGCTTTGTTGCATTGTCAATAGTCTGATATGTAAAATGCTCATGAGTGGCATAATCATTAACGGCACTACCCTCAGGTTGGCTACAGTCATGAATTAAACGAACTTCACTAGAATCAGGTTTTGGGATAGCGCCAAGGGCACTAACAATAGTTGGCTTATTCTCTGTGATAACATAATGACCTTCAGCAATTTCAGCCAAAATCTGTTTTTCAACTTGGGCTCTAGAGTGGACAGTGGCCGATTTATAATTTTTCATATGAGCTGGGCGATAACTAGTACCCTTGTTAGTAATATTAAAACCCTCTTTGACGCCTGTCAAGAGGAAATCTTTGTCACAATCATTTTGAAGTTCAGTGGCCCAGATATGATAATTTAAACCCGACGAGTAAGGATTGAAAAAGGGAGTTGTATTTGTAAAATATGGTTCTGGCTGCCTTAGTTTTTTGAATACTCAAACTTTGGGTAGGGCTTACAACAATTGTTTTCCATGCAGACGTGCGCATAAGTACACCTTGTTCCCCATTTACAGTCGCCCTTGTTAAACCCGATACAAATGGGCCGGCCAAAGTTGTTGTCAATTGGCGCTGGTGGCCTATTTGATGGTTTCGTATGAAATTGACTAGTAGACTTAAATGGTTGCTGCTGACCGAGTGATTTTTCACGGAGAGCAATAGTGTAAGATGAGAAATGTCACTGCCCCACGCAAAATTGTGAATTGCCTGAAGTTGCCTGTATTGCTGATCATACAAGACTACTGACACCCATGTATACCTGTCTGAAAGTTGAGAACTTTTATCCGTATAAAACAAGTAATTAAGCAGAGAATTTCCATTCAGAGAACCCTGACGTATTAACTCATACATGATACGTGCATTAGCACCAATCCACTGTGTGGGGGTTACATTTTCAATGCGAGGTTTGCTTGATGCCGATTCTAAAATTAACTCCCCGTTCTCACTGTTACTAATAATCTGTTTTTCTCTAACATAAGAATTAATGGTTTTCGGTAAACAATCTACAATGTCCAGGTATTTCTCACCTTTACTATTATTGCGAGTTTGTAAATATACTAATTGTTCTAGATCTACCCTTGGCTGAACTCGAGACGAAAGGTTCGAAGAATTTTGATTGGGAAGTCCGTTGACTTGTTTGTTCAGTAACTGATGAAGTGGCGTTGGTTCAGTTTTCCCTGGAACACTTGGGTCCATCGATGCCAGGAGTTGTTGGACAAAGTCTATGTCTGGTAGCGATGCCGTAGGCTTTGGGTCGGTATGAGGCGCTGAGACGAAGTTTATGTTATTATCACCGGTGGGAGTGTTTTGTTTTGTTGTAGTCGAAATTCCGCATACGTCGAGCTGAAGATTTTTCTATTGCTGCCTGTAGAAGACGGCGTTGGGCCAGAGGTTCAACCTTCATTTGGGCAATGTCGCTGTCTTGTACAAGTTTTACTGCTGGTAAGCAAGTAAAACCAGAATTCGCAAGTAAAGTCAAAGTAGAAGATGATACATAATTCTTTGTTGCCCATTGTTGCAGCTCTGCATCAACCATACACGTAAGACTATCATCATTTGGTCCGCTATTTGAAATTGGCGCAGCTGGAGTTGTAAGAAATAACGCTGAAGGAGTCCCTGAACTTTTTGGCGTGTTCATGGCTTTCCACGTAGAAAAAGGTGCTGGTTAAACAGGGGAGAAAAGAGTCAAAACTGCCGATGTCCAAGGTATGACTCACCCTTAACGACAGGTTTCCGTGCACTCTGTACTGTTGGCAAAACAGGAACCGTATAGTAATACACAACATTCGGCTGGATAGTGGTCAGAGGCCGCTGATAACGGTGCTTTTCTCGGGCATACAGGCATTTTCTCCTTTGAGCAAAAACAGGCTGTTTGCACACTGGCCAGCAGCAGCACACTAAAATATTTTGTAAAAATTTCCGACAAGAAACTTCTGCGTGACAAAACAGCATATCACATCTGTGGCATACCCATGATCTCTGACATTGAATCTAGCTGCCCTGCATTTAAAATCAGTTAAAAGAATTTAACTTTACTAACAAAAACAAACAAACTGCGTTTCCGATAACATGCCTCCAAATATTAGGGTGGGTCGGAGGACTTTTTATTTTTACTTTTGTCGGCTGAGACCAATAAAATACGGTAAAATTATGAAAATTTAGTCGAAACATTTTTAAAATGTTAAAACAATGTCAAGGGTCGGCGGGTTTTTCTGTGGTAGGTCGGTTTGCCGGAAAGACACATACTTGTTCATTTGGTCTCATTTGTCACGGGATCAATCTTTCGAAACTCAATTTTCTTCTAAGATGTCGAATTTGTCCCTAACAAAAAGGTTATTGACTCTTAATTGATTTTTGATTCCAGGTCAACCAATTTTGTGGCTTTTCTTTTGTGGATGGTCAAGAAGATAACACCTTTTCAATATTGCCAATTTTTTTTTCGTTCACAAACTTTATTTTTCCCACAAAAAGATATACGTGTCTGAAAACTACAACAAAGTGATCAAAAATTCACATGACTTTAGGCAAAGTATCAATTTTCTGAGGAGCTCTTCGATACAACTCCTTTCCAATGACAATTACGGAGGGAAATGTCTCTTCAATATTACAGACATGGTATTTATGTGAAGAACATTTTACTATGATAATAACAAGATTTACAACTTTTTCAAATTTCTTTGATTTGAAATAATATCCTCTGATCGCATCTACAAAATTTGCTTCAACTGGTATTTGTAACATATTATGACTGAACCCACTGACTTCGGAGGTCGCTCTGTGAAGTTCCGAAGGTATTTCACGAGGAATACGGTGTATTCTGCCGCTAGTACTTTTCCGCGCTTCGCCCAGAAAAGTACTGGCGGCAGAATACACCGTATTCCTCGGGAAATACCTTCAGAACGCCACAGAGCGACCTCCGAGGTCATTGGTTCTGTTATTATTGCATATGTTCCCCAATTTTGTCGATGGCCGTTGGAAAAAAAAGCTAATCGCAACACGGCCAGCTTGCATATAGATTCTATATAGTGCGAATTGATATTCTGTGAATATGCTGTGAATGACCGCCGCCGTTGAAATAATATTTTGCACTTGTCAGAAAAATGTTTACTCTTTCGCAAAATGTTACTCTGTCGCACTGGACAGCGTTTGCAATGCGTCACAGTAATTGCGCCCTCACATGAATTATTTCGCCGTGTAACTAAATTGCGCCTTCTAGAAAGTGGGTTTGACTTTTTCGTTCTTTGTTTTTCGTTCTTTCTCAGTTCTGTTTAACCATATGCTTAAAATCATACTCAATGTAGAATATGTGTCTTTAAGAATATGCTGTGAATGACCGCCGCCGTTAAAGAATGCCACATTAAAAGAATGCCAAATTTCTGCTCTTAGAACATAAAGGTTATATCATCCATTTAAGTAACACAGTGCTCAAAACAAAACCTAAAACGAGTTTAAAGTTGGTAATCTTCAACAATTTTTACTTCTTGTTGTCTTCAGATTATAATTTCGCTCCATCTAAAACAAGTTTTATTCAATGTATTTCACTTTACTTCTCTGAGAAAATCTTTTTTCCATAAAGAAATTAATTTTATTCTTAGAAAATAAAATTTTTCTTTAAAGAATGCCAAATTTCTGCTCTTAGAACATAAAGGTTGTATCATCCATTTAAGTAACACAGTGCTCAAAACAAAACCTAAATTGAGTTTAAAGTTGGTACTCTTTAACAATTTTTACTTCTGTTGTACAAAATAGAAATACTTTTGAGAAACAGGTATTTTGTTAAAAGTTAAAGTTAAGATTAGTTTTTAAAACTTAAAGTGTTTTTTTTTTGTTAGTCTTTTTCAACAATTTACCAAAACAATGTCTCCCGCACATAATTAAAAGTTTGCCGTGGAGAAATAATATCTCTTACAAACATTAAAGATATTGTCAAGAAAAATTAGTCTATATAAAAAAACAATCCGTCACGTGTAGGGGCCACCATAAAGTTTACTCACAAAAGAATATTTTTTAAGAATTAAAAATGCTTGCTTTGAAAATAGAATTAGGTAAAATATGTTGGAGTTGTACCCGGAAAAAATTGAGAGTTTTGTATGCCAAAATAAGTTGCATCTACCAGAATTAGAGTTTTGTTCTTGTATTAAGAGTTGTGCCCCCTAAAATCAAAGTTGCACTGTCAAAATTACAAAGTTTAGTCCGTCAAACATAGAGTTTTGTCCCTTATAATTACAGTGATATCTACTAAACTTTATTTTTTCTTGGGGAAAAAGATATTGTCTAGTGAAACAAGAATTCATATTTCGAAATAATATATTTCCACTGGCGTGTAGAGGCCACCGTAGTTCTCAGAGTGTTACGGTAAACTTGTAAAACAATGTTTACTACGAGTTAAGATATTTACTTACATAATATTGATAAAGTCTACTTTACTCAAAGCATATATTTTTGTCGTTAGAATTGTTCAGTAGTTTTTTACTTCGACGGGTTGATGTGTTGATAACGCTGGCTTGTCTGGCAGAAGCATACTTTTCGTGAAATTTAGGATGGTTAAACAACTTTTTAATACAATTTTTGAAATATCGTTTCTTAGTCAAGGCTTTTTGTGAAAATTTCTAGAAAACTACAATATTTCAATCCTGTAGTCCTACATGCAAGTTGAGGGAATTAGCTAAACCTGTACCACCCTTTATCAGTCAACTACCTGATATTGATGATCTACCAACTTGGAACGCTGGTAAAAAATTCAAAAACACAACACTCTGTTACTAGAATTAAACAAAGTAAGTTCTGGTATCGAAAGTAATTGTGAAATGATAAAATGATGTCTGGTTTTAAAATTCATATTGAATTTCCTAGGGGTTAAAATGTAATTAAATCTGGCGAATTGAATATGAAGCTGAAGTATGTTGGAAAATATTGATATTTAAACGACTTAAAAATAAACACATCTCTTCGTTACATTACAGCAGCTATATTCTTTGTTTGTCAGAAGGAAGTTAGACTGGCATTGCTATTTTACTGTGAAATTCATGAACATTACGATGGGATCCATATTGAAATTTATGGTTACATTATGATGCATATGTTAAGTCAATCATGGAAAATAGTATCATCCCATTTAACACACTATCGTGTCTAAGAAAACCACTAGGTGGATCAATAGCTTCATTTCTGTGATAACATTCAAAGAGGGTGAGAGAAGAAGGTCTTGCTCCTGTACGTCGGTGACATTTTGGTACAATTGTACAAAAGTGCACTAGGCTTGCAACATTCGCTACTCTACATGTCTTCGTTTTATAAGAAATTATTTAATCATCAAATTCATATATGGCGATTTAGAAATGGACCGTTTCGCAGCGGTGACTCTTGACTCGGCTGTACCTATATTCTGCACAGAGGTTGGGCCACAGAAATCTCGTCAGGTGCAATGATAATAGCAAGGGCAAAATCATGATGTTAATATTGATGATACTCTTGACTTCGGCTTAGGCACCGCCGATATCACCGCCTAGAGTACCACCCTTTTGGACTGCAACAAATGGTCATCGTCCCCTTTCTATTTGTGCTATTCAAATGTAGCATGTTCACACTACAGAGAACAAATTTTTCAAAACGTTTTCTCGTACCCCTTGTTTGCGAGTGTCAAGAAAATGACTCAACACACGGTTGTTATACGATTCTTTAAAAAATGCCGCCATATTCGGACTTGGGTTCTCCGTGCATGGTGTATTTAGTGACGTGTGCATCCACAGTTAATATACACGTGGTCAAATGTTGGTTCTAAATATGAAATCGATAACACATTTGTAAAATTACCAACCTACATTATCTAGAAATCCGGACACGATTTTTGTCACAGCTAAAGTAAAAGAACATTGTAGCCAATTTGATGGACCAATGTAATGATAGAAAAAACACAAGAAAAAACACTAGGAAAAAGTAGACTCGCTTGTAAATAACCTTAGTACATGAGAAAGATATTGAAAAGGGACAAATTATAAATTATTTTCTTGAACTGAAGCAATATTGATGATCAGTAAAACAGGGTATTTACCCATGTAAGAGTTGAAATTTCCACTTTTTAGGGCTAATGTGCAGCATCACGGAAGCTATTATCAAAAGGCTGGCTGAATCTTACAATTATAATTGACTAATACAATTAGACTCCCTAAGTTACTGTGAGTAGTGACAATAGAGCAATCAGATATAACCTTCCGAGCACGCTGCACACCAGCGGCTTCTTTGCGCCACACTGACAATGCTTTGTTAGCGTAAGGCAAAACGAAACAAAAAAAACAAGCATAAATCCTAAGATACTATGTATTATGAATAATACATCCGCCGTTTACTCAAGAACTTCTCATCTTTACTGTAAGAGCAGAGGTACATTTTCTTCCGCATCATTGTCGATGTTGTTATTTTTGTTTCTTGTCTTATTTGGTCGTTTTCTTGGCATAGCGTACTTCAAGTTCTTCCAGAATTTCTCCGCACTACCGCCCTCTCCCGGCCAAGATATGTACGAGATCTCCCTGAGCAGACTTTTCAGGTTGGCATCAATGTCTTCCACTGGTGAGATATCTTCAAACATGATGGGGATTATTCTAGTTTTCTTCTTCAACATTTCTTCCTGGGCTTTCAGGAATTCATAGCGACACCACTCACTCTCGACAAATCGTGGCGATAGAATGAGTATCGTACGACGGCTTGAATTGATAGCTCGCACGATATTCTCGTATATATCTGCGAGAAGAATGTGGAATGTAAACATATCAATTTGCGAAAAGGTAATGTTTAGCCATATATTACCATGTATGGCTTTAGACGTTTTTCCACATGTTACAATAATACAAGATTTTATTCGCATTGACCCTTTTTATGCTGGTTGTTGTAAGATACGATTTTCTATAAATTTACCGACATGGTACTTTTCTGATAATTCAAGAACATAGCATTTTTCAAAATTTATCACCAATTACAATGCATTAAAATTCTGTAACGGACATCTTTCAGAAAAGCGCCAAGATTTCTGGTTCTCTTGACCTGAACGATGAATGGAAAAACCAATCTTACCCGAAAATGGAACCAGAGAGGATGTCCGATTTCCTTGAGAGTACGAAACCAAATATATAACTACACTATCACACAGTATGCGCTCACACCGAGAAGTTCGCATGACTATTTGCAGAACCTACGAATGACTTTTAAATACTCAACAGCAATAAAGTTAATTACCAACGCCTGGGACGAAGTTTCTCTGATGTTCACACAGGATGTATTTTCCTTCTCTCTCCAACTCTGGAATAAGGATGTGCCGGACAAATTTCTCCTCCTCCGATTCACCGTCCAAACTACCGCAATAAGATACGAAAGCGTCAAAGGTCTTCCCGTCTGTTGGAGTCAAATATATTTTGTCGTGTTTTGCATATGTAAAACTTAAAACAACACAAATAAAAATATTAAATTCTCTGACCGAGATATATAATATCCTTAAAGGGACATTATTGCTATCTTTGACCCTTTTTCACCCATATTGTTGCAAACGAGCAGTTGCTGATGTTGTTCGACTTATTGAAAAATGGTCCACCATAGACAACTTCCATCCCATCTTGCCTACACTGTGTAAAAAAACCTCAGGTCAGGGGTTTTAGGTGGTCACCTTTGATAAATTTGAACATTTGAAAGGTCCTATTCTCTCAAATTAGTTCCAATTATGTAATAGGAATTTTCTTCGATAGACAAAAATCTACAACAGTCAAAATGTACATCTAGAGAAATCAATTCACTTACATGGTTTTTTGATGAAAGGATTGCCGTGGATAAGGGACAAATACATCGCACACACACACATACTCACACTACCATGGTCATACACGCACACACTCAAATATCTCAGTAAACTAGAGATAACTCACCATTTTCCTCATAGCCACCAAAATGCCATAGCAATCGACGTTGAATTCTGTATCGATGTCGATATGTCAGCACCGGTGCTACTGTCACCAGTACCAAACCAACGAACCCCATGAGAATTCCGGTCAATATCGTTGCCTTTGCGTCTGCAAAGTTAAACGAAGAGGTTGAAAGGTCACAATTGTGTTACCGTTTTGATTTACATTACCTTATAAATAAAGGTTTACTTAAGGCATATCTCTCCTCTCTAAACAACAGCATGAATATGAAATTCAAGAAAATATGAGGTTGAGTGCGAAGGATTCCTACTGGTGACACGGAAACAAAAATGGAGCATCATATTTTGCTAATTTTCAATGTATGTATGTATGTATGTATGTATGTATGTATGTATGTATGTATGTATGTATGTATGTATGTATGTATGTATGTTATGTATGTATGTTATGTATGTATGTATGTATGTATGTATGTATGTATGTTATGTATGTTATGTATGTTATGTATGTATGTATGTATGTATGTATGTATGTATGTATGTATGTATGTATGTATGTATGTATGTATGTATGTATTTATGGATGGATGGACGGATGGACGGACGGACGGATGGATGGAGGATGGATGTTCCCCAATCCCTAAATCAATCCGTCAAGCCAGGAGAATTTCGTGTTATTTGCAAGTACCTTTGTCAACCTTAACAGAGACGGCTCCATAACTACTACCAATGTCATTCGTGGCCCAACAGACAACGAGTATTGCCGAGTCTTGCCCTTTTACTCCATGGAGTTTTAACGAGGTGTCGTGCTGCCGTACTACCGGTACATGATCTACTTCCCAGCGATATGTAGCATTGTTCGGGTTTGCGTCGACGTTGCAGTAGAAGGTGACGTCATTGCCATCTTTCGGTGCGAGTGGAAAGTATGCTACAGCAACACGTGGCTTATCTGTAAAGTTAAGTGGTTCATTCTTAATGTCGTCGACTATCTTCGAAACCTGATGAAATACTGACTTTTAAGAGAAGATTGCCAACAACACTGTTTTGTACTTTACACCACATTGAACAGTAATTAAAAATACCTTGACAAGTTAATGTTTCTGCGATTGGTCGATTGCTTACAGCATCTACAGGAAGGGAAACTATACTCAAACTCATTCAGTCTTTGTTCATGAGAGAATGAATATGTGGCTGTAATAGAGACATTTTCGCGAACAATTATACAGGGATAAAATCGACAATGGTTAATAGAAAAAGTTTAGTGGAGGGGTTACTTTTTCTTCAACTGGCTTTTACTGGGCGTTTTAGCGTTCTATTACAACCAAGACGGAGGTTTATTTACAGTAACCTCCAGCATGAAGTGAGGAATATAAATCTTGATTACAACGTTCAAAATACCGAAACTTAAATGTGACCTTCTACCGCAATGATGCCATCGCCATCTTTATGAAAAACAGCATGAAATAAAATAAATAAACGAATAAAATACATAACATAACTTTTGTTTGCAGGAGAAAGTACTTTGCTGTTTTTCAAATAGCAGAATAAAATCCGTACTCACATTTAATGTCTATAAGTGTTACCGATGTTCGATCATGGTACCCTAGAACATCGTTCCATGACTCGCATGTTATGTTTTTACCAACGTCTTCATAAGTCAAAAGCACAGTTAAGACACTGACCGCATTTATGCGATTCCCAGTACCAACTTCCAGCTTGGTTGCAATATTTTCAGTCACCAATTCGCCATTCTTATACCAGCGAATGCTGGCCGGTGGCTTGCCATTGTTTGCCCGACATGTTACTCTTACGGGCGTATCGGCCAGAAAACTCAAGCTTGCAAAATCATACGCTTCCTCTATAAACGGCAGTGCGGCTTTTTCTACAAGTCAAAAATCAAAGGAGGCAAATAATCACCCATTTTGGTTAGGTGTAGATAGTCTAGGTAAATGACAAAGCAATTGTTTCTCTATCAATTGTAAGTAATTGGTTTCATTCTTTACCTTTCAGTTTTCTAATCATGTACCATGTACGTCCAATATGAAACTTTGTCGTGATCAATGCAAACCGATATGATGGATAGTGACTATGTTTTTAAAATATGCAGTGTCATTGTGAAGCCCTGTTCTCACCTATGACTGTCAGCTGTGCAAAATTTGAAACAATGCCCTTCTGAATATATGCTGGCCCAACTTCACAATGATATTCACGATCATCTTCAGTATTGACGTTTCCGATGTTCAGATTGTAAGTTCCTTTCTCTGCAACGCTGTCAACACTAAAGCGTTCCTTCGCCCAATTTGCGACAATCTCGTCTTCGGACGTCAAAAGAGTATGTCTATCTGCGAACCAACGACGTTGGCCAACTCCGTTTGCTACCGCACATTGCAACGTAATGTTGCCACCTGCTGTAACAGTCACATCGGTAGGTTCCTCTATGAAATGCTGTTCACCTGGATATTTACAAAAATATCAGTGAATGATTCGTAACAATTACCCAATTTATCAAGTTGAAAAACACTTGAACATGCAAAAGTGAGCCTGGAGTGGTTTAGATTAGACGCTGTACCGTACATTATCACAGAGCATCATAACATACAATTTCTATGATTACATCAATTTGTAAATGTTAAGACGGGTTTCGTACACTTGTTATGATTACATCAATCAAAAAATCATTGATAAATAACAGAGTAGACTTCATTTAAAATGCCACACACGCCATGTCAAAACCAGAGAGTGTGCGGAAATAGGTAATACTTTGAAGTGAATCCAAAAGGTCACTTTCATGAGTTTGTGTTGCTGCTAGAAATCTATATGTCCCTTGCATAAGGTATTTATTCTTACCTGTTGTAGTCAGGTTCAGTGTTGCAGTGAACTTCCTTCCATCAGGGTGTTCGGCATTGCACGTATACAAGCCCTCATCATTATGTTTGACTCTCACGATTTCTAGTGACAAAACATTCCTGTGATGACAAGTCGATGATATCAATCAATCAATCAATCAATCAATCAATCAATCAATCAATCAATCAATCAATCTAGGGCTCGATCGATCCATGACTCGATCGAACAATAGGTCAATTAATCACGTGAGTGACATTCGATTTCTGATTCATTGAATTCGGTTATGAAAAAGTGATACACATTGACCTAACCATACAGTCTGACAAAGAACTTACATATGATTGATGGAGATAACTGTTGCTTATGGAGTCATCTTTAACGAGGGGGTCCGCATAGGTATTTTGTGGGTGGTACAAATTACAAACATTTTGCTAGAAAATGCATATTCTAAATCAAACAGTTGATGCCTCGTCTTTACTTTTTGCAACAACTATCACAAGACATGTACAACGAATTGATTTTTAGAACGCTAGTAAGATGATTATAGATAAAAACTTGCACTTTACTAAGTTTTACACTAATTATTGATAAAAAAAATTAAACTGGATTTTCATAGAACAAGCTGCTTCAACAGAACAAATAGAAGTGTTTATATTACCGTATTTGTCTCAAAGTAAATCTTTCCGTTGATGTAACAATTTCTCCATTTGTGATTAAGGTCATCATCTCCGGGGTCATTCCATATGCTTTGCAGGTCAAAGTGATATTTCCGGTGTAAAATGCGGTCTCTGATGATTGGTTAAGCTCTAACAGAGGGTCAGCTGCAGAGTAGAGATAAATTGCACACTAGAGGGCATTGATTTTAAAATGGAAAATCAGATGTATAATATGACGAGTATGGAAATCGCAATTAGGTTTGTTTGACTATACACCATGCTTGCGTGAACAGCCAAGCACTATTCTCTCGATATCAGCTAAATTTCCCTGCATCCGTTTGTAGAACCATAATTACAACGTTTATAAATGTGTGAGCTGCAGGACCATGGTTTCTAAGTTTCTTAAATTATGCAGTTGTGCAACATTATATTAACCCTGTTGCCGCGGAAGAGAAATGAAGGTCTTTGTAATTTTGTTAAAAGGTTAGTAGTGTAGAACTCAAGAACTGTTCAGTCGTCTTGCATCTCTGTCAAAGCTATGACAACCCTCAGAAAATGAAAAAAATCGACAAGCGCCCCCGGCATAAAGTAAATGTCGGCCCCTTTGTCAATGTGTGATGTGCTTTTGTTTTATCGTTTAAGATGGTGTTTGGCAACAATTCAAAAATTTTATTTGCCGACGTTCTTTGAACATTTACCTATTTCTCGGATCTAGGGGCTTGTCTTGTTCAAGGAAAAATAGGAGTGACCCCTACAGTTTTCCAATTCAATATGACATCCCTATTTTTTCCTAGCTGTCATTGCTGAACGCCACAAACAGTGTAAAAAACCCTAAAAATGCCGAAGACGCCGAAAGGAATTGGCTGGATTCGTACGACAAAAAAGGCAAATGGGACCTAATGAATTCTTGTCGCACGGTTTTGATTACATCAGTTTTTGGCGCGCTATGACAGAGGAATTACCCGTAATGAAATGTCTGTTGGCAAATATTATGTCTTAACCCCCCCTCCCCAATTATTTATAAAAATGTTGATGTTTTTGATTTTTTACTCACGGGTGTTACAATCATTTCCACTCCAACCTTTCTGACAGTAGCAAGCTCCGTTGAAATCGTGGCACAAACCACCATTTGCACAGTTGCAGTCGTGAGTACATTGGCCGCCATATTTATTGTGCGGACACCCTTGGAAACAGAAATTACATTACAGAATATTTAGTTGCATATCTTAATTGATTGATGAAAAATCTACATTTAAAAAGCACGCGAACATTGTACCATTATGACCGTTGAACCATGAATCGGCAGAGACACGTGCTGATATTTACGATTTTGATATTCACTTTAGATTTATAAGTCGTTATCAATTGACCATTTTCATAAGTCTAGCGCCCTCCTGTGGCCACTGTGAATTTGAAGTCAAAGCGAGGCCACTGGGGAAAACCCTGGCCTCCAGCCCTGCCCAGGGTTTTCCCCAGTGGCCTCGCTTTGACTTCATATTCACAGTGGCCACAGGAGGGCGCTAAACTTATGAAAAGGGTCTATGGTTTGGTCTTATTACCCCTCATTGCAAAAGGACATCGAAGTATTTGATATATACGTAAATAGCGAACAAATGGGAATGCATTTTTAACTAAAATCATCAAATAGAAACCACACTTTTGAACACTTAGGAAGTGCTGTTGGCAACCATTACTTGTATCATATCACTACTCAACATTCACACAACACAGTTCGTATAGCTTGTCAACTTGAACTTGAGGGAGAGAAACGCTGAAGAAGGGAATTCGTCTTTTGAATGTGATTTCCTCTTGATACAAGGTAATATACGCTGGTCTCTTATTGGAATTGACCATAAATCTGGACTTCATTCTAAAGACACGACATTGTCTCCGTCCAGTTGCTCATAAATCCGTTAGCACATCTACTAGGATCTGGCAACATATTTCCAGTCATGGAGCTTAGTCAGAAAGTTTACATAAACAAATCTCTTCCAAAGCAACAGAAGAAAACAACATTAGTTGGATCAAGTAATCATTTGACTGTGCAGTTCGATGAGGTTTACCTTTTATATCCATGACAACTTTGATGTACACACCAGAGAAAGACTGACCAAAGTATTTAGGATTGCAAGAAAACATAAGGCCATCAACGAAATTGAATCTCTCGAAATGGACGTGGACAAGCGCACCATAACTTAACCACTTTGTAGAAATCGGATGATCTACTTTAGCTGCATTGCCATCAGATAAACAAACAATAAACGAACAAACAGACGAGTAAAAAGAAGATAGTTATCGTTTGTAGATAAATGAGACACTCTGTAAAGCTTTGTATGGTCTCTTTCCAGTGTGTCTGTCATTCTCTCTGTTAAAGCCGACATAGCTCTTTGCTGCATGTCCGTCCACCCGTGTATAGGTAGCTAGTTAACTATACTGTCAGGAAGGATTATTTATGTACGAGTTCGTTATCCTCTGTGTCTTTTGTTGGATACATATCAGTCTGTCTGTATCTGCATATTTCTCTGTCTGTAATTCTACTAGTAGTAATCAAGCCCGTATCAATATTGATATCTTGGAGGTGAATGGAACAATGTTAAGGAAACACTCACCGATGCTCCTGTCATTTACATCTCCGACTCGGAGGAGATCCACTCGTCCTTTGTCGACTGGACACGAAAGTCCAATTTCATCATGATCAGTAAATCCCACGGACATGGCCCAAACAGCATGGAAGTAAACGTCAACAGCACCTATGATGAGATAATAATATACAAGGTGTTATGCTCTAGGCCTTCATATGGAACACAAGAAAATCACAAAGGGAGCTCGTATAGGCTCAGGCCTACACCTGCAGTCCTGCTATAATGTTAATGTGTGCCATCCTTTCCCAAATCCAAGAAACTAAGAAAACTTAACAGATAATACCAAGGCCAAAAAATTAAATATTGCTGTTCCGATAACATGGTTTTTAAAAATTAGGGTAGGTAGGTTCGTAGGGATTTTTTTTCCCGAAATATTTTATTTTTAAAGACGCATTTTCCGGGGTTCAAACCCTGTAGCCGTTAACAGTTCCATCATCAGATTGAAATAATGGTTGACATGTATGTTTGTTTGAATGTCATAGAAACTGAACAATCTGAATCATACTTTTTTGACAGCAAATTGTACTGTTAAAGCACAGTCAGGTTTCAACATTCGGTGGTGCACGGTTACGTCCATGGGTGGTGCAAACATGCAGGTCGCCCGCCATTAGAACTTGAAATGCATGAACGGTTTTCTTGGCTGTCGTAATTCCTCAACTTTCGCAATCGCTCAAAATAAAAGTGATCGCGCCCACTGAGTGAATGTTTTTCACGTTGAAGTTCATTGTAGCGTCGCCAACTTTGATATTTATCTGCTGGACTTCAAACCACGACCAATTTGCATAGTTGATGAACTTTTCTAATTAAGGATATTTATCTGAATTGACTCAATTAAAATTGACAAAACTTGGTATGTAAATTGAAGATACGGTGATTTAGCATTACTGAAAGTCATTAATCATTTTTACGCCAGCCAATTCCTAATTTGCATATTTAATGAACTTCCCTAATTAGGGTTATATATCTTGATGAATTTGAACAAAGTTAATGAAATTTGCTATGTACATGGAATATACTATGATACAACATTATTGAAAGTAATTACGCAATTTTACTTCAGGCAAATCCTAATTGGAATATTTAATGAACTCTCCTAAATGGTGATATATATCTTGATTACCCCGACCAAAAATTGACGAAACTTGCTATGTATATGGATTATACTATGACACAACAACATTGAAAGTCATTAAGCATTTTACTAAAGTAATTTCCAATTTACATATTCAATGAACTTATCTAACTAGGAAAATATTACTAGTAAGTTGGTCAAAGTTGGTGAAACATGCTATTTACATTGATGATACTCGGTTAAAACGATATTGAAAGTCATTTAGTGTTTACACTTAAGCCCTTCACTAATTTGCATGACATACAAACTTTCCAAATTAGTGATATATATCTGGATTCGCATGATGAATGTTGACTAAACTCACTATGTATATATATTCGAGATACACAATCATGACAGTTGTTTTAGCAGTTTTGGATAAATTTATCACTAATTTGCATATATAACGAATTTTCCTTATTAGCAGGATTTTCAGTAGAAATTTGCCCAGGCGGAGAAATGTAAATTATAGGTGGAGAAGGAAGCCGAGGTTGGGGTGGGGACGTCGTGTTATTTCAGCTAATTACATATTAATATACCCACTTTACCTTTGGAATTATGGTAATCTGTGATGAATATTGTTCATGATGTTGATCATAATACTTTCAATGAAGGTGAAACATGTGGCAAAATTGTAAATTCTCATACAACTGCAATATGTACTTAAACGTGTGAACATTTCCAGTTCATGCCTGGTATAATTAAGCAATAAAGCATAGCCAAAGAACGGTGTATAACGAAATTTTGACCACTTCACGACGTATGTGCACGAGCGATAGCGAGTGCATATATGAAGTGAACTGATCAAAACCGAGTGGTATACCGTCGCAGGGTGTGATTTATTGCTATTGTATCATAACAGTATATTGAAATTGTGGCATGGAACGTCAACAAAGGATTTTCGCTCTTGCCAAAAGCTCATGCGAGTGCCAACCGTGGTATATCGCGAATATACCACGCTTCTTTTCGCGTCTCGACAAATCAAATCACTTCATTTGCGGCATCAATATACTGGTATGATATAATTATCATTATATCACACCAGTATATTGGTGGCGCAGTTATGATACAATAGCAATAAAGCACACCCAGCGATGGTATACCACTCGATTTTAACCAGTCAACTTCATATATTGTCAAAATCTCGTGGTATACCATTGCTGGGGGTGATTTATTGCTTAAATATTAGGCGTAATGCAAGGTTTTTGAAGAGAATTTCGTATCTCAAAAACGACTTATTTTCCAAAGCAGGTCAACACAGATTTTACTCAAAGAAAAAGAAAAAGTGCAGGAGTGACGCATTTGTGTCCGAGGTGCATATTCTGCCCATAATACAATTCCAATTTTTTGAAAAGTAATTCAAACTAGACTCACAATGATCGCCGGTAAACACCACGGTTTCACGATTGGTGAGAACGTCAGTTGTGATCGGCATTGGGGGGTCGATGACCTCAAATGATATGACTTGCTCATTCTGCAAGATAGAAAATGACAATGTTTTTAAGTGTGTCATAGTTGATATTGTCGCAATGTGAACTGTGAACTGAAACATATGGATGTTTGAGGTTTTTAAGCGCACACTGTTGAAACTCAGGTAAAACGCATACCCATACACAAAATGCTTGTTGCTCTGAAAATATGAAGACATTTAGCTGCCAATCGAGGATACCCTGATCAAGGCATGACTTCAACGTTGGAAGTAGCGATCTGCTCTTTATCACTTGTAGATAGATGTCAATAGCCTTATATTTACGAGGTTTGCAGTCCCATTCAGTCAAACAAACCACCATCGAAGTTGGTATAAAACTGTCGTAACTGCCTTTAATTTTATCTAAGAATTTACTAACAGTTATAAACATATTGGGTAACCATTTCCTGCAATCTTTCCGTGCGATCAACCATTAGCTCTTCACACATGAATGACGGACAATGCTTCATGAACTATGAAGAAAATATAAAGCAATATTGTGTCGCGGGTACAGTGTAAAAAGTGTCTGGAACTGTACCCGGAAATAACTTTATCTAGGACAGGCCGGTCTAACAATGACATCATGTGACCGAAACTCAATGAACTATTGAGAAAGTGTACACTGTTGTAATCTGGATTGTACGTGTTTTACGAGTATATTAGAATGTGCCTCAAGCACAGATATTCCCAAGGACTCTCAAATTTTAACGATTATTACATATGTACTACAGTTTACTTGCATCGAAGCGCGCGCGTACTACCGGTATTTGCACTGCAGTGCAAATACCAAAAACATTATTCCATACCTGCATGCAAATGAATAGAACAGCGCGTGATCCTTGTCTTTCAATGTGTGTCGCGTAAACTATTTAAAATGTGTTCGCTTATGTTTTTAGTTCCTTTGTTTTCTCGATAAAATAAACAGGGGGAAACATATGTAATAATAACAGAACCCCATGGCGAGCGAGCAAGCTTGCCGTACCTGGGGTATTTGCACTCGTGTTTGCGTTGAATCCGGCTGTCCTTTCACTCGCTGCGCTCGTGAAAGCACGGCCGCCGGATCCCCCGCTAACACTCGTGCAAATACCGCTGGTACGGCGCGCTTGCACTCTCTCGCCATGGGGTTCTGTCATATTACTTTCTAGTCGAAAGCTTGTTGAGGTTTCAGTATAGTTTCCACCGTCTCAGTTTTGTGAAAATTAAAAAAGTTAATTTTTCATCAAAGTGTTATTACAGGAATGGTGGCCGTTTTGAATTTCATATGATTGGTAAATATTGGGTAATGTATTACGCTAGTATCAAAATGTGTACACTGAACGCTGATTTTTACTCTTGATTTATTGAGACCATGATTAAGATTCCTTGGGAAAGTTCGAGAAATAATTTAAATCGTTCAGTTTCGATGGGAGCACAGAAAAAGTTCACATAACATCAACCAAAGGTATTCTGTCTCCTTACTGACCTTTGACCCGACTGAATCAAATACTTGACCGTCAGTTCTGTTTTTGTAACATGACCAATCGAACTCAGCTGGACAAGCATGCTCGATGAAAACGCAACTCCAAATACTTATTGCTGTCAAGACGCGTACTGCTGCGTGGATGCTAAACATCGTCGCCGTCTTCATATAAAGCGATGAGGAACAGCATTTATCTATGATAAAAATCGTTTACAATACATTTGACCTCCAAGAACATTTATCGTGGAGATATATTTGTATTGATGATAATAAAGTGAAGTTAACAAGCACATAACTGTTCACCATAGATGAATCAACCTTATTCCCGTATTTAGTTGGCGTTTTTTTACATGTAAGAAATCGTAAAAAGCCAACGATTTCAAAAATGCACACATATAGAGTCAGTGCTATTCATATACGCTGTACGTGTCATTGTATACATCAGGCCAGCAACAATATATGCAGTCCCTTACAATATTTCTCTGTACACAGTCGCTTGTGGTTCGATGCACGGGGAGGGCGCCTGTAAGTATTACAGAGACAGGAAGTTAGGGAACGAAATGGCCGCGATACACACATCGCCGAGTTCGGAGACAAATGAACCTCACAAAATGACACATTTTATTCGATAAACTAGAATTGATGGCTTCCACTACATCTCTAAATTCATACCTGCCATTCTCTTGGCGTCAAACTTGATCTTCTGTGTATATCAGCCTACTTTCTAACAACTGCTCCTGTACACTCATTGGCTCAATCAGCATACACGAATTTAAACGTTTCAAACAATAGCGGACTGACAGTAAATGGCCAATCAGAGCACCGCTGCTTTCAAATGTACCTCAGCTGTTGTAAGAAATGAAAATTCTGTTTCCTAACTTCCTCTTTTGCAAAAAAAACTTCCTCTTTTGCTACTGTTTGCAGGGGCCCTTGCAGTGTATGGAACCATAAGCGACTGCGTCTCTGTCGTATGAATATTATCGCAAAGTTGTACAATTTCAATTTGCAGGCATATATGAAGACATTCGCGTGTAGTCTCAGAATTTTGTTTGTAGCGATATGTCACACGTCACAGCGTCACACTTGGCAAATGAAACGAGTGTGATGACTGGTGACGTGTGACGATAATAGAAGAGATTCTGAAACTTTAAAGTTTCCTGTCTGGCTAGGCTAGTATGTTGCATTCCAAATACATCGCTAATCTTTTTATCTGGAGTATCTGGACAAGTTCGGTACAAACAAGCTGTTATGTTTTCCACCATAGATATCTCAGATATCTCCAGAGACTATTCTGAATTATCTGTATAGATCGCGTCACAAATGAGGAAGTGACCAGAAGATCCAAACAGCTCGTTTACATGTAAAACTTCGCGTCTACTCTTGTTTCGGATTAATATTCAATTTCGAATTCGACGATTACGAATATTAATTTTTGTATATGTTGTTGCTATTATTGAATTGTAACGCCTAAAAGTGCACATGAGCGGAGTAAAGATATTGGAATATCCAATTGTTCAAATTGCTCGAATTCTCACTTTGGTAGTCTTACACAACGTTCCAGTCCACAGCCCTCGGAACATCTGCCAATCCAATATTTTTTTTTCAAACCATATTGCAATCAACTTTGTCATCTAATCCACAGGCCAATCTATAGAAAAATAAAAATGTCAAGTATATCTGCAAACGTAATATTTAAAATGGGCCAAAGTTGATTTTTCTTGGCTTAATCATTTACTTTTTATTGGGACTGTTTATCATTTCTTTTAGAGATAACTTATCTGATATACTGAAATATGAATCAAATCCGAAAATAGCACGAACTTCAATCTTCAAAAGTTTTGTCTCGCAAATTTACATTAGAATGACGACAGGATCCGTGATGCATACTCTTGACTCGTTGTGAATCTAGTGATAAAGCTAGATGTAATCATGTCAGATATTTCACTCCTTTTATTAATTCTTCGTCTGCATAATTGACATGGATTAGGAATATATAGGAATTTATATTTAGAATCCTCGGATACGAAATTAAACGTGAATCCAATTCTACCTGCTTCTCAGGTACATCCATGCTGATACATAAACGAACAGACATGGTCGAACATGGTGACCTTGTAAGAGGAGTTCGTATGGATGAGATAAAATGTGATGTATGAAAACACATTAGCGGTCAGAAGTTTTTTTCCTTTGCTCATATCGATTTACTGTTGCCACTTCGACAACATCACAATTTCTCGATTTTTCTATTTTGGTAATTTCTCAATTTTGCCGTTAATAAGAAGCAAATATTTGTATATTTTTTTTATCGCTTTCTGGAATATAACAGCAAAACGCCATAAATTTGCACGTTAGTTAAAGTACTCCTTGCCTGTGGTTGAAGCACCGTACCATGTTTATCGTTGTCGGGATTTTAAAAGAAACTCTGTCAGACAAAAGAGGGTACTTGTTCTTTGGCTAAATAGTCAAAACAAATCCACCTTGCGAATTCACTACGCCGATCTAAAATGACGTGCAGAGCAAACCCTAAGCTTGATGTCATCTCTTCTGGCACACCGTGACCCATCACGAATTACATTGTAATACTAACTATGTTACCCTGTCCCGTCGCTTTCACCGGCTATACTTTGGCAAACTGAGCCTGGCATAATTGACACAGAGACTAGTCGATATGGTGTCTATCACTAAGTACCGAAAGCGACACAAATTGTTAATTAAAGCGTATTCTGCCATGTATACGTACCTTGAAGCGGTGGAGCTGACGACAACTCGGACATTTGCAAACATCTGCAGGAAATGAAATTTATTTGCATGTACCTGAGAATATGATACTGTATGGAAATCCCCGCCCATGGAGTGCATACAAATTTAGAAATAATCCTGAATTACCGTTTTACTTCCTCATATGTTTCCGGGTGTCGGACTCGTGTTGTTACAGGCAAAATGTACGGCCTCTGTGCAATCTGCTAGCACTAGGCTTTGACGAGACAAGCAACGTGAAATCCTTGAACGGTACAATCACCTCATCGTACTAAATCTCCCAAGATAGAGTAAACGGTGTTCAGAAGGCGACGGTCGACCGGTGACAGAGTGTACAATATAGGGAAGGTTAGTGTTGTAAAGGGGTGCAGTTACTGGTAACAGCCAATTTTACAAATCATCACAAAGCATATTTCCTGAACTGTTATATCGATTTCTTCTTATATTATGACCTTAACTTGTTATTAGGGGTGAAGAGTGAAGCTGTTCGTACCTGCCCGCCGACCAACATATATGCGAAAACATGCCCTCCTTCTGAATTATTGTAATGGCGACTTCCCTCCAGTATTTATGGTCTGCCCTCTCCCCGCTCCCTAGGCAGTTCAAGCTCCCCACTGCCCTCTCCCCATCACTGGCAGTTCCCTTCTGTCAACCAGAGCTACATATTCCAATTAACTTACTTCATTTCAACCTTGGAACATAACTCCCCTGTAAGTTAACCGCTTAATCTTCCCTGAAGTTCTATCAACAACAACATTCCCCTCCCTCTACCTATTTTCCTGTACCCACTGCCAGAAATTTTCTCCCTGCCTTCTGTAAAACCTGAAATTTCTTCTCTGTGAACTGTAAAACTATCTTTTTCTCCCCACCAGCAGATGAAGTTTAAATTTGTCGTCCACCGACTGAAAACGCTGCGCACAAACACCTTTTTGCACGAACAGCTTCGGTGGCGGCACCTGCATATACTTATCAGTGAGCTTACGACGTCGACAGTTGAGTAGGCTATTGATATTTTAGTATATTCTCAAACATTGTAATGGACATTCTACAGTCATATGTTTTATTAGCTTCGCCGTCAGCGACGCGGAGCTTATCAGATAGGCTGATTATCCGTCGTCGTCTTGTAAAAAAGGGAAAGTGGCTTCACATATCGCCTGTCTCGTCTTGTATCTGCTTTAATGTGTTTTGTGTCTATATTGTGTTTTGGCGGTTAGTTTGAAAATTAACAAATCGGTTGTTAATTTTAAAATAAGCCATGACGAGACTTGGGCGTGGTCGAGTGTGACTCAGACAACCGTGACCCTTTGACCCCACGTTTGGAAACAAGTGCGGTCTCTTCCTCAGTCGCCTATAGATATATCCTATAGATATATATCTTCCTTAGTTCATATTTTGTCGATTTGTTGATCTCTTAATCCTCCAGCAAGGAAGAATATTATGTTTGGCACGTTTTTTGTATTTTTCTTTGTTGCGTTGTTCCTAATGCCGTGGACTTTGGCCTTTATCAAAGGATCGCTTATGTTTGGATTTCTTTTGTATGCGATGATCGGTGGTTGAGGGAATAATCTCCTTAGTGTTTCTTCCTTTTCTATGTATTCCAAGTTTTCGCACATTGCTTTTTTATAATTTGTGCATTTATTGGCCATATTTTGTTGTAAACACTAGTGTGTCCTTTTTTTTTCGTTTGTTCGCTGATATCCTAGTTGCGTAGTTGATGTGGCGAACTGTGTTTGCGATGTGACTACAGATTTTCTGTTGTTTTAAATTTGGCCACGTTCGACTTTGGAACAAAGTCATTTTTAAATCACGTGTTCACATACGTGAGCGAATGTCATAGCGGTGTCTGTCTGTCTGTCCGTGTGTGAGTGTGTGTGTATGTCTGTCTGTTTACTCGATAACTCAAAAACGCCTGTACGGATTCATGTCAGATTTAGTAGACAAGTACCATATGCTACTTGCAAGAACTGAATAGATTTTGGCTAGTGAGCCTTGCATATTAATGAAGTTATGACGTACCATTTTTTGTCGTATAATGGTTTCCTATGGAGACAGTTATGACAATGTCAACATATATCAAGAAATACAGCACAAAAATTCATGAAACTATTGACAGATGACAGTGTCTGAACATTATGACGATACTGTGAGTGTCATGTCAATTATTTGCTTATTTGCATATTTAAGGTAGAGACACACGTTAGATGATACTTATTTTAAACTCACTTTTTCTCAATAAATTTCACTTTTGGACCGTACACATTATATATTTTCTGTTAGCCCTATTACTCAACATTATGAAAAATATGTTTAATTTCCAAAATCACTGTGTCTGTGTCCATTTCTCTCAAAAATATGCGTTTTTGAC
This sequence comes from Ptychodera flava, assembly GCA_001465055.1. NCBI lineage: Eukaryota > Metazoa > Hemichordata > Enteropneusta > Ptychoderidae > Ptychodera > Ptychodera flava. The sequence continues at coordinate 102,471 of LD346471.1, forward strand.
TTTTTTAACCTAAAAAAAATTAGGTGTTCGAGGACTATGGCGACTTGAGATCTTTTAACAGAAATCAGCAAATTGAGTACTCTGGGGGGAAAACGGTGTCCCAGATTTTTTCTATTCCCTTTTGTTTCAGCACAATATGGTGTGAAAGTAACAACTCTGTTTTTTTGAATAAATTACCGGGTTTCGTTCACTTCAGCAAGACTTTCTCTTGTTCCATAAATTTTACCGAAAATCTTGCGATATTTTACGTTTGCGAGAGTTTCAGTGGACCACATTGATTTCGACATCGTTGAACTTCCCCTGGAAGATGAAAATTTATGCATACGCATCGCTTGACACGTCCACCAGTTTCATTCACAAATTTGTTTACTTATCGCCCACCTTCGCATCGTAATGAGCGTACTGTGGTAGACAGACTCTGTCGCTGACTTTCACGTTGGAGAACTTACTACCTTACTCTCTACTACCTCCATGCTTCGGTGGAAATAATCTGATAATCAACCAGCTTCCTCGTCGGAAGAAAGACTCGTGTCCGACATCTCATCTTCTGCCACGTTGCTATAGTACGACAGATAATCTGAGTTTTGTTCTTGTAGCCGTGTCCATAATCTTACTTACTCTCTTCTTACGACCACGCTTACGTTTTACGCGTCTCTGCCTTCCGCTTGTCACCACGGAGGCCATTATTATTACCGCTCACAGGACAGTGGAAAGTATGCGCATGCGCGCCGGACAAGATCAGAAAAATTAACAAAATCTGTTGACCTTGCGTCCCTATCCTAACTAATCCGTACACAGTTAAGACAACCGAATATAACAGTACGCGTAGTTTGCAAAAAGTCTATTTTTATTTAGTATTTCAAGCATTTCTTTATACAATATTGTCTCGACATTTTTCCTCATGTAAAGGTCATACGGTACGGACTCCAATTTCGAAATAAAATCAAAATCTCTGTAAAAATGCATTAAACGTGTGACTATACATTAATAAACTTTTGTAATAAATATAAATGACATAACTCTAAATTTCCTGCTCAAAATTAAATATGATGATACATGCAACAAATAGTGATGTCATATATCTAATTGCACGTAGAAGCATTGGGCTGTGTCAAGTTGATATATAGCTCATTTGCATATTTTATAAATTTTTGTAATAAGTCATATAACTCGGAAATAAATGCACCAAATTTGATTAAATCTGCTGGACATATAGACAGTGATATTACTCCAAAATAACAGAATTAAACTTAATGAAACATGCTACAAATGTTGATCTGATAGATATCATATTGTCCCATGAAGCATTCAGCAGTGTCAAGTTATGTAAGGGTTCATTTGCATATTTAATGAACTTTTTAATTAGTGGTATTACTCCAAAATTTCAGCATTAAATTTGATGTAACGTGCTACATTTGTTGATCTGATAGATATCTAATTTTCCCATGAAGCATTGAACAGTGTCAAGTTAATTAAGAGCTCATTTGTACATTAAATAAAGTAACGTTTTGTTATTAGTAATTTAACTCTGAGAGTACTGTGCGAAAGTTGATTAAACCTGCTACATATACAGCAAAAAACAGGATGGTTGAACAGTCTCATATACATTACGTTTACTTTTTTGTACGTCCCACAAAAGTTTGTAGATAATATTGTAGATAAAAAGAACCGCCTCATTTGAGTGAAATACTAATCATGTAACTCTCCACTCCACTGTTTATCCTTGTGTGTCTATAAAAACAGATAGTTATGGTTTGTTTAGCCAGAGTGCTGTCCTAATTAACTTCTGTCTCTACTATCAACTCGATAACTAATTTAGCAATTCCCCTATGTGTTCTATCCAGACACTCAATTGAGTCGGTTCTTTTTATCTACAATGTTATCTACAAAACTTGTGTGCCACTTACAAAAAAGTAAACGTAATGTATATGAGACTGTCCAACCATCCTGTTTTTTGCTGTAATGATATAACAGATATCTGATTGTTGTGTGAAGTGTACTACTATTATTGAACCTGTTGTAAAACACGGGAGCACATTCAGTTCACATCTGGTTGGTGTTGCAAGTTCTGATATATCTTAGTTTACGCCTTTACTTTTTTTTAATTATTTTATTGCAGTCATCAAAAAAAAAAAAAGAAAATACATTATACTTCACTATTCACTGGATTACAAATATTACGGTTCACAGATAAAAGAAAAGGTGAAAATTAAGATTCTTCCAATACTTGTAACATGTCTC
>LD346471.1:124652-137508 GCA_001465055.1 Ptychodera flava
TAATTTTTCCCCGGATTATAAAACCATCTTGTTTCGTCTCTAGCAATCATGGACAACATCTTGAACGCAATCCAGAACAGTAGCCGGACAATCCTTGTGTTGAGTCCATCGTTCGTGCTGAGTGAGTGGTGTCGCTTTGAATACGAGAAGGCACAGGCGGAAATGCTGAGAATCGGTACAAAGATCATACCCATCATGTTCGAAGACATCACTCGATTGGACGACATTGATCCATCGCTGGAGAGTCTGTTGAATGTGGTGACGTACCTTAAATGGCCTGGCGAAGCCGGAAGCCGTGAAGAGAAGGATAAGTTCTGGCAGAGCTTGATCGAGGCGATGCCGAAGAACACTAGACGAGGAGAGGCTGATGACGAGGATGAACCAGTGCTAATAGTGTAATTACAATGCAACATGCGTCATAAGGATTTTGTTATGATTTTAAAATTCGGTTTCTGTTGCCCTTAAGCTCTGTAGAATCTCCCTGCACAGTCGAATTTGGAATACTATACGTATTTTTGAAAATTTGAAATGCATTTTATCATCTTTATAGTGTTTTCTAAACACGTTTATCACCGTATAGTTTGGTTTCAGAATGTAGAGTTCGTATGATTAATCTGTGCACATATGATGAACAGAGACAATATCAATGTCAGAGAGAGAGAGAGAGAGAGAGAGAGAGAGAGAGAGAGAGAGAGAATTAACAACCCGCAGTCGCCCACCAGTTGCGGACAGATGTTGTCATTTTCGCTTTGTTTCTGTGTGATATATCAGCAGATGTTTTATCCTGCCGTGTAATACTTTAACATTCTAAGATATTTTAAAATTGAACAAGTTGGAGAGTCAACTTTAAAAGTTGTCGTTGTAAGAAAAGGGCTAGAACGTTGATTTTGAATGCCATTTCATGAATATTTAAGCTGAAAGACTCCACTATTATCTATTAGGATCCAGATGTTGTTCCTGATTTACCGATGATCAGAATAAGAGATATCTATGGTGTCCATCGTTTTGATAATTAAGTAAAGCAAAACTATAAGTAGGATTATCTTCCTTATATAACCATAGCTAATAGATTCCATATATCTAAATAGTTCTGTTATATAAACTATATCCGATATGTGCAAATACTTCCATAATTAGGCCAAAGAAGCGTTTTGTTTACCGTCATGCGAAAACATGCGTGTCACGACTTTTTTAGGTTTTTAAACAAGAAAAATCATGGGTATACGAAAATAAAAAGAGCGCCCATCATCTGCACTAATGTACGTTGAATTGTGAAAATAGAATTGGCAGAAACATACATCTATCGATACAATGCTCAGTAAACTCAATTACAGACTGGAATAACCTCTGCACTCGCTGAAAACATGACGGTATTATTAAGAAAAAATATACTTTACTTTTCAGATTTTAATCTTTTTAAAACATTTTAAAACAGTTTTCCCGTAAAAATACTGATGAATCAACTGAGTAGAGAACTTATTTTATTGAAACATTCGGTTTCTTTCATTATTGGTAATGTCCTTTAAATATTTTATCGTAGAACCTTTGAGTAAATGTGGAAATACTGTTATGGCATTAAAATCAACCTCTATTAACATTACTTTATTCTTGCTTTCAGTATATCCTGCAACATCCTGTCACAGGAGCAAATTTACTCATATTATGACATATACATTTTGATGTTATCTTACGTGCGTTGATGCACGTTGTTGATGTTGTAATGAAGATCTTGCAATAACCTGGAACTGTTTGGCCCTAAATACATAATGGGTTTATCTCTCATTTTAAATCTCTTACAAAGACGATGCCGTAGCAACGTTTTGGCTCGATGTGTTAATTTTTAAGGTAGTCAATAATGATGATACAACTTTCTTCGTGATTCAAGACACAAGCGGAACCTGGAAAACTTTGGCCTTAACAATAAGGTTTGCTTCTATTAAATCTTAAATCTCTTTGCGTTGAGTCATTTTTAAAATTGTTTTGGGGGTCTTAATGTTTTTTTTGTCATTTTTAGCGATTTTGTTCTTCGAGACATGATGACAAAATCACACAAACAGGAATGTTTGCACGGAATGTTAATTCAGAATGTTAAAATGTTAATGTTAATGTCAGAATGTTAATTCTGACTCTTCAAAGCTGTAAGTTCTTGCATGTGATCCTGGATTTATGAACAATTTCTGCCGAACCTAGCACAGCCATTCTTCTTAGTTCATTGTCTTCAAATAGACTAAAAATCTAACCAACTAACTAACTCATTCTTCTTAGTTCATTGTCTTCAAATAGACTAAAAATCTAACTAACTAACTAACTAACTAACTAACTAACTAAATAATAAATAAACAAATAAATAAATAAATAAACAAATAAATAAATAAATAAATAAATAAATAAATAAATAAATAAATAAATAAATAAATAAATAAATAAATAAATAAAAAAAGTTTAAAGCCACCAGTATCGAAACATGTAGAGTTAAGATTGATGCACACAATCCTACGCCTATTTGCCCTACACTTAATTTATTTCTGCATTTATTTTTGCCTGACAGTGTTTATTTTTTGTCCACCCCATTTACTGTCGTCAGTTGAAATCTTGCAAATGATGAGATCAGAAAAGTTATTCTACAATAGATTACTTGCACTGATCATGTTAGCCTTAACTAAAACTCTTAACTTTTTGTGAGGACACAGCTTTCATGCCCTTTGACCTACCATACAAGTCGTCTTGAGTGGAAGACCAGTATAGATCCCTCAACTTCAATCGTAAATTCGCTGTTAGACTTTTAGGTAGTATATGGGTTCAAAAATATACTTATGATATAATGAACTGGAGTATAAAGAGGGGGTGATGGTGGTAGCTATTTATACTTCTGAAAATCGCCACGAAAGAAACAAAAAACAAAAGATATTAAAACTTCTATCACTTGACGGTAAATCAATATGCCGCCAAACTGCAACAATGAACGAAAATTGGAGAACTGTCTAGTCATTAAATATTAAGATTAACACACAGAATGACTCTACGTTTTAGACTCGGGGGCAGCTGGATTTGGCTCTGATTTTCAGTTTACCGTGTGCCCTCAGAAGTACACTTTCGATTAATTGGAAGGTCATTCAAGTGTCATAACTGATGTCCAGTAACTCAAGATGGCCACAATTGATTGTAATTAGTAAGGCGTTTCCTAATTTTTTCAAAGTGAGTTTAATTCCCTTATCTGGAATATAAGAATGCTCAAGGTGGGTCAGATGAGGACAGTTCGTAAGATGCGGTAACCCTTTGTCCGTCATCTTTTAATTTCGTCAATTATAAATCAAGGTAATGGGTTTGCGCAGTCTTTGTCGAATGGTATCCATATGACTGTTCGCTACGGGTGTAATAACTTATAAACTCTTGCAACATTCGGCATTTTGATCCCCAGATATTTCCTGAAAGGCGGGTTATTTTCGAAGGACTTATCCGACTTCGCTTGACGTCCACGGATATACTACGCTTGGAGTTTTGTCGTCTCTTACGGAAAGTGCTCAACAACGGGCATTTAATTTACGATTAAGGCCAAGAGATGGCGCTCTTTTCGTATACCATTGCACCGGTACCGTTGAAAGACTAACTTATCCCGAAAATATCCATGCCTCTACATAAACTGAGCAGTTTGGTGACAGTTATAAGTGGGCACCTGCTAAAAGTGTTTCATAAACAGGGCCATGAAGGTTTGCGTTAGATCAAAGTGTTTACATAGTTTTGTTACCAAGAATAAACCAACCTGCCACATTAACTACATTCTAAAGTTTGCAATTGATAAGCAAAATATATCTTCAGTCTTCTGGATACCCTGATACATCGAGAGAAGTCAAAGAGAGCGGCCATCTCTTGATCAGCCATGCTGCATCTCCTTCAAGTCCAGTCTCTGTCTTTGAAGGCCCAGTGACTGTAACGTTTAGTGTTCGTTGAAAGGATCCCGTCAATTCATTTTGTTACCCGGTCAAAACGGTGTCTCCATCACAATTTGTGAATGAAATGGCATGACAGACATACAGCCTCTTTACGATTGTAGAAAAAACGAGTCATCTGATTTAAATGCGCTGTTTTTAGTCAGTTTATTACGATTTCTAGATGTGTACTGCATACATTATGTTGATGTGAATGAATACCAAAGACCTTGAAATTACTGGACGACAGTGAGAAATAATTGAGAAAACGGAAATTATAGTTTAATTGGTGTATTATTATCTCGACACTTTTTCCTTTGTAAGAAAATCAACTGGAAACATGCATAATGATATTTGCCCTGAAATTCCGTGGACAGAGACTCTGTCGCTTGTATCACCATCAGATTAAAAAAAATAAAAAAATAAAAAAAATCAGAAACGATATTAAAGGTGTCATTTTCTTAAACGGTCTGCGATGCCTAGTGAAGACACACATATCAATATGAACACAGTCTTAACACGTACTCGTTATAAACATATAATCGTTAAAGCATGTATATTCTTGGATAACTTGAAGAGCATTCGTTACTGCAGTGCTCTGCTTTGTAGCTGGAATTTGAAGAAGAAACAAGAAGAGAGCGATACCAGCACATTTTAAAATTCCTTGATTGTCAAAGTGTATGTGTAATGGGATTTCTGTATTTCCACTACAAATAGAGCCTTTTTGTCTGATATACAACCCTTCGAATGAAAGAAGTGGATCTCGTTATGTTAGTGTAATAATACCAGTGCTTGCCAAGTGACAAGATCTAGCATAGATAGTAGACGGGGAAGGCTGCACATAGTTCTGGTGATTCTGATTATCAAGTAGCAGAAATTTCTTTTATGCCTTTACGTTGTAGTAACTAGAAATTTATCAGCATATGTACTCTTTGACAGTTGCCAGTTCAGAAATCTCGAAGTTCGAGCACAGTTTGGCGAGTTGGAAGTTCCAATTCTTACAATAGAATACACTGGGAATCTAATCATGATTAATGCATTTTATTCAATGTTTTATACGAGTGCTCTTTGGTTAATATCTGGTGAAAGTAATGTCAAAATGTCAATGATATATGATAAAAATACAATTATAATAGATTTTGTATACAAATACTAATTGGTGGAAAGTAAATTTGTGTTTCACTTTCTGCTCTTGCGAAAAAGTCTTGTCAAACAAGCTAAGGAAGTTAAATTGGTAATCGAACAAACTTAACGATATGGCCTACACTTAATATATTGTGCTACAGTCTCTGCTGTGCTTTGAACTTGAGTACTTCGAGCTGTGACTTCGACTCTCACAAAATATCTTGTTGCGACTTCCTCGACAGAAATACGTAGAGAGAGTATCCGTGCCCCGAAAACCAGGAAAACTTGTTTAATTTAACTTTCCTCTGAGCGATATTAAACAGGCGTCAATGTGTAAATTCAGATATTAAAGAAACACATTACTAAAAATAAACATAAACAGATATTTTAAAATAAAAATGGCCTCTATCCTCAAGTTATTTCTCAGGAGACAAAATAAACAGGATGATCGTCAAATTGTTTATTCTATAGGCTTTGAAGTGATTCAATACAATCAGCGCACAATAAAAGTATCTTACAAAGTTGAGAATAGAATATATGTTTCTGAGGCACATTCTGTTTAAAGTTTCGAAGTAGCGTTATTTTGAATAGTACAAAATATTGCCCATGTTAAACAGCCTCACTTTGCTCTCAGAAATGTAGGGGCATGAACGGGTTATAAAACTAGAAAATAAATTTGCTTATTGAAAAGAACAGATCTATATGTTAATGATACAATTTTTCGTTTCCATCCCAAAACTTGGGAAACTGTAAGTTGTGCATCAATTATAATGATGACTCTTGGCTAAAAGTGGTTCAAAATTGAGGTACATACTGCAATTCGTATTACGTGAAACAGACTGTATTTATAATAATAATAATTAAAATAATAATATTTATTTCGTACACGCACTACACATACGTCTCAGTGCGATTGACATATTTTAAAAAAGAAACAAACAAATATTAAAACCCAGCAACAGCAATAGAAGAAAAAGAAAACAAACAATGTCAAAATCTGTCAACACCTGTACCATTCTCGTACAATAAACAAAAGACGGTGATAAAAATTAAAAAAAAATTGATAAAGATAAAATAAAACAAAAGACAGTCATAAAAAACATTATGAAAGCAGCAGAATAAATTAAAAAATCCCAGTTAAAAAAATCCAAGTTAAAAAGTCCCAGTTAAAAACCATACAGAAGATGATCCTGAAAACTCAATCACAAATAGCACTGAGTAAAAAGATGAGTTTTTAAAAGACGTTTAAAACAGTCAACAGATCTGGCGTTGCAAATCACTGGCGGCAGCGAATTCCACAGAGCAGGTGCACAAACAGGGAATGCTTTCTGCCCATATGCCTTATTAAAGTTTCCATGAGGTGGCACCAACCGCAAAGAGTCAGCTGATCTGAGTTCTCTCACTGGAGTGTAAATTTCAAGCAAATCAGTGGTGTGAAGCGATGAATGGTTTTATAGGTAGTTAACAAAATTTTGAATTTGATGCGAGCACCAACAGGCAGCCAGTGCAGATCAATAAGAACAGATGTGATGTGATCGAATTTCCGAGTCCGGGAGACGAGACGAGCCGCAGCATTTTGAAGTGATTGTAGGCGATCCAGCTGAGTCTTATTAACACCATACAGGAGACTATTGCAATAATCAAGCTGAGACGTAATGAATGCATGAACCATCTTTTCCGTTGTAGGTTTGTCCAATAATGGGCGGATCTTGCCAATTCTAGATAGTGCGTAGAAACCTTTCCTGCAGACATGACTAATATGATCAGAAGCAGAACCGTCGTTGTTGAGCTAAACTCGTAGATTGCGAACTGTAGTGGACGGGGCAATATCAAACTCGCCTATCCTCAGGCTGGAAATTTTCACCGCATCTGATCTCAGGCGAGACGAAAACTGAATCACCTCTGTCTTATTTTCGTTGAGAAACAACATATTGGATCTCATCCACATGCGAATTTCATCTACGCATATCCCAAGAGAAACTTGAACTTCATCAGGTCTCTTGCACACAACATAAATCTGCGAGTCATCCGCATACAACATATAGTTGAAGTCGTGCTTGACAATGATGTCTTCAAGTGGTGCTGTATACAGTGTAAAGAGAATTGGTCCCAAAACCGAACCATGGGGGACGCCATATGTCATATTTGTACTGGGTTATGTAGACGAGTCTATCTTTACACGCTGATTACGATTGTTGAGATAGGATCCGAACCATGATAGAGCTTTACCAGTTATACCAAAATGGAATTGAAGTCTGTGAAGGAGTACATCATGGTCAACCGTATCGAAGGCAGCAGACAAGTCCAACATGACAAGGAGAACATCTTTCTTTTCGTTGAGAGCGAGCATGATGTCATTATGCACACGCAGAAGGGCAGTTTATATGCTGTGGTGGGCGCGATACGCACTTTGGAACTGAATAACAGTGAATGGTTAGCCAGGTGAATGTTCAATTGCGAAGCAACAACCCGTTCAAGTAATTTCGATAGAAATGGCAGATTTGACACAGGTGGGTAGTTCTTCACACTGTTTGGATCAAGGTCCGGGTTTTTCAGCTATGGCCGAATGATCGCAGATTTAAAATGACTAGGAACGACACCAGATGATAGTGATGCATTAAAGAGATGCGTAATGAACGGTGCGAGAACATAGGCGAATTTCTTGATATAGTTTGTCAGGAGAATATCCAGATCACATGATTTTGGAGCTGCCCGCTCAATAAGAGTACGAACCTGATGCACGGACACCTCACTGAAAGTTGGTAAATTATGAGATGGTAAGGTGTTGCCTGTAACTAATGAGGCCTTCACGAAGTTTGGCAACTTTGGAGTTGAAATAGCTCAGGAATCTAGATAGTAGTTCCTTCAATGGAATCTCACTGGGTAGAGCTTTAGCGTTCATAGCTTTCGTATCAGATAAATCAGAGACGATCTTAAACAACTTCTTGTTATCTGCCTCTTGGACGCGAGCGCGATGGTAGTCGGCCTTTAATTCGTCACAGCGGCGATAATATTCAATTCGCTTTATCAGAAAAATCTTCCGGTCAATCTAAAGCTTTGTCGAGCGATACTTTGACTCCAGCCGTCTCACATTCTTTCTTAACATCAGTAGCTCTTCGCAGAACCATGCAGCACGTACCTTTTCAGTCACCAATTTCTTCTTAATGGGCGCTACAGTGTCTAATATCTCCGTAACGGTGTCGCAATACAATGTAGAAATGGCTTCAGCGTCGAAATCTAGTGGGTAAGTGGACAACTTGGTAGAGATTTCATCTTGAAAGACGTCGATGTTAAAAGTTCGGAAATCACGACGCGAAATACTCACTTTTTTGGGTGCAGGGCGTCGAAGAGTCAGATCAAACCGTATGAGACTATAATCAGAGTTCATAAAGTTCGATACATCCATCGAGTGAACAAGCTCATCTGTCAAACATGTAATTAGGAGATCTAGAACATTGTCCTTGTTTTGTGTCGGTGTGAGAATATGTTGATGTGACCCCATCGAGTGCAACCGGTTCATAAACGTGACTGTGTCGAGCGAGTTCAGTTCATCAAGGTGAATGTTAAAATGGCTAGCAATGACAAGATGGCCGGGCGACGGTACAGCCATCGTCCGCTCGCACGGCTCGTCAGCCAGACAGGAGTCTTCCACTAACCACGCCGTGCGGGATACCCCCACTATTTTGCGTTAGGGAGTTTGATGGAAATAGAAAATCAGGCGGACCAATCAGAGCACGCCTTACACTCAAAGAGAAAACCACGCCTACCTTCCAAACGCCGACCACCGCACTGTTTGTGCACAGTTGTTCTCTCGATTTACTTTATACTGGTTTACTAGACTTGGTTCAAGTGCGTGATTGTGAACATGCGAGTTGTGTGAACGTCTGGAATGCAATGATATGTGTTCTGTTTTCATGTGAAATGTGTGAGTAGGATTATGTGAACGCGTTGAGTGGGGTGAACGCGATACAGGGGAGTTTTACCCGGCACAAACTAACTCACTTCTGCTATAGCTGCACAGACTAAATAAAAACGCGTTCGATCGCTACCAAATTTTACACGAGGAACTTTTACAAATCATTTTATTTCTTGAAAATTCACCGACTTGAACCAAGTCTCTGGTTTACCTTCGTCCTGTGACACCCTAATGGCTCAAACGGAGATTTAGGAGTGGTAAGGCAATCTTGCCCGAGTTTAATACAGGATTTGATTGTCATGCATTGAAATCTTACTGCGTGGTGGGGATAAAGCTAAGGGCGATTTTCTCGTCATTCAGAGAGGTGGCGAAAAGTTCCGTTTCAGTGATCGTGGGTTACGAAATGTATGGCAACGCTTTGTATCGTGTGAAGCGTTAGATATCTCCCAAAGAAAAAAAATCGACGAATAAATATGGCGATAGTGCAGAAGATGACTTTGAAAAAACTGACGCTTGTAGTCAATGAAAAATTCACCGATGAGTATATTGCTTGCTGTGATGAATAGGTCAATTTTTTTTAAACAACACCCAAACAACATCCGATTCTTTGATTTCCAGTTCTAGCATATTTCACAAAGTCCTAGTCCATGTTTTCGAGCCATACTTCTAGTTGTTTCTCCCGCGGCGTGTCGATGTTCTGTTCAGGTAAATCCTATTCATCGTCTCACAATGTTTACAATTTTCCAAAGATATGAACAATAGAATAGCTGCCGCCCGCGCCAGTTGACAGGACCACAATATCTAAACATGTCACGTCTGAGTAATGGGTTTATCGTGAAAGTTTGAGGTCAAAATTGGAGGAGTGGTTTAATAGATTTACTTCGGCGGGTATAACTTTTCTATTTCGCGCCACGATCTTTTGAGTTTGGCGGGTTGATGTTTTCACCTTACAAGTTGAGCGACAGCTGGGAATATTTTGCGGTACGACGCGCTGGCGGCTGGGCCTTTGTTTTGACGTTTTGAACACATCAGTTATTTCAGCAGTAGATTTCAGTAGCATGAAATGTAAACAGTGACCACGAATACTTGTAAATGTAACACCGAGAAAAAAGTGGGAAAAGACCTATACTACTACATTCGTAGTAACCGATTATCTGATTGGCTATTTACTGGTCACATACAGTCGTGTGGCGGCGCTTTAAAAAACATGATTTAGGGGGTCTATCAGCCAAGGTCTGATTTCGGGAAGCATCCAGCTGCCCGGAGCGGAGACCTTGGCAAGCGAAGATGCAACCGGACTGACTCCGGGCGTTTTATTACGTTGAACATCGTATTTCTTCAGCAAGGTAAAGAATATTTTGAAGGCAGAGAGATATCACCGTCCCCTCCATGCTAACCCGTTGCCGTGTATGATGCCGTCCGGGAAATTAAGTGCCAAAATACAGTGAATTATTTCAGAAACACTGGGTGCGTTATTCAATGGCACAAAATGTACCGTGTTGATTGAATTGCACTTGCATGTGCAAAATCAACACTTTTCTTCAAGACTATTTTGTAGCTCAGAGAAGTGTCAATTGAGAAAGTTTCATTTAGCTGAGACAAAAGAGAAAGTGGGATTAAAGTTTCATGCAGGAGTGTTAGTATTTTCTGGTTGTCAATATTCAGTGTTGTATCGTGTCAGACTTGTTGATGGAGGTATCTGCTAAAGTGCGGGCTGCGGGTTTTTAGAATTATGGCTAGATTTCTAATATATGTAATATGGCATTTAGTGTATAAGAAATAAAACCTTTAGAAGGTGTCTATTATCAATAATCATGATCAGGTCTATCGTACAGTATCCCTTTTCCTGCCGAGTCCATATTTCACCATCAGGTCAAGATGAAAATTAATGAAACACAACTATATGGTGTATTTTAACATAATATACTGTACATTTGAAGGCTGTTGAAAACATAAATGCTGTAAACTTGATTTTTGGACTAAATATGCTATAACTGACCAAACCAAGTGGGTGAAAATACGTCATGTTTCTGAAAAAAATCAAAATCTGCTAAACTAAAAGCGGCGATTCCGAGGACCAATTTATTTATTCCGAGCTGCCTGGCCATTACAAATAATTTGGGATCTGAAATCACTTTTCTTTCTTGCCATGGATGTGAGAGAGAAATAATACCAAACTGACAAAAAAATTTCGCGCCTCGGAAATGTCGCCACTTATCGCGGAATGAAAATTGTTACATTTCTAGTATCAGGCCATAGGAAGTAAATTCTTTGTAATGCATCCATTCACAATTCGGTTCTAGGGCAACACATACAGAAAATTAAACAATGCCTACTTAAATGCAATGTGTAAGGAATAGAAAGATTTGACTTCAAAAAGCGTAGAAGTGATGTGTATTTAAATGCCGTGTATTTTTCATGAAATCTTTAAAAGGAAAAGACGTACAACAAAGGACTTAGTTTACTCTGCCGTTTCGGGTTCAACCGAGGTCGCGACCGCAGAGAACGACATTCCGCTAACATTTTACGCGAGAATTTCAGCGGGAAAAACACGCCGGTGCGTTGACTTATTTCCAGGAATCGATCTAATAGGAATATTTTTGGATGAGTTTGTGTTCTGCAGCTCTCAATAATTGGGTATCTCCTAATATCATGAACGTATTGTATTCTATGACTTGCACCTGCAGTATGATATTCGCTCCATGCATTTGATCCAGCGTGACTATGAAAAGTTTCCGAGGACTATTATCATGTGCACCACAATAAAATAATTTTAAACGACATTGAAAACGATTTTGAAAATTGTGCTTTTATCGGCGGTTGAACTAATCTGAAGTGTGAGAAGGGCATGGCATTCTATGAAAAAGTAACAAAATAATTTTACCACAATAAAATAATTTTAAACGACATTGAAAACGATTTTGAAAATTGTGCTTTTATCGGCGGTTGAACTAATCTGAAGTGTGAGAAGGGCATGGCATTCTATGAAAAAGTAACAAACTATTAGGCGTGTGGAGTTTCAACGAGCCGAAGTTCATCTCCCTGTTCATCTGTGCTGTCAACGATCCGAAACTTACTTTTAAACTATCCGTCCTAATCATAACATAAAAAGTTAATATAGCGAGTTGTTGTGAAATCTGTCTTGTGTTCATATTATTACTCATCCGTGTTCAGTTATATCATTTCGAAAGCTTCGATCGGCAGTGCGCTGTGCAACGGCGAATGTTGGATGGGAAATGGACTACTCTGACGTTGGTGGCGCTTTACCAGATGTAAGCTAAAATAACGGCTTTATTCAAGAAGTTCACGGCTTTTATTCCATAAACAAATACATCTAGATACTATTTTAGCATTTATTCTAACTACTAGCGAAAATGATACCAAAAATCACACATTTTTTCATGCCCGCAACCCGCAGCCCGCAGCCCGCAACCCGCAACCCGCAAAATAGCGCATCCGGTTGAGGGAGTAGACAGCACTGGCAATGCTACAGACTGCATGCTGAAGGAACTGTTGTCGTGATTGCTGACATCGAGATGAGAAGAAAAGTTTTTTTTTAAAGAATATACTTGTTTCTTCATAGTGTTCCCAATTTAAAAGTAAACACCTAAAAGAAAACTGGTGATGTGTATGTAGTGCAGTGTTATGCTTGTTGTGAGTGACATGCTGAAACGACTGCAGTGATCGTGACGAGCAGTGTATGGAAAACGTTTGCCGCGCGCTGTAATCTAACACCTGGCAACCAAAGACGAAGACTCAATTTGTTGCAAATGTTTACTTTTCTAATGATAAGCAACTTGTAGACTCGTCGAGCTCTGCAAGTTCGCCCAGTTAAAGCGATGAAATTCGTTTCTTCGCTTCGATAAAGTCTGTATGTGCGATGTATGAT
>LD346471.1:144413-189645 GCA_001465055.1 Ptychodera flava
GACGTGTGTTTACGGCAGACCCCGAATGAGAATTTTGAATTTGACAAACCGCGGACCCTCGGGAACATACCGCTCCCTCCTCTTGGAAATAAGCGATATTGCCTGCCTATCACCAAATACTTAAGCCCCAATTGTACGGGAAAGTTGTATGTCGTCCTTGTTGAGTTGATTCATACAGTTACAGCACGGTCCCTCCACAAGGGACCGTGGTTACAGGTAGGAGTATGGTCTGTGGGAAATGGCAGGACACTGGAAATCAAAAACAATGGACGAAACCATTATCATTGGGTATCGGCAAACTGTAAAAATCATGAGGCAAACTGCCAATGATTATGGCGATACTTCGACCTGAACGATGACCAGAGATTACGTTTCAAATGAAAGTATAAAATAGCTTGCCTTTGTCATGTCATATACAAATAACATGCTAAATAACTGCTAACAGATTGTGACTTTTGTTGTGCGACTTATTCAGAGTCGCTTACCTCACATAAATCACGCCTATATGACCAGTTCCCTTACGGCAGTTTCGTCAGGAATCACACTTTATTTGCTTATTGAACCACCAATCGCAACGTTGTAAAATATATACCAATTTCCTGTCACACCGTACGTATACCATTTTAGCCCATGCTACATTGAAATCCAAGGTCGAAACACGGTCCTTCCAGAAAAGGACCGTGGTTGAAGCGAGTAATCTTGAGAGATATAACCAGTGCAACAATGTTCAGATTTATTTACAGAACCAACTCGGATAAGGCTTGGATGCATACAATGAGATTCACACTTTGCTGGTGCAGTGCCATCATAAAGACAGCGATTTTCAAATCACTTGAACATCGCTTTCTTGTTTGTCAAAATCAGCAACGTTAAAATCTGAAGTAGGTCCTATTTCGAAAAAGTCAGTTCTCAAATCGATTGTAGTTTACCTATGGTATCGACAAGAGTCGGTGTTCTAGTCTTTCAACTGAAAACAATATAAAACTTTAGATTTTTCTTCGAATTTCGCTATTTTTTTAAATTTTAGAATAATGACTTCGCCGCTATCTTGCTCCCTTTGTTTCTCTCGCCCTAGATTGAAAGATCCGTCGCTTAAGGGCGCTATATGACCCCTACCCTAAAAGGGGGGGGGGCGTAGAGAACGCCTTTAGGCGACGGATCTTACAGTCTAATTTCGCCCAAGCCTTGAGAATAGATACTGCTATTTTGTATTTGCTAGGGTGCAACAAACGCATTGTCGAAAATGAATTGAAAGTGTAAATGCTTGAGTTCTATCAATTGTCGATGTTCGAAAAGGACGGCTGTTGTCGATCATACCATACTATAATCCATGATATAGGCTAAGAATCCAACCTGTCCGAACATGGTGGAACGGTGTGTACGTGTGTGGGGGACTGTGGTACGTGGAGGTAAAAAAAAAAATATAGAGCCCAAGTGGTGTAAACATCGAGATGCTATTTTGTCTGAAGGTTACGCGAGTTGTTCACTTCTCGAGGACGGAAAATTTTGTATACAAATAGCCAGCCCGTATCCCTGACGGAGGAATAATTCATACCTAGGATGAGTCTTTCAAGATCGATGTTGGAGAGAAAATGGTTTCATGTAATTGATAATATACGCTGCACACTTGGAAATAGCATGCGTGGAAAATCTTCAAAATTTTCAGAGCAGCACACAAAATAAAAGCTTGAGTCGGTGGTTTCTTAGCGGGATAGGATGGTATCGGTGAGCGAGGAAGATGGGGCAAGCATTTTTAATGTTTAGGGGAGGGGAAATTTATGTCTTCGTTCGGACGACGGCACTGTAAAGCCCGGATAGGTCAAAGCATTTGGACATATAATTTGTGTGTGACCGCCAAAAGGATGGCAAGATAGAACGGGCAATGGTGAACTCCTGTACTAGGTGAAATGCAGTGGAAAACTTTGCAAATGGGAATATTATACAACATGCAAAAGCGAGGTAAACACCTTTTGGCACAGGGGTACTAAATAGAACATAGTCACGAGCATATTGAATTTAACTTTATCAATTTTATTACAAAGGTTGAATAAAATTTGATAATGTACACAGAAACACATCACGTGACTGAGGTTATCGAAATCACGATTCAAGTTTTACTTTTCTAGAATGTATAAGCATAGATTCTACTGGCAAAAGTATGCAACAAACGTCAAAACGTTGAGGTGAAAATTACCTCCTCGGAAATGAAACTGAGCGCTCTTGTCTTTAACAAAAGGAAAGAGGATGACAGAAACTAAACTGTATTTGACCGAAGTATTATTCACTGGAATGAATTCGGTTTTGCGATATTCGGTTTTATTATTCGATTTTGTTTCAGTCAGTAGGAAACTCAGCGTTATTATCGACGATGATCCAAAGATGGCGCTGTTATCCCCCTTCATTCTACCAAACCAAGTCGACATTCCGATTTCACCATCTTCTGGGTCATCTCCATCTGGCGCCGCTTTTCAATTTCTTCTGGAGTCCAAGGTCGGTAATTCTTCTCCCATTCTTCTTGCGGGAAGAGTCTCTCAAAATGGTCACCGCGCCCGATACCAATCTGAAAGAAATAGTAATCGAAAAACGTTAAAATATATTGAATGTAATTGATGAGGTACAACCTCAATTTAGAAACTAAGTTTGGGATTTAATATCGTGGACAAAAGATTTAGCGTCGCTGGTTTTATCGGATCATATAGAGCAGGACTGTTATTGGATTCATCTCACACAAATTGATGATAAATTCAACTTTTGTAAGGAAACAAGGGACTTATGTGAAAGTTAGTGATTACAATCGTGGGAGAAGCTGGGATTGATTGCAACGGCTTGTAAATGTCTTAGGGCATTGTCAGCATACGTAAAAATCGCAGTAATGTTAGTGTCCTAGAATAAAAAAATTTTGCAAAGCACGTCAATCGAACTGACTTAAGGAAGGGGACCCGTAGAAGGAACGACAGATCGTCGAATGACTCTTTCTGATGACAACGTACCTGTCTATGAAGTAAATTCTTGATTTTGTTGGTGAATCTGTGTGGATTGTTATCGCCTTCAAAGATCTTCTTATCAGCTCTGACCACCAAAGATCCACCGACATGCAGCTTTTCTTGAAGCACGCCACGTTTGTAGGAGTAGTAAACACCCTGGGGAAACGCCGTGCATTTGCAGTCACGTGGGTTCATGTCACCTGGTTTGAAGAATTCAGTCACACTCATCTTGGGAAATCTGCAAACATGAAATTAAAACAATTAACAATTAAAACCCGTGTACATCAAATTGCACTGTAGCTAATTTTCTCAAGATAAGAAAGTGGCACTTTTCATCGTCCACTTGAACTGTTCCGACTTCTTATTAATAATCAATTGATCATATTCACAATAGCTGACTTCTATTTTCCATTGAAGTGTTCATCAACTTTACACTCATATGGTCCCTATATGTACGTATCGATTGATATTAACACGATTGTACATGACAATTACTGAATTTCTCCCGTTTAGGTTATCGATCAATATCATGAACACTTACCGATGGTGATTGTCTTCTATGGTAACAATTAACAAATTCTCCTGGCTCATGAAATAATCATTCTTCAAAACCCATTCACTTGGCAATTCATAATAATATTCCGCTCTTCCCGCCATCTTCTCATCGCCGCCTGAAAAGTATGGACCATAAAATTATAATTAGTTTGACTTCACAGCCACGTTGCACTGTCGCATGGTCAGATTATAATATTAGCACTTCAATATACATTCTTGCAGCCATGTATGGATAACGTTAAAATGTGTTTCTTTTCAGAAATCATTGAAATTTTCAGTCTAGCCACTTGTATCAAAGGACGTTGTTCGATAAAGATTAGGCGCGAATTAACGGAGTTTGGTTACTTACTTGATAGACTTTTTGAATCCGGTCTGAGTACCATGACGTCACACAGGTATCCCTGTCCCATCTGGTACAAGGCTGATGTTGTGCTCACGCGTTCTGAAATGAAAATCAAATGAAATCAGGTCAAATGAAATTGACACCCTTTGTTTAGGATGTTACCGATTGCTTAATTGATATTACAATAAGCTTGTCAATATCGTACCAGGGTGAATTGAAGGAGTAACCGTCAGCTGTCTGTCGTGTTGATGGTTGGGTAATCGCGAATATAAGGGAATACAACTTCAGCAGCTTTTCGCGTAGTTGGCTTTGGTAGACAGAACAAGCATGGATGTTAAAAAAGAAAAGTTAGCCGAGCCAGTAACAACATCATATGACCAAAAATTGCCAAGCGTATGCTTGGTTAGGCCATGGTTAGGCTAGCTACCAATCTTGCGAAGCCACTATCCAGGAATCGTTGACGTATTTTGAGGTCCTTAGTTGTCATGTAAAATGTAAAGACTTACCCAGCATGAACTTTGAGAGTTCTTCAGCGTCGAGTGACTGGAATGTCGTCCTGGGCAACTGATCGTCGTCGTAGCGGGCGCCAAGCATGTGGCTGAGAGTGCGGACGTTGTAGCGGAATCCGTGGATGAAACCCGAAGCGGCCCGTCTATCACGTGACTGCATGACAGTGCCGATGAAGTAGAGATCAGGAACCGTTGACTGCCAGTGTTCATCGAGAACGACGTATTTTCCTTCAGTGTGAGTTTCTGAGATAAGAATGGAAAAACGAACGAGATTATGCACCGGGTCACAAGATGGGAGACCATCGAACTCACAGCGATTAAAATTCTTCACAATTAAAGGCACTGTTTGCGATCCCTGGGATCACCTTTGTTCTAGTCTGTAAGAGGATTATGGAGGTGTGATAGCCTTTTGTTTTCAAATGAAATGGTAATTTGGTGGGTGAATTTTCTGATGAGACAATCTGGTGCCAACACATGGTACTCCTGTACATTATTTTTAAAACACTCACGTACCTGGTTTACAAGTTTCATCAAACATGTCAATATTGATGAACTTCCATCCTGCGGCCAGAATAACTTTATCATATCCTTTGCTGGTGAAAGTCGCAGTGCCTGGTGGATTCCAGTGAGGCAATTCCATCTCAAAGGTCTGTGTGATGGTACCGTCGGCTTCTCTGACGAACTTCTTGGTGTCGCACTGACGGAGAGCGTGTAAGGATTTCAGATGATACATGTCGAGGACATTGTTGTTGACGGCTCGTAGATGTCCGACGAAGTGAGAGTCCCATGCCAGCTTGACAGGTGTACGCGTACACATGTGTATCATGGCTGCACTGCCGGCTAAGTGGTCGGCACACTGTTGTAAAATAAAAAAATCAAATGAATGGGTAAAACACAGAAAACTGTTGGATGTCGGTGATGAATGATGCAACTATATTATACAAGTACTTGTTATTCCACGAGTCATTTAGTTCGCTTTTGATGTGAAATATCAGGAAAAATATACTGGACAGTACGAGAAGGCAAAAATAACTAAACAAGTTTGAAGTACAGGAAAGAAAATTCGAGACAATATATTTGTTTTACCTATTGAGAGAATTTCGAGTCTTGTCAAATTGGCAGTACAGCTGCCGACGAAGAGGCGGCCAGTCCCGGAATCTCCCCAGAAAGAAACCAAACATTGTTGTCACCTATTGTCTTACCTCAAAGGCGCTGTTTCCACCTCCAAGAATTAACACCTTCTTGTTTTCGTACTCCTTCAAATCCAGACTGTGTTCTTGATAAGTGTCAGCTACTTCGATACCCTCAATATCCGGATTATGCGGCAGGACAGGACCAGTACCGACTACCAGAACTTTACAGGTGAATACTTTACCATTCTGGTCGGTGATGGTGAACCGGGACGGATGTCTTCTGTCGAGGACTGCCTCACGGTGTACTTTGACGATGTTGGTGTTGAGCCGCACTTTCAAGTTGAATTTCTTACTGAAGTCACTTAAATAACTGAAAATTATGTTAAAATAAAATATGTTATTCATAAAATATCCATTATCATTTCCACAAACTGCAAAGAAAGTAGTGGTGTTACTTTGCTTGAACTTGAAGGGACTCCCTTTGCACAGCGAGATTTTGAAATGCATTGAAATTCAAAAATTCAAATTTCAGAATGACCATTAACCTCCTGTGGAATATTGAAAGGTTCGTTGTAAAACGTCCGATGGAATATTTTTGTTGTTCACTGGCAAATAACGTAAATTTTCAAAACAAAATGACAAAAATCGTATACTTACTCTACCAGAAGGCCTGCGTTCGGAAACAAGTCATCTGAATAATTGAAGAATGACATGTCATCTTCGTCACAGAGCAGAGAATTCCAGTCATGACGAAGATTGAATTCTTTCTCCTTGAAGTAGTTGTGTTTCTTGTTGATGGAGATCAGAGTACGATGACGTGGGTATTTCTGGTAGAAGGAGCCAACACGGTCGTTTCTCTCGAGTACGATGTAATCTTTGCCAGCCTTCTCCATGCAGTAGGCCATCTGAACACCGGCAGGACCGGCTCCGATAATGATGTATTCGTAATCTGTGGATAGTAAATACCACAACAATACAAAATAAGTTGTTGGTCTTGGTCTTTGAAATTCCATGGAGGTATCCATAGAAGTTTTAAGCGATAAATTCGTTTCATGGGCCACGGCGGGCCAAATCATTTCGAATTTGTATGCAAGTGAGAGTCGTCAAAATGCCACAGTTGGAACCGTTGGAATATCACTCGCTTGCCTACTGAAATATTTTGTCAGCTTACCTGTTTTATCCATGATGGTTTTCAGTGTTCGTATGACTTTACACACCAGCAAATTCGATCCTGAGAAAATGAACCCATAGAAATGTCTTACTGATTATATACCTCAAACTATGAAATGTGTCGAAATACATGAAATATATGACGACATTTTTATAGCATGAACGCTTGAAAGGACAGCATACAGTGCATGTGGTGCCAGCACTCACCTATAACTTGATTGAAACCTCAAAGTGAACGACCACACCGGGAGATGGGATTGAAAATCGAGACTGGAACCATTATATACATACCTGAAGTCTAAATGTCACATTTACATAATCAGATTCTTACAAACCTCAAACAAGATAGATTAGATTTTTCTGAGATTACGCATCATGATCGGTGACATCACACCTATTAATCAAAAGTTAATCCTTAAAATGCATTTTGGGATAGCATCCTAACACAAAGCTGTGACAGAAATAATTGTTACTTAGCAACAAGCTGTCGATCCAACGTCTGTAAGAGCCTGCAATTTACCATGGTATGCCACGCGTGATGGTACGCGTGGCTTGATAATTTCACACGGTTGCCGCAAAGAGTGATACTTGAGGACTTGGAGGTAGCTCTCCGTGCGAACTCCATGTTGACAGAGGAAACCGAGAAATGCAATGAGCCATGAATGTAGGACGTATAATATGACAAGCAAACCCAAGTGTCTTCCGCCAGTAGCTAGAAATCATTGCCAGAAATTGTAATTTGAGTAAAAATATATGAATATGAAACTTCTGAAATAAACATCGACAATATCGGCATTTTAGAAAATGTAGTCTTTCAATGTTATTATACAATGGATAAACAATGCGAATCCATAGAAATCTACGGCTTCAGTATTAAAGTACACTATATAGTCTATCAGTTTGGTTTCGCAGTAGATCTCAGTGAGGTACGGTACGGAATAGCAAAGCTTTAAAATTGAAAAGCTACACCATGTTGGTAGAAAGGAACCCCTTCCAACATTTGTCCAATTTCAAATCTGAGATCATAGCTCCATATCGGTACTGAGACCATCGTTTAGACTGCCACCCTCCCCGTCGCTAGGCGTTTCTTGGCAGCAGCGCAGACAAGGAGAAAAGTGCACCAGTTACTGACTGACCACTTGAAGCCAACGCGTTCACGCCACGATCTTTGCAACAAGGAAACCCACGACCTATCAGATATTTCTAATAATTGGCTGCTTCAACAATAGAATAGAAGAGCTATGTTTCTAATCTCCTTGATTTAGTTATATTTCAAAACGTTCTTCCAAACAATATCTGTTTGACCCAATCTAAAATTTATTGAATTTGCTAAGGAATGTGTCAGCAACTATGTGAACACTCTAATTGAACATTTCACCAGTACAATCAATTTTCTTGAAAATATTCTGTAACTTTCACAAGTTACTTGGAAAAATGTCAGAATTTCTACACGCTGCGATAATTATCATTCCATGATAATTATTATTCCATTTGTCGGGGTCAGAACTTGAACTTTTTTTCTTTACTCTTCTGTAAAATACAACAATAGCTGTATGGAATAGATATCAATTCGCATTCAAAGTGTCGGCGTCGTGAGGGGAATTTTGGCATTTTCTTTCTTTACCACAGAACTCAAGTAACGTGTTTGTCAAATGGTTCACATTTAAAATTTCCCAATCATAAGTGTTATATTTCATTCCGCTTCATGGGCATAGGCACGACTATCAGTGGTCAAATTTGTGACATCCTTACAGTGAAAATTGTCTTCAGCCGCTTGAATTTTTTTTACTTGGTGTCAATGCATCATTCGTAATTCACAAACACTGGATATGTCTCCCCAATAGCGTGTTATTGCCGTCAATGCCCTGGTTCTATAGCATGGAGCTAAAACAGGAGCTCAATGGTTCTAGCGAGGTACTTCTATCGATGAACCTACTTCTGTGTAAGATTCAGGTTTTATGCGTGAGTTTCGTAAGAGACTTGATCCAAGTCAGTGATTGTGTGAAATAAACTAGTTCATTTCAACAAGGTGTTAGCGTATTAATGCTACTTTTTATTTGAAATATTTTGACTGAGATTCGTTCAGTGTGATCCTAGCGTCTCCACGCTTCCGTAAGGTGAACTCTGCGGAGTTTATATGCCTATGCGTGGAGGGCTAGTGACTGCGATCGGGGTCTCCACAACTCATCTCGCTATAACTTCACTACATACATAACGGTGCGGAATTGTTTTATTGTTTTTAGAAAGGTAAGCCGGAAGTTTAAAAAGCTAAATTAGAACTGTCTAAATCTAAATCGAAACTTGGAAAATTTAGCCAGAAGTTTAGAAAGCTAAATGAGAATATTTCTAAATCTGAATCTAAAATTAGAAAGTTTAGTTACAACTAGCTTGATCTAAATATAGTTCTAAACTTTCTAAAATAGCTGAAGTTTAGAATTTTCCTCGATTTTCCTTATTATCGCTTTCTATATAGCGTTCAAAATTTAGAAATTAGCTAAAGTTTAGAAAGTCGAGCCGAAGATGAACAAGTTTTCCAAGGATATATCAGATAAAAACGATAATTGTCGCTTTCTAAATGACTCCATCTTTTACAGTGAGCACGCAGCTTGGAGATTGCAGCCTGGTCAGCAACATGTTTGATAAGGCTATAAGCATTAATTTGCACCACTGCTTAATCTCCACAAATGGATGCGATCGTCGTGGAACTAAGATAATCTCAACACACCTTGGTCATTTGAACTATGGCAGTATGATTACATTTATTTACATTCGTCTTCTACTTTATTTGTCATAAACAAAGTCTATGGCTATTTGTGAATGTCTTTGATTTTGAAGGTAAAAAAACTTTCACAATTTTTCGTCATGAAAGATTTTTTTAATACTTACTGCACAAATGGACGTGTTCGTCGTGAAACTAAGATAATCCCAACACACCTTGATCAAACAGTGGCAATATGATTACATTTATTTACATTTGTCTTCTGTGTTTGTCATAAACACTAGGGTGGCTATATGCCAGTCTCTGTTTTTGACGGTCAAAATAAATCACAATTTTTCGTCATTTATTTAATACTTACTGCCACATTTCTCTATTTCGTGACATTCAACTTCTTGCCAATTATATACGAGTTACTGTTTTCGAGGATCTATGGGACAAGTCCCATTTGAGTTTTGGAATTTTAAAACTTTCATCTCGGGGAAACTGATAGTATTTTCCTGGATCTACAGGACTTCTCCTACAAGCTCACACATTTCACCTCTATACACTTGGGAAAAAACAGATAACAACTGAAATGATGTACCAACGTTTTATCCGATCTAAACCTCAGATAATTTCTGTATTCAGAACGCTACATAGAAAGCGATAATTATACTTTTGGTTTTGTTGCCGAGTTGATCGTTTTTAGCTAGTTTAGCTCCCATTGGGAATACACGTAGTTTTGAAATGGCTTTTTGTGGAAAAGACAGTTCGGCAACTAGCTTCATAGAAATGATGCTCATCACTAAAATGGTGTCGAGACATAATACCATGGACGTCCATGATAACACTCTAAGAACACATCTATCAACAGCCGTTTGATTAGGATATTAACACTACGATTTACTGTGTATTCAAAACAGACGAAGCTCACGCGTCTGCAGCGTCTTCACATGTGACAGTTGTTTGTGAATATTTTCGATGGGGACGGGTTTTTAGTGACTAATTTCTGACAGTTTTCTTCTGAGTATAATCGATCCAAATGAACATCAAACTCTCTTTTAAAATATCCATACTCTATGATGAAAATTCCTTTCTACCACAATCCCTTTCATCTCCGATCTTGGAACGCTACTACAACTGGTTTCTATGTGACAAAGCTTGACAAGGGTACACAACAATCATTAGCACCTTGGGCGGTCTTGTGCATGTTATTTACATATCATTTTACCCTTTCAATGCTGTTGATATAACATATCGCAAAACTAGAAGCCGTGTTACCTCCAACAGAATCTAAAACCTGTACTAACATAAGCCCAATCATGGAGGTCCATGGCCCAATACACCAAAATAAATCTTTATTGGCAATACATGTCATAGTCAAACCAACCAATATCGCTGTTCACGGTTACAGGTTTGTTAGCTGTACGCACCCGACATCGGACAACGCTGCTTGAAATGCGGACAAATTTTATCAATGTTGCATGCATGACTGTTTTTGCATGTTGTAGTTTGAGTCGTGAATATGTCTTTTAGTATTCGGCTAATAAAATGCATTTTCGTCATTCTTGAATGCATAATTTTCAAAAGTGTAATCTAAAAATGCGGACGAATATTTATTTTTGCATATTAATGACAGACCATCAAACGAAGTAACATGTGCCGAGACCAAGACACCTCTTCCAAATCCCTGGGGACGAATATGTAAACAACGCCTTATCTCCAACAAGCTTATTTTATCTGATAATATGATCGGATAAAATCGATGATATCATACAATTACTGTGGTAGAGTCTAATATTAGAAGGGTTGGGAACTGACTCCTTTCCCACATTCTTTCTATTGGATAATATCAGATAATATCGCCGATATGGTGTAGCTTCTAAGTTAGAGTGCAATATTAAAAGGGTTGGAATGTGGTCCTTGTTATCGATTTTAATGGGCGTTTGAAGACAGGTGATGGAGGGACTGTGCTTCTACCATGCGATGGAGGAAAATACGAGATTGTTCTACCATGGCAGTGTCGCTTCTACCACAACGGTTATCCTAATGCCTACTTTTACGAAATAATAAAGGCTATTATACATGAAAAATCGCATTAATTTGAGAAATTTAGAACCAAATTTGTTTGGTGCTGATTCTTATCGTTGATATCTTATATATTTTTTGTAAAAGTTTTCATCCAGTAAGGAAGGCGACATGATTTGGTTACTTTTAGCTCCAAGATGAAAGATTTAGTTCAGAAAGTAAACGCCTGCAAAGGACACAATTCAGAAAATATGGTTGTACTATCGATTACGAATACGGTGATAGGGTGCAGATCGTTTCCATATCGATACTCAGTCACACCATGGATGTAAAAATGAGACACTTTTTTTACATACACGGTCCCTCTTACCGTGCAGTATGTGTTGCACATGGCGGTAAACAGTCTGTGTTGCAGTTTGAAACAGTATAGCCGGTTACAAAGAAAAGGGTAAACCGCACAATCCATCTTCTACTGTCTATAACTTGTGTTAGCACAGTCCCTCCATCATATTGTGATTTCAGCTTGTCTTAGATCATGTATCGTTGTCTCAACCGTACACAGGAGAGTTTAGAAGTATTTTTGCTATTGACTCGCATCCATGGCCCGAAGCAAAGAATTCTAATCACGCATGAAATACTTCTTTTACATTTTATATATTGTTTTGCATTTATTTACATTTTACCGCTGCATGAAATACATTTTATGTTCCGGCTTTTGAAGGAAGGGACTGATCGGAAATCATTTGGAGTTCGGTAAACCTTGCATGAAATACATAAAGTCGGAAGAGCTTTGCACGCAATACATGCGCCTAGGGGAAAGATATTTGAACTCTCAAACTTTTAAAATATTCTTTAAGTCTGCCACTTGTGGGGATCCATAAAGTTTTCACCGGCTTCTTTTTGTGAAAATCGGGAATTTTAACACCCCCCCCCCCCGAGATAACGCTGGGATGGCAGCCATGTTGAATTTTTAAAAATATTGGTAAATAGTCTTCCATTTTCGATGTTCGAACGACTTTAATATATTTTTTTAACTTTATACCCTGGAATGAAATACAGATTGTGTTTCGGACTTTGTCGGGAGGACCGACAGGATTTTTGTACATTCTGAGGACCTTACACGAAATAAATTTCTTTGCATGGAGGTTTTTACCTACATGGTTATGGAGAGCCTATCGGGCAGTAAGGTGCAGAATTGTGTTTTATCGTTTTTAGACCGTTGAGCTAGAAGTTTAGAATGCTAAATAAGAAATGTCTAAATGTATCCGAGCCCAATCTAAATATCGTTCTAAACTTTCTAAATTAACCGGCGGTTAGATCGGCTCTCTGAGGAACCAATTTTTTTTACCAGCGATATATCCGATAATTACGATATTTAACCCGATCTAAATAGCGTTCTAATCTTTCTAAGTTAGCTAGAGTTTAGATCGGTTACGAGGGGTCCAAAATTTTCTCCAGCGCTATATCCGATAATTACGAATTTACCCCGATCTAAATAGAGTTCTAAACTTTCTAAATTAGCCTACTCTCTCCCGGTTTTCTCTGAATTTTACCCTCTGAAGGGATATGGGCTTTTGCTAAATTAGGAAACAATCAGTTTGTGAATATTTGACAAGTAAATTCAAATCTTATCGGCCATTTTGATTTCCCACCATTTTCAAAATAGTATTGCAAGGAAACAAAACATAGAATGTCACATTTGTAAATATTGACTCCTATGCATCGCGTTGGACTATACTCCGTGCAATTTATGTGAATATTTCAGTGCAGATATGCATATTATGCACGGCTTTTGCTTGTCCGCATAGGGCTGCGATTTAATGTCTGGGCAAACATTTAATTGCATTGTAATCTTTATCTTCTTCAAAATTGCATATACAGTCCCAAGGAGTAGGTGTATACACACACCTTAATTAGTATACATTTTCACAAACTTATTTTAGCTTGAATGATACAGCGCGTGGCGCTTTAATACATCCCATTCACACTGTAATTTTAATGAGGCCACCAAATAATCCTGATTAGAAGTCTCCAGGATAAGCCAGCTGAAACTCGAAGTCTGTGGCATTAGTCCATCCCATTCACACTGTAATGCTAATGAGGCCACTCAATGATCCTGATTGGAATTCTCCAAGATAAGCCAGCCGATGTCTATCCGGTTGACAAGCCTAGTGTAAATGGGTCACTTGTTTATCAAATAACTTCCCAACACCAACAATAGCTTGGAAATGTAAAGAAAGTATAAACAAGGGCCTCACGATAAAGTCCCAATCATGCAAAGTGTTTCGTACAGACCACAGTCCCGGTGGACAGAGGAACTGTGTACAGACATAAATGTAAAACATGTATTACGCTTGCGAACGCCAGCCCATGATGGACTGTCCTCCGGAAATGTATTTCGTGCAAACATTAAATGGAAAACATTTCACGCCAGACTCTCCTGAATTCCGTACGATTTCCAATCGGCATTGGGGATCTATCGGCCCTTACGAAAATTTCACGATCAAGAATGTATTTCGTATATTTAAAAACTTCCCAAAATAGGATATAGTATACTTCATGTAAGTCTCTCCATGGGGCTAGTCTCTTTCTAAAAAGTTACGACCGTTAACAGCATTAAATGTTTAAAGTCTAAAGACTATAAAAAAATTAATGTCAATTCGTATCTCGTGCCACTCCTCGATCTACAGCTTCAATCTTTAAATGTATTTCGCGCAAATTTTAAAAGTAAAAAACAATCAACGTTAAAATGTATTGAAGGTTAAAATGTATTTTATCCGAGCCTCTCCACACATAGCCCCTATTTAAAATGTATCACATGCAAATCTTAAACGTGAAAAATGTAAAAAGTGTATTTCATGAAAGCCTCACCACATCTACTCCCGATCCTTAAATATATTTTGTACAAACCTAAAATGGTAAAAAATGCATTAAAATGTAATACATGTATTCCGTGCAAGTCTCCCCACACCTAGCCCGACCTTATAATGTATTTCCTTTAAATCTTAAATGTAAAAAAAATGTATTAAATGTAGCAAATGTCAAAAATGTATTTCGTGCAAGCTCCAGAACTAGCCCCGACCTTAAATATTCTTTTCATGCAAACCTTAAATGTAAAAAATGTATTAAATGTAAAACAATGTATTTCATGCAAACCCCCCCCCCCGACCTAGTCCTTATCTTAAAATTATGTCCGTACACATGTTAAAAGGCATCCTTTGACTGTTAACTATCTCGTGTATTCATTTCTGATAGTGAATATACAGATGTGAGGAGGGCAGAACTTGATATCATCTATCGCTCTGTAGTAACGTAACTGCACCAGTGACCAAGAATCAGATCGATTCTTGCGTCGAAAACAAAGTAAAATGTAATTATTTAGCTTAAAATAGAATCTATGACGACATGCTTACCGAAAGGGAAACATGGAGTCTTCTCGCGTCTATCTCCATGATTCGGCCAAGCTCAGACTGAAGGCCAAGGGATTGGCTTTGCTAGACTGTACTTGGTCAACTATATCATTGACACTATGTATTACCGGATTCCATCATCTAACTTCCAAGTTGAGTTAGAATCTAATATTAGAAGGGGCGCGTTTAGTATGCCCGAAATAAAATTTCTAAATTGATAATGAAATATATAATTTTGCTTCGCTCAGTTAGAAGAGGGGACGGTGGCAGATGCTAGAATCATAATCAATATATGTCGTCTGACTTTTAAATTGGAGTAAATATTAGATGGCGTTCTGTTGCATGCACGACATGTGTTTGTAGGATAATATGTGATGATAAATTTGACAATATCATCAAACTTCTCAGTTAGTCTAATGTGAGAAGGGGGTTGACTGTTAATGCCCTGAACATCTCCTCCAGTCTTCTAATATTAGACTCTAACTGAGAAGATACACTGTAATATCGACTTTATCCGATATTTTTAAATAACAAGTATCTTTATTATGAGACTCTAACGTCTAATATAAAAATGAATTTCGGTACATGCATGTGGCGCTTACGCTGTTCTGTCGGTAAATATCCTGTAACTGCTACGTTGGAGTGTACTCTGAGAATGGCGAGTTGGTGGCAGATGCTCGACAAACTGTTTTATCGGAAATATTTTACGAAATTGTCAGTGGCATACTCTAGCTTAGACAAATTGCGGTGAAATTATCCGATAAATACAAAAAACCGATGTCGCTCCTTCGTGTTTCGAATAATATCGTTTTGAAGTGAACGCGATACCGCCGGCGAGATTGGTGTCTAGTATTTTCTGGTATACTTGGTTGCTAGCCTTCTTAAATATCCGATAATATTGGATATTATTGACATTATCTCTCAAAATCGTCTGTCTTTTCAAAGATGATGATGCTCAACACCATGTCTAGTCTCCAGACAATGTCGCACACGAACATATCCGAATCAGATGGTATCTGAGTATCGGATAACAGTTGCAACAGTATCATCCCTTATGGTTGCACGCTCCATAGGATTCAATAGTAATTTCTTGATGACATCGCGGGCCGCATAGTTATCATTTGACTGACAGTGAACCGGAACTATTTTCAACTTTTGACAACTTCGATCATGAATTATGAATTCGATTATGAAAATCGTTTTACTTTTCAACATATTTTCGTCTTACATGGAAATAAAGTATATGATTGTCATTTGTATGTAAACCCAAATATTTTTAGTGAAAACTGTGTAGGAGAGGCATGTACTAAAAACATTATAGCCCAAACAATGGTCTATGTACCCGCGAGACATGAAACCATTTGTGCGGACAAATCGTCCCATGGGAGATAATCTATATACCTGCCTTCCGAGAATATCGTACTTACAATAGAGTATCCAAATTAAATAGACTAGATGATACAAGAGGATATTAGATGATATTATCGATCATATCTGATAATATCAGATATTTTAGAGGCGAAATTTCAAAGGCGTCAACGGAATTGATAGATATCTATCATATCCATACTATCGGGATAATTTTGAAGTGGAAAAGGTCGAGGGACAGTGGTGAGGGTTTACTTCGTCGAAATACTAGAAAAACTCTTTTATACAGATAGGCGACACTAGGTGATATGATCGGAGTATCGGTATGGTCTTCTCTTTCCGCCATGGATCATCATGGAGGTACCTCCACGGGATCATATACTGTGTCGGATATTTTTTACAGGCTTTTCTAAAAATCGATCTTTTCCAATGGGCTTTTCCTGACATAAACAACAGAGTATCCACTACTTTTATAGTAGACGATATATACCCGCTACCGCCTATATATGAAGTGTCATAGCTTGATACACGGGTATTATCCGACAGTCATCACTTGTTCAACCCATGGATGAACAAAATTTTTTGTACATCCATGCTCGACCATGGATGAACACACCATGGAGGTGAAAATAAGCTCCATGATTAGACACAACAAAGGTACACCGAATTCTCTTCCCAGTATTCGTTGAATTATATCTTTTCCCCCGTTTGCCCATAGAGGGTACCTTTATTGTCAAACCATGGAGGTAAAAACCTCCATGATTTGACATACCCTAGCTGACGATGGAGTGTCTTCCACCCCATTGTCTATTGACTAACAACACAGTTCCTAGATACTCCATTCGTTCCTTTGGCGTTTCAGTTGAAACTGGAGTTCATTAATATATGTTTCTATCGTAAAGATTGTAAAGCTGCTATAAAAAGGGGTAAATTGTGATATGTTCTGAAAGGTAGCAAGTTGTAGGATGATAGGAGCTGGCAACGCTAGATACTAGATACGTAAATTATAAGCGTGTATTAAAACGTGCAAAGTGTTCGCATTATACACAGGTTATGGTAGGAAATAAAAGAATATGGTGTAAGGCACGCAAGGAGAGGAAAATATGCCTTTTGCATGGTTGTAAATAATCCATGCTTTTTGTAACTTTAAAACTAACATTTTTGAACTCAAAGTGACGGGCAAAGCTACATGGCTAATCATTGTTCATTCACACAAATATCTTGTAAATGTCAAGGGTGAATGTCTCGATTTTAAAGGTCAAAATTAACATATTCGTCATGCGACGCGTCGCTTTCTTTCATGATCACGCTGCCAGCGTAAGGTTCCCTGAATGACACGTTAGAAAAGCTCTGCGCTGATTGGTAGAAAGCGCTGAAATAAACATTTCGCAACTCCGCCTATCCAGGGTTTACTACCATTCGTACAACTCCTAATGTGTTAAACTCCGCCCATTCTAGCTGAGGAAAACCCTACTTAAACCTCGAGCTTTTCGTAATATTACCATTCTCCTCCGAGAACTCCGACAGAACTCAAGTCTGTAGTTCGCATCTGTGTTCGATCTCATCGTCTGAGTTATCAAAGCTACTTTCATAGGTAAGTTCTTGTAGATCCGTCGTTTTCTCCGCTTGAGTTCACTTCAATTCACCAATTTTTCTATGCCAAATTTACTAGATTCGGCGATGTCTACGGTAACTAACTATAGGTCTCTACCTTTCCTGCTTTTACAGGACTTTTTTGTGTTTTCGGTTTCCTGAGAAATGGCCGACAAGACAGGTAAGTAGTGAAATTTCTTTCGGTTAGAGAAACCGTGCTTCGTCTATCTATATCACGGAGGTAGCAGCTCTGCTACCTCCATGATCTATATTCAGACGACGAACCTTATGGACAGATACCGGGCAGTCATTTCTTTACAGTACAGTCTGGTTATACGTGATTGCAAACACTTCGGAAGAAAAAACTTCGTTAAAAAAAACAAAAATCGTTCATTTTCCCGTATGAGAGTCCTTTTTTGTCACATATAAAGTCGGTTTCAAGGGAAAGGGTGTATAATGTTCTTCAACCTAAACCTGAATGCGACGAACTGACACACCTTATTCAGAACCGAAATTTTCTCATCATTCGTGTCGTGACGTTCTACGCCGTCCATTATATAGTAAATCATCTTTGGCTGGTTATTCTTTTCAGATTACGAGTACATCGTTGTTGGCGCTGGCCCTGCCGGTGTACAGATGGCTTACTACATGGAGAAATACATAATGGATTATCTGGTAGTTGAGAGAGCCGACGGACCTGGTTCCTTCTATCGGAAATATCCCCGCCATCGTAAACTCATTTCCATCAACAAAAAATACAACGTCTTCCCTGAGCCTGAGTTCAACATGCGGCACGACTGGAACTCATTGCTATGCGACGAAGAGGACCCGCTACTGTTCACTGACTACTCAGAGGATCTGTTTCCCAATGCTGGACTTCTCGTCAAGTAAGTACACGAATCCAACCGTTCATATCACGTCTACATCTTGATGATTATTTCAATGTCAAATTTCTTTTTATGCGATGACATATTTTGTGAGGATTTCTTGATTCGTTATCAAACATTGTCAGTCTGGTGGATTTATACACCTGTAGCTAGGCAGCTGTCCCAGTTCTCGCATTAAAATGTCGACAGCACTGTAAGTAATGTCTTTTTTCGCTTTTTTTAGATACATTGAAGACTTCTGCAAGAAATACAAAACCAACATCCGTTACAACACTAACATCACCAACGTGCACAGAAACGAAAAGAGCGACGGTCACAAGTCCAGATCTCGGTTTACCTTGACCGATGAGAAGGGCAACAAGTTCACGTGTCGTGTGCTCATGATTGGTACTGGTCCCATTCTACCTCATGAACCTAAGATTCAAGGCGTTGAACTCATCGACTCCTACCAAGATCATTCCTTGGATCTGGAGGAATACAAGAACAAGAAAGTGTGTATTCTCGGAGGAGGCAACAGCGCTTTTGAGGTATGTACTAGAGCGCCATTAACGTCTGTTGTTTGTTTTCTTTTGTATTTTATTCATTCGCAATATTGAGTTTTAGTGACTTTTGACTGACTTGTTTCTGTTATCACTTTATCACAGGTTGCTGATCATCTAGCTGGGTCTGCTGGTTTAATTCACATGTTTAACAGACATCCCGTCAAGTTCGCCTGGGACACTCACTTCGTAGGTCATCTCCGAGCTGTCAACAACAATGTCCTCGACATGTATCATCTGAAATCACTTCACGCCCTACGCAAGTGTGAAGCTACCAGAGTGTGGAAGACTGAAGACGGTAAATTCAGCATCGAATACGACATGCACCTTCCCAACTGGGATCCACCAGGCACTGGCCGCTTCGTCACCAGTGGATACGACAAAATCATCTCCTGTACTGGCTGGAAGTTCATCAATATGGGAATGTTCGATGATTCGTGTAAACCAGGTATGTTTTCCACCCGAAGTTTCTCTGACGTCTCTCCATTTTTTTTTAATTTTCATATACTACTGGAATAGCCACTGTGACTGTAGTTCTCACCATTTATTTGCCACTTCAATATTTTCAGAAACCCACACAGAGGGCAAATACCCAGTACTGGATGAACACTGGCAGTCTACGGTACCTGACTTGTATTTGATCGGTACGCCCATGCAAGGACGGGACAGAAGAGCTGCCTCCGGTTTCATCCATGGCTTCCGCTACAACGTGCGCTCTCTCACCAATATGCTACGAAATACCTATGATGGGAAAGAACTCAACAAGGAAGTGTTCAGTCCTATCGACCAGGATGAAATATGTAACTGGGTTGTCAGTAAGTAACAGTTTTCTTGTCTGTATCATGGGCAAGATTTTCTTTCTTTATGATTCGACTTACTGTCAAAGTCCTCTGTACCTAACAGGGCTTTTGATGCTCTTTTGTTATCAAGAGTTAATAACTCCAATAAAAACGTTAAAAAAAAAAACAAAAAACAAAAAAAAAACTCTGAAGTCATCTACTTTGTTATCGAATGACTATACTTACATGGTTTTGCTTGCAGAACACGTCAGCATTGTCTCAGCTCTCTATCAAATGGGTCAAGGCTATCTCTGTGATGTTATGCTCGTTGACAAGGAGGTGGACGCCAAGACCGAGAAATCCACCACGGGAAAGATAGAATACTTGCGGGAACTTCCACAGGCCTGGGTGAAGAAACAAGATTGGTTCAGGGATGCTAAGCTGGCTATCATTGTCACCATAGAAGACACTATCAGCAAGTAAGTAACTCTATGCCAATGAACAATTGCAGAGACTTCGTAACCTAACTCGGTATAGGCCTACAGTTTTAGTACGTGCCTCGAAAAAGAGACTTAAATTTTTTTATAAACTTTCGTCAAAGAATATTGTAATAATTCTCTTTCCAAATAAAGAATGAATAACAGGAGTTATCATGCAAATTTCGGTACCAGAACAACAAATAACCCAAGATTTACTGATAATTGAAATTCAAAATGGCCGCCATCCATGTGTTAACTCTATGGAGAAAAAGAAAATTTTCGAATTTTCGAGTTTTTCACACAAAGAGCTTTAAAACGAAGCCTACATGTGTGTATCAGTTAGAGAGAGTTAGAGTCCGAATATATCTCCCCGAGGCGCGATCTACCATAAAGTACGTGAAAACAAAACCATAGCACAACTTATTATTATTATCTCAAAAAAAAAAACGTTCAAAAAACGTTCAAGGATCAGTGCTTATAACTTAACGAATGGCATCTTCAAAAAATTCTACATGTTTAAGACATAATAATGTAAACCAAGGAGACATTTCTGTACACCCATACAGAGAAAGGCCCTATTGTGCATGATGAATTAGGAAAATATTTCTTCAGTTTCATATTCGATTAGATAATTTTACATCCCTTTTTAAGAAAGAACTACCAGAGCGTAATTTCTTCATATGACTATTTTACAGATATCCGAACTTGAGCGCAACAGAATTTTTCACACCTGGTGATGTCAACGTCACCAACAGCAAGTGCTCTCCCTTCCCACAAGCAGTGTTCAGAGTTTACAAGAACGGTGAAATGGCGGAAGAGCTTTATATCGGTGGCTCGCTAGTAGTGCGTGCAGACACTAGAAATTTCGACGGTGATACCAACCCTGAAAGATACGTCAACAAAGTCAAGAACCTCTTCCATCGCCATGTAAGTAGCATTATTTGCTGTTGATGTGTGCGTGTTCGTCCATACTTTTTTTATCGCTAAGAGAAGGCAAATATCAGCAGTTTCCATCGGACGGAATATTGCTTAATGTAGTTAATCGTCTTTTGGTAATCAATGACTTAACGTTTCTAGTATTGACTCGTTTTCTGTGGTTTAGAACTTTTGGAATTCAGAAATCGGTTTGTTGTTATCGTTTTGGCAATCAACCACAGAATGTTTCTTCGATGAATCATTCATACTACGTACAAAACCTAATATAGTAGAGGTATATGTCTTGCCACCATCATCAATCCCAACGATATATAAGCATTTTATGAACAATTACATCGGAAAACTTAGCACATTAAGCTGACATGTTGTATTTTTGTCTCTTCTTACAGACTGGCATCGGCAAAGATGGATTCTACGAGCAGTTATTCACAAAAGACATGTGGCCTAAAGTGTATCGTCCATGGACACAGGAGGAAATCGCTGAGCAGACAAAGATGGAGATGGATAAATTGATAAAAGCATCGCAATACGAATGCAGTATCTCAATCCTCAAACCAACTGTTGACGTCAGCGACATGTAAGCAGTTAGCGCCGATCATCGTGACTTCTACGGACTACGCTTTGTTTTTACTCCCATCCTGCAAGTTTGTACTTTTTCTTTGGACGGGACAG
The DNA here is from genome assembly GCA_001465055.1 of Ptychodera flava. NCBI lineage: Eukaryota > Metazoa > Hemichordata > Enteropneusta > Ptychoderidae > Ptychodera > Ptychodera flava. The sequence continues at coordinate 166,497 of LD346471.1, forward strand.
TTATATTTACACGCCTGTTTACCTTTACCTTCTATTTATAAACCTTTTACTCCAGTTGCTTTATATCAACGACACGTCGAATAATTGTGAACGGAATGTTCCGTGCGATTTTGCATACTGAGGTATACCATGATACTTTTTTCTACATTCAAACTTATTCAATGTACTACCTATTGATATAGTAGTTACAATAAATTAATTTAAACGTATAAAATGATCTTTTTGTTTTTCTTATCTTGGGACATTAGAAACATTTTGACAAGAAAGTCCTATCCCCTCTTTTATTCCGATACCAGATTAAGGTGTCACATTCGACTTTCATAGTTATAATCACTATTATCCAGACCCTCTACCTTGCACACTTCTCTTAGCATTATCAAAACATAAATTGGCTCTCTTCTTATAAATATACTACAATACATTGCATTAATTTTATCTGCAATGTAATAAAGTTTCCTTGTTGCATCAAAATTGTAGTACAATATATATGCTGAAAATACTCAATGTCTTCCCATTGCATATTTAAGTACGCATGCTTTGAAATCAACTACTTCACAAGTACATCTGACATAAATCTCTAGCCTGCCGTTCCCGGACACTGGAGAGTTCAACTCTCTATGTACAAGCAATCCCTTTTCTCGCAATACACTTCTTTATGTGTGGAAGACTTGTGTTCTCTGTGATCCATGCAGTAAATTGCACAGCTCGTACTAGCATCTATCGCATGATAGTTTTCGGTTACTCCACACTTTTTCACGACATCTCCGGTCAAACTCGACTGACTGTCTAGCGCCATCATACGGGAACTACCGTAAAATACTAGAATAAAGGTTCCCAATTTGTGAAACATGCTTTATATACATGCTCTTCTGCCAAGAATTTGCATAACACGATGGCAAAAGTCATGCTGATTGAGAGTTTGGAAGTAATCGATGTGTTGTCATTATGTTACCCGTATTGTAACCTAAACACAGATATATCGGAACTCCCGTTGTTGGTATTAGACAACCAGAAATCATATCACTGTTATCCCCAACCCCAAATTTTAGAAGTTTTAGATACAGTCACTTGAAAGTATTGTCGCACTTCTGCAACATAACAGTGTTAGCGTCTCCTATTATATTGGTATAGTGGTATTTAGCCCTTCCATTTAAATTACCCCTCTCGAGGCTTACATGATGCATCGACTTGACTTCAATTCTCTGGGAATATTCCACTATTACAATGACTTCAGTGAAAAAGACTCCTTTACTATTTCACATTTAGGTCCTTGGCCATAACCTATCATATAACTTAATTTAATAGACTGAGACACGAGAGGAGTAGTGGAGTGATTCCAAACCAATCATAGTTAGTTCATTTTAACATTTTAGCACGGTCCTTAGAGGCTCCATGGTTATAGTAAGTATATTGCACGATAGGTAAAAGGTAGATGGAGGTCATGTTCACCTTGTTACCGAAGCCAGAAATTTGAACGATCAGGTGCTCACTTGCAAAGGGCAACATCATCGCCTAGCTCAAGCTGCAATATTTCACCATAGGAGGACTCATGGACTGAAAGACCCGTCGCTAGAGGACGCTCCCTACGCCCCCCTCCTCTACGAGGGGGGGGGGGGGGCGTAGAGAGCGCCCTCGAGCGACGGATCTTCCAGTCTAGGGGACTCCTTGAAGTAGATGACCGATCCTCTGGAACCAAGACTCCCTGTAGAGACAAGGAAATTGGCGAACACAGGAAAATTCCAAAGACAAGACTGAAGACCTACAATTGTATGTCATTTGTCTGGGCATACACTGTCCCTTGGAATTGAGTACTTGTTACCAGTACAGTTGCAACACTGCAACTGAAAACGCGCTTAGTGTTCCAGACGGTTTGCGTTCTGGCTCTTCCCGAATTACAACAGTCATCGATCTTAGTCGATCTTAAATTTTGGAATCTCAGAGCTATTCAGTTTTGTAGGTAAAATTAATTTCCGCCGCGACCTTCCTCTTAGAGGATGAAGTATAACGGCATATATTGTTTAGGCTTCAAAAGTAAAATATACAGAATATTATGGAGAGCGTTTCTGTTGGCGTAGAGTTCACCGTACTCAGTGTAATGAAAGTCAACAGTGTAAAGTGAGACACAACCAAAAGAAAATATATCTTCACTCTTTATTCACGTGTTATGTTGCGAGATGACTGAGATGTACAGGTTGCATCAAATCATTTTCAAAATGTTCAATGCACACCCTCCACAAGAAAATCTACATAATGAAAACTCATTCCTGTTAGGTTGCGTATGATTGGCACTGGCATTTCCACAAACTTTCGTCTGATGGATGGCGTTTCAAGTCAAAGTCGGTGAGTTTCGTTTTCCATTGACATGCTTTAATAGTCCATGGTCCTTAATGAGGCAGGAGTTGGAAGGGTCGATGAATGGAAGTGAAACGTGGACGAGATATACTAGTTTGTCGGGACAAGAGACGGGGATTGAAGCGACATAGAGCAATCAGGGAAGACACGAGTAAAATTGTGACAATTATCAATGTCGTCAATACTGTGTTATAGCTGACGATAAATTTCCATTCACATGCGTGTGATTGAGTGAAGAACTTCAATATTTACCGGAATACTGCTTGTATGAAAATGTGAATTATTATAATCCGAGTGGTTCATCAAACCTTTGGGTGGTGGGCAACTTGAATGCCACCGTTGTCGTGTATTGGACCCAAGACAACACGGTTTAAATATCTTAAATGTATCGGAAATTGCAAATTACTATACAGAGTGAACACATATAAGAAATATACTAGCTGAAACTTACAAAAAACATTTAAAAGTCACTCGACTGAATCTTACTTTTGATTTGTGATGTACTTTATAACTGTTACCATAGAGTCGAGACTTTACGATCTATGACTTAACATAGACACTACATAGACCCATCCATCCATCCATCCATCCATCCATCCATCCATCCATCCATCCATCCATCCATCCATCCATCCATCCATACATACATACATACACACACACACACACACATACATACATACATACATACATACATACATACATACATACATACATACATACATACATACATACATACATACATACATACATACACACACACATATATACATACACATACACACATACATACATACATACATACATACATACATACATACATACATACATACATACATACATACATACATACATACTTAGCTTGAAAAGATCCTTCGATAGAAAGATATATTTAGATGAACTAGATAGATCACTCGATCAGCTTATTTAAAGATCAATCAATTGTTACATAGATTCAATGGTTCCATGTTGGAACCATTCCATGTCGCGGTAACATGCTCTGGAAGTTTGCCCGCGCGCTCTAACGTTTAGGAAAGGATGGAAAATCTACTTGCAACTTCACCGCCGCGACGGTCCCCGCCACAAAAAGACGCAACATTTGTCAATATTTTTCATAGGTTCGACATTGCCACCTAGCGCTGGCGGTCAACGTAGCCTGGCTTCACCGTGGAGATTTCCGGGTCGGATTTTATATGATTTCCATTGCAATTATCCCGGCAACAAGCTCTCAAAGTTTGGCCGTGCTAACGTGTCGCAAAAATGAAAAAAAATCTACTTGAAACTTCACAACCGCGCCGGTCCCCGCCACAAAAGGACGCAACATTTATCAATGTTTTTCTGAATATGCACACCCGACCAAATCACCGAATCTGGGACGCGGTCAAAGGTGGGGCATGCATTGCCTCAGGCGATGGCTGAACATTTGGGCGCTGAAAAGCACACTATGAGCTAATCTACGTCTATTCTACATCGTTCCGGTAAGCAATTTAAAACATTCAAGGATTCAGTGCCTCAATGCCGCACGGATGACGAGTTGAGCCGCTCTGACCTTGACCTTCGACTTTACCGACTCGCAATTGTATTACTGTACACAATCCAGGTTCTGTGACAATGTGAGAGGTGAATATTTTTATTTTTATAATTCTCTAAAACATTTCTCCTGACATACTTTTTGAATAATTTGTGACGTTATTAAACTTCGTGGGCCTTCCTCTTGCATTTCCAAGATCATGTACTGTCAGTGCTTTAGCAGTCTGGTTTCTATATACATGAGAGATGCACACGAGTTGTGACAGTACTGTATGATCTAATGCACATCTGTCAGCTAGGTCAACACGGGGACATACGGTGATAATCCCACACATTATTCTCGGGGAACAGCAATGGGTATTCATGTGATTCCTTCAGTGACTGACGACGATTTATCAATTAGGTGAATATTTTTCCCGTGAAGAGTATTTTTTTTCATTGTAAGTTTGACGAAATTTAAGTAGTACTCTCGATCTATAAGACTTCAAGTTCAAGCTTGTAAGCTATTCATCCCCTGTGGCTGGGTTGCATGATAGCAAGTTGTTATCTAATTATATTCAGCAACATCTGCATAGAGGCCATTTAGATAAATCACTATTTGATGAGATCACACAGTCTTGTCAGAGAGAAAGAGCAAGGTTTCATTCAGTGGACAAGCCGGGCCCTTTATATGCACCATGATATCAGAGCGGAATATTATCTGATTGTTTGTACATGGATTGTATAGCGGAACATCAAAACTGACACAGGCTGCTAGACTGGAAACGAACTTTTGTTTTCTTACCACCAGAAAGCTCCCTTGACCCAAGATGACATTGGTTGGCCATGAAAGGTCAGTATGATTTGTCATGCCATTCGGGGGAGCAGATGTTGCAGCAGGCAGTAAGGTGGAGGACAAACGTTTGTCATATGGCAATGCTTAGTGTTATGATTCTGTTATTCCAACTCGGTATATATCTCGTTTCAATCACAAACTCCCAGTCTTAAGATTGCTGCTAAATATTATTTTGAACCCATTTTTGACCACAAAAAGTGAGTCTTCAGTCTTTTCAAAGTTTTCAGTAATGATAATATCTCTCACAGCTACGTGACAAACTGGAAAACTGTAGAAGCTCTTCAGCCACGTATTCGAGGAGGAGACATAGTTGAGATGAAACGATCTGGAGGCGACATACATTCCGGGATATACATTGGCAATGGTATGTTAATACATATCTCCGTCTCAAAATCCACGGGGAAAATTGCAGTCGTAGAAGAAAGTCTCGGCGACGCAGCTTGCGAAGACAGGGTCCGTGTAAACAATGACACTGATCGGAAATTTCCTCCCTTGTCCGAAGAGACGATAGTCGGACGAGCCAAAGATCACGTGGGTGTTACTTATAGAATTGGAGGTATGGAGGAGACGAGTCGCAACTTTTCCATCATGTGCAGATACGGTGGCAGCCGGGTTGAACACGAAGGATGGTTAGTATTTGTGTTATCAGCCATTCTTAGACGGCGTCGATAGATTTTATCAATATTCTAGAACTTTAAAAAACAACATTTTTCCGCAATCGAAATCTATACCCCTCCCTGTGTTACGCGTTTCTTCTCTATCGATGTCATTCTCTCTCTCTCTCTCTCTCTCTCTCTCTCTCTCTCTCTCTCTCTCTGCCTGCTTTTCTACACATATTCCTCCAGATCTCTCCTTTCCTCTCCCTGTCACTCGCGGCTGTGCCAGATTCTCGAGGGAGCATTTCAAACGTACATAACTACGACTATGATGTTATTTGGAGCGAATGTTCTGACAAATATTCATAATAGCAACGAAATAAGAATGAAGGAACGCTAGATATGTTCCAATCTGAGATGGCCACACCCGTGTTTAACATTGCTTCGCGGAAGATAAGAATTTCACGCAACTCCCTCGGTGGTGGAGTCTTATAACTATATTTTGATGACTTCGTTTGAGACACACAATCGCCTGTTAGTATACAAATCAAATGTCCTTCAACAGATGCTAGAAATACGCATTTATCTGAGTGCACATGCTTTATTTTGCCAAATATGAGAAATAAACAGAGGCGAGTTAAATTCATGGATATGAAATCGTCACAGTATCGCTGGCAATGAAAATACCAACGTGCTGTTAGCTGACTGTTACATGCCATTGATTTAAACTAAGGCGATCTAAGGGACCGTCTCAGATTGTCGCATAAATTCAAAAAAAGAAATTCGAGGGGGTTTTAACCTCCATTCAATTAGTGATCTTCACTTTCGCACTTTTATTCTGTGACTACAAGTACTCTTTACATTTTGTGTAAAAATAAACAAAAACCGCACACTTGTACCAACAAATTTGCTGTGATTGTTTTCAACTCGGTTCATGTCATGCTATAGTAAGTACTCAAATTTGATCGATTACTTGACGATGTAATGTGGTCAGGGGATACATATTCTTCAGTAGCTATAGCACAATGCTACATTGTATTCTCAGGCAGACATCAACATTTCGCACTTTTGAACTTACGTTTAGGAGAGGGGGGAAGGGAGGTTTTGATGTAAACGGAGGAATTTCGTTTCATGAACTTATGCGACAATCTGAGACGGTCCCTAAGGAGATTGGTTAGCGTAGACTGAGAGGGATTGTTATAGTGGATGGTCGGATTTGTATCATGTTGAGTACGCAAGTCGATCGTTCTTAACAGCTACATAGAAATCAGCTAAAATGTAACATTTCTTAATTATTTTAATAGGGGATGAAGATTGTGAGAAAACTACAAGACTCGACGGAATCACAGAAGCAACCGGCATTAAACTTTGAATTATGGACTCCGAGATAGCGTCGTGTTATGAGACTTGATTGATCAAAAATACTAATAAACGTTTCAAGTAATAAAAGCTTATTTGCATATAATACACGCGAGTCGATCCTATTTGTCGCTGCAACAAGAAGGTCACGTGTTAGCTCTTTGCACAGAAGGGCATTATGTACTTTGTAAATGGAGAAAGGATATTTAAGCTTTTGACGAGAGAATTTGGGCAAATTTTTATCAATGCCCCAGAAGATATCTCTGTAGAAACGATCTGATTTGGATAGCTACGACTTTTTGCAGTCCAAAAGTTTGCACAAAATGTTTATTTAAATACAATAGAACAAAACAAGGTCACGGGGCCTCAGCACAAAAATGTCTGCTAATATACGATAGAACAAAACTAGGTAATGTGACAAGGGTCACTTTTTCAATCCCCAAAATATTTTAGTTTAGAGACGATCATTGTGTGATTTGCTCATATGTTGATTTCATAATTTCCATGCTACAGATCCACAGTGACGAATCGTAGACCCTAAATAAAAGACGAATGTACAACGAGATTTTGACCAGATCACGATACATGAGAGCGATACCGAATACATGTATAGAGTGAATTAGTCAAAACGGTGTACCCATTTCTTGGGTGGTTTATTTTTATTATGCTATATTATAAAACAGCATATTGAAAGTCTGACGTGAAACGTTAAAAAGATTTTATCTGTAACCGAGAGCTTCTTTATGTTCTGTGTGTGCTATATCGCGAATACAGTACTGTTATTTTCACGTCTCGACCAATCGGATCACTATGTTTACACCATAAACATACTGGTATGATAAAATACAAGGGTGTTGTAAAATTGCTTTAATGAAACATCTCCCACTTACATCAATAACAACGGTCGCTAATATCATAGGGGCAAATCCTTCAGTGAGGACGTAGCAAGCTTGATTGTTCAAAATATAAGAGATTGTGGTTGCAATCCAGCATCTGGCGAGGTACCACGAGGAGCTTACAAAGAAACAAGCAACCGTTTTAAGATAAGCGTGGAGGGAGCCAGAAAAGTTTGGAAGAGATGTACATGTATCAGGACAGGTTCCCTTCAACCGGGATGAGAAAAGTGTCGTTCATGGTTACACACATGTGAATACATGTACATGTAAAACGCTACCCCGACTATACTTTACTCTTACCATTTCTCTTGTAACAAGTGAAATTGGAGTTTTATTCACGCGTTATAGGAAAGAAACATGGCTTAGTGCAAGTGAATGTTTATTTCGAAAGTTTTGCAGTCAAGACGGGCGATGTCTGTAATTTAATCGCTAACATTTTCAAAGTGGCATTTTCTCAATTCCCGCGTCTGAACAGAGTCTGAACACGACACTTGCGATGCACGCTGTAGTATCGTTGGTATTCATTCACTGCAATATTGAAATCAACACAAAATGTGTGATGTTCTGTAACACTGACTACATTTGAACACATGAATTTTAGCAGATACTGTGTACTGATAGGGCAAATGCTGTGGTCAACATCATACAGTGTATTTTATAATCACTCCCTAATTTCAGGCTAATCGGCGTGTCCATGGGGTAGCGATAGTTGGATCATTATCGCCACTGATACAGGGTAAAGTAACCGTTTTATCACCCTTCTGCAGACAGAATTTCTGCTTGTACCAGACAGGCTTGATCAACACTAAAGTGGCCACGGGTGTAAGTAGTTGCTGATAGAGGGCCAGTAGCTGTAACTTTTCAAGATCTTTCTAATGACAAATGCAAGTTCTTGTTCTTCTCCTCAAAGCATGTTGAAACACGAACTATTCAGCTTGCCAAAACAGCACCTATACGTTTATACGTTAAAATATCTCAATATCCTTTTGGGAGTAGGACAAGAAGTTCAAAGTTGTAGTTAATATTTAAAATACATATAGTAAAAAATCATCAAAATTACGACTACTGGCTCTTCAATGTGAGGTCTCTTTTAAAGGAAAGGCGTCAGGGAAGGGCGCACGTCAGGACAAAGAAACTCCATCTGAACTTTTAGCTCGGTAAGTTCGTTATAACATCGGACTAAATACGGGAACTTGGGTTCAAGTGAAGAACATGTCAATTTTTCTGATTGTGTGTCACCACTGTATTATTTGAGTGATGAGCAGATATCTGTTAACATTTTAAGAATGCCGTTTGGTGATTATGAGACTTGCAGCAGAAAGCAATCCATAAACAGCCGCCGTGTAAAATGTGACGTCAGCGGTTCCTGTCAAGTCATACAGAGCACCTGTAAGAAAGTATAAAGACTTTATTGTATTAGCTTCCTTGAGAATATTACCATGAAAATAAGTGCACCAGATAAGGACATTAGGAATTGTTCGTACAGGATTATGAGCCTAAGAGGAAAGCATGAAAGTGCCATCGACTTTTTTCTGTAAGTTACATTTTTATGAATGTTGATGCAAACGGTTATCCGGATCGTGCAAAATTGAAAAAACCCGAATTTCAAGGCGCGAATCTCAAACATTGACGTCTCACGACCGTTTCGGATTTGATGGGAGGCGATTCGAAGGCCTGTTACAAGAACAATACGTGTCGTCGACGAACGTTCGATCTTCAGAACATAAAATTCAGACATGTCAGTGGGCCAGTTGAATGTTAACTTCTCCCAATGGATTTAATTAGTTGTTTATCTATTGTGGTGAGATCAGCGCACAAGTGTAACGTCCAAAATATAGGCCGGTTGTATAAAAATATATTATTTAAGGTAGTATACAACTCGAAAGTGAAAGACAGGCCTAATTTTTTGCTCAAACTTTCCTCAAACTTCGAAATATTCTCTTACCAAGTAAATAGCAGGGGGTCACAATGCAAAGTTTGGTACTAGGGGAACAAAGCACCCAACATTTACCGATGTTTATAATTCTAAATGGTAGCCATCTTTGTGTTAACTCTACGGGGAAAATAAAACGTTCAATTCTCGCTTAAACTGTGAAAATTTTTCCTACTCCTAAAGCTGTAAAATTAATGCACCAAGAAGTGGTAAGAAATTATGTTATTATATCATTATCTTCTTAACGTTACCTACCTGATACTGCTATTCCGATTGCAGCACCGATTCCCATAGCAAAAAGGTCCAATCCAAATGCACTTGCCACGTGCTTTCTTTCTACAGCATCTTTAAAAATCACGAAGTGAAGAGAATTAAATAAACCACAGGTGAGACCTATACACACACTCAATATCAGAAGCTCTCTGTAGGTTGTTATGAAGACGAGTGTTAAGAGCAGCGCACTATACGTAACAACGCTTCCCAGAACTATACTTAGAGGTGATATTACTCTCAAATCGATGAACCAGCCGTATATCAGTCTTATAGATAATGCAGCAGCTCCAACAACAGTATTAAGAAGCGAAGCGTCGACTCTATCTACACCAATTTCATCAAGACGTTGCATAAAGAAAGTGATGAAAATTCCACTGGCAGCGCCGATAAATCCTATGGCCAACGTGATCCCCATGATGCTAGGCTGTAGGTAGATGATGTGAAAACCGAAAAGGCGAACGAATCGCAGACAACGATGTTCTCTGTCAAGGGACTTCCCGTCCTGTCTGGCGATTTTTTCATTTGAACATAGAGGGCGGAGTAACGCCCCTGCCACACTAAGGTTTGCACTCATTGCAGAGAGAATAATGAGCGTTCCCCGCCAACCATAACCCTGGATGAGTATTTGGCAAAGGGGTGGTAAACCCATTATACCAAGTCCGTAGCCTGCCGTCGCCAATGCATTGGCCAAACCATGTCGTTTTTCGAAATACTTTCCGAGCAGAGAGAAAGATGGCAAGAAAGACAGCGATAAACCGAAATCTGAAAAAAAGACAGCGATTGAAAGAATGTTAGTTCCCTATGATTGACAAAGATGGAACACGTACATTAGTCTAAAAGCAAAGTAACATATTGTGTCATTGAGCAACGTGTCTTCATTTGAATGGAATTATTTAGGATTTCGCTCGTCATTGGACATATAGAAAACTCGTACAAATACTTAAGACATTCTACCTGCAAATATTATTTTCTTGGGGGTGGGGGCTTTCCGTCGACCCTCCAAGACTAGATGGAGAGGAATATGACTATCAATGATATAGTTCACCAGAGTTTGCTAAAATAGTGCATTATCCAGAGACTCATCGACACTTCTAAACCGGGGAAAGGCAACACTCACAGCATTACTCCACGCGAAGGCCTTTCTGTTTCTAGGACGCAGACTGGGATGCGTAGAGAGAGAGTTCCTGTCGGCTTAAAACTAAGTTGACAGATTTTAAATCCTCTTGTTTAGTTGGAGTCGAAAAATGTACAAATCTTACTTACGTTTGAATATTCATTCATAAATTTGACTAGTTTGAATCCTCAGTCACTTGGGGAATGGCAATGTACATGCACTTGTACGACAGACAATGTACGTAAGTGGCCATAATGGAAAAGTGGCCCTAGGCCTGGTAACTGATTCCTGAATAGCCTTGGGGTTGAATTTCAAACCTCTAAAAATGATACATGCGCCCTGATTTTATCCGAACGATTGGCTAGAAATAGTTAGATTTCATCTATACTTGTTATACTAGGATTTTTCATTTCACAAGGACAGCCTGAGGTGTTACAGTCAACGATGTTTGTCGAAAGTAAAATGTCCAATCGTGATTCGTGACTGCTTGAGTGCCTGACCATGAAGAATGAAAAATTTTAGAACTTCTGACACATCGCATTTTGCTCCTTTCCCCGCGACTGGCTGGTCAACTCAGCGGTGTTTTCATGGTAACCGAAAGAACGCAAGCAAGCTGAGACAGTGGATCACCGCCCTCTACGTTCAGTGACGTTCCTTCGTTCCTTTTGCGGAGATATTCGTGGCAATTCCATCTTAATTCGTGCATGAATAATGTAAAATTCTGAAGTCAGTATCTTAATGCTGACTATGGAGGTACACTGGGAAGCTGGGATAATTGATTGCGTCTGTCCAACATTAAGCTACTTCTATCGATAGAAAACTACACTGTATTGAGGAAGGCCTCGTCCGTGCATATACAAAGTGAAAGACTTCAGCTTTTGTTGACAGTTTCCTTTTGTTCAAACTTTCCTCAATCACACTTTCAATCATTCTCTTACCAAATCAAGAATAGAAATCTTGGTCAGAGAAACAAATTCGACAATTAAAAATAATTTAAATAGGCTGCCATCCCTGTGTTAACTCGATAAAAAAATACTCTTGATTTTTGAAAAGCTAAGACGGTTGAAATTGAGCTCATCACCCCAAGAGCTTTTAAACAAGCCCAAAAGAGGCAGAAAACAAAAGAATTGCAAAAACTTGAATATCTAGTGTCTATTTGCCAAGCAATTTCATACAGGTTATGAACAGCATGCATCAATGCTGTTTGTACAGCTCCACACCGGAATATCTCATATTTTAGGTTTTATGTCACTTTAAAATATTACCCAAGATTTTCCGATTTTATTGTTAGCTTTTGACCTTTCCCATTCAATTGTCAAAATAGCATGTTTTCAGGACTTGACTGAATTGACCTGTACGTGATTAAATTGACCTTGACATGATTTAATTGACCTTGTACACCCTGAAAGCACTTCAGCAGGATCTCAGTTAACACCTGTGTCGAAGAAGTTCTTATATCCCAGTTAGTTACAGTCTCGAACGTATAATTTGAATATTGAATCGCAACAAATATCGCGAGGATAAAATATATAAAAACCGTAGGGCTTAATATTAGATTCTCTCACGACACTTCATCTAATAAATTCGACGTCGCCATGTCAAAGGTCACCTTCCAGGTGATAGATGTTATCTATTGAAGACACTACTTACTCATTAGAAAACTCATGGTGAAGTACAGCATCGTAACATCTGTAACGAAGGCACTGACGACAAGACCTGCTGAAGTCATGACACCACCAATCATGGCAACCCTCCTCTCTCCCACATGTTTACCGATTGAACTTGAAATTGGACCTGGGAACACATCAAAAAGAATGATAGGAAAACAAGGGAACTGTGCACTCGTAGAATTTTCCCACACATACATAAGGTTGTAACATATTTAAGCTTTACACATAATCACAAGACTTCATCAAATAACTCTGTCTCACTACGGAGTTCGGTCGTTTCATTCTTTGCGACAGGTAGAGTATAGACGCATATCCTTAACTTGAGTTCCGCACAATATTACCTCAAGTTGTCAGTGTAGTGAGCGATGGAACCGATCAACTAGCTCTATTATTGTCCGTGTTATATACGCTTCGTCTGGGCTAAGACAAATGTCTTGTCCTCCCCTTCACAAAATCATGATTTAACCGAATGGTGGACATCAATGACAACGTGTGGAATGGGAAGAACGCGATTCTCTCATAAAACCAGTGACATAGGTTATAGAGATTATCGCTTTCAATCAATACTGTTTCTCACAAAGACAATGAAAAATGAACATGGAAACAATACATGAGCCGGAATTAGGAATATGTACGAGCTATAGATTAATTTTTATTATCAAGACACCGACTTACACGAACAAAAAAAGACAAATTGCCCAAGAGATGAAATGAGGGACACTTTTCCAGCTTCCTCGTCGAAATACTCTTTGAACGTCACAAGCAACACACCTACTGATACAGCGAGTCCATCAAGGAAAGCTTCACTTATAAATGCACTGAAGACGACAAACCAACCCCATCCGCCGTCAGGAATATATGCTGGACTGCTAGACGCACACTGTTCTGTCAGGTCACAGACATGAGTCGCTTCTGGTAAGCGCCCACCAGCATCGGTTAGTTCCTTGTCAACTTGGTCGTCATGGCAACTAGCGGTAGCAGAATTCATTGGTCTTTGTTACTGGCACTAGCTGTATTATGAACCAAAACAAACAAAAATTCGAGTAAACAATATTTTAGAATGAGACCTAGAAGTAAAGAGACGAGGACAAAACCAGCGCTATTTCTGCAGGGTGTATGCCTGTTCCTGTATGAAATCAGTTTGTTCGTTGTGAGAGTCTAGAAGAAGAGATGTGATTTTGTTGATTTTTTATACCCGTTTACGAAGATCTTGCGAATTTTTTTTCAAGCCAGCACTAACAATGATTATTGTGTGACATCTCTCTATTTTTTGTCTCCACAATATCGGATTGAGTTGTCGCAGTTTTTATTGGACTGTTGATGGCCGCTTGAACCATTTTGGTCTCGAAATTTTCAAGATCTGGCTTCTCGCCTTCGGAACTCGTTTATGCGAAAATTATCAAACGTTTTGCGATATTTGAAATTCAAAATGGCGGCTATCCCTGTGTTAAAAACAAAATCTGAGAATTTTGAAAAACTTAGACGGTAATTTTCTTCTTACCACAACAGCTGTAAAATAAGTCCCAACAAGCGGTAGAACAGAAAAGAATTGTCGTTTGATAGTCCGAATCTGTCTCCATGGGGTATTACACCTCAACATAGAATGCGCCTCCGGGACAGATATTCGGGCTCTCAACTTTGTCAGTATTATTTTATTGTAGGGGCGTATTTTACAGCTCTTGGTGTAAGAAAAATAATAGACAGTAGAAGCGAGGTTTCTCCTACCGTTTGGAAAAATGTTCCCCACAGATTTAACACAGGAATGGCAGTCATATTGAATGTTACATTTCGGTAAATATTCGGTAATGTAATTGTTTGTCAAGTACCAAATTTTGCTCGGTGACCCCTGATTTTTATCAATACTGTTTCGATCTACCACTTAGGGGGGCTCATTTTGAAGCTCTTAGAATAAGTCACATGTAGATTTTAGCAAAAATTCTAGTGTGAACACTGCGATTGGTTACTTATGGCATGTGTCGTACCTTGCTCTATAAATTCAATGCATACTAGTTGACGCATTGCTTCGATTGTACATACATGTAATTATGCAAAATGCGAAATTGTCCCGCAAAAGGAACGGAAGTACTAAAGCGATACTGTACTCAGCGCACTCAAACATCAAACAGTGCACGATTAGAACTAATTTTTTAAGAATTGGATTTTTATATTTTTCACATTTCACAAAAGTGTTGGGTGCCCTAGTACTATAGTTGAATGTTGCAATATTACAAATTACTCATAAAAAGTTCACTGCTTGAAGAGAAAAACAAATAAGGTTACATTTGCAGTTTACACCGACGTTTATTCACTATACCCAATTGTCCCGAATCAGTTCCAATCGTGTTATAGTTATGCTTGACCACTCGCCACTCGCCGTATACTTACATGTGTAAATTAGGTTAAGCACAACATACGCAACATCAACAAAAGACAGTGCGTACTTTTTAGACAATGAAATGCCCCATGATACGCTAAGACTTATCAGTAGCCTGACTTCACATAGAACGGTGTTGCTAACAAATCCATAAAATATTATATGTATATGTATATGGATCGTCTACTTACGTCAGGTCCCTCTTGTTTCCTCTTAATGTGAAAGTCCACACAACTGACGAATTCTATGTATTGACATTGAGCTCGCTTCGAGACACCTTTTACGAGTAAACCAGTTGGCACCACAAGAGAGTGACTGTGAGCATGTCAGACCAACACCCTATACATAGCCCCTAACGATAACAAAGACCGAGAAGTCCCGACATGGTAAACAAGGTTAAAAGGGCAGTGTCGCAATACATGATCTATCGTGACCTGTTTTCCCTGCAACTCAACCAACGTATTTCCAACCAGTCAAACTACCGAATAACACAAGGTGGTTCGTTGATTCCCGTAAGCACTGTATATGATATAAAGTCACTTCAGATTTGACAGCATCTCGTCGTGTTGATTGGTGAAATGATTCGGTTTGGTATTTTCATTTAAATATATACTTTAAGAAGCAGATATCAATTACTTTTTGGCTACAACAAAAAGTTGAGGCCGTGTCAAATTTTCTGATTTGTAACATTTTAAACATGTTATTTGAATACCACCGTACTGACCAATATTTTGCAGCAATGCGCGGATCTCATTCCAGTCTATATTCACGTTAATATAGACTGATATATTTAACGTAACATGACCTATTTGACCTTGGCCTTGTGGGAGTATATTGCGGAAAACATCTTAGGCTCTATTCATTTTGGGGCATGTACTTCGGGCGCAGTGTCATGGCGTCATCTAAGTTCGTTTCTCCATGTAGCCTACCCTTTGAAAGTTATTTTGCGGTGACAAATATGACCTATTTTAAACACCTTTTCATATCTACATCCATTAGAAACAAATTGCGAAAATCTTAGACTTTTGAAACTTCGTTCGCTAGAATAAATATATCAGTATGGGTCGCCATGCAAAGTTTGGTTAGAGAGAAATTTACCTACCTTCGAAATGCAAAGAGCCCTCTTATAACTTTACGGAGAAATTTGAGGTTTCCGATTTTCTTAAGAGCAACACGGTGAAATTCACTCCCTAGACTTCACAATGAGTACAAACAAGAAGCAGTCCACCAAATAATTTAACAGTGTTAGGGGTCAGAAGACGCGTGTCCCCGAGACGCTGTGAAAATGACCACGTACTACATTGAGGGTGCCTTCATTTCTATACAAGGGCAGAGCTTCCGTTAACGCAAAATTCTGCGTATTTCACGCATAATTAGTATGAGGTACGCAAAGTAAATGGACGTCTGCGTAATCCGACACGCATTGAAAAAAAAACGCCATCTCCGTAACAAAGACATGAGCAGACGTGGTTTCCCTCCATTGCGTAGTTTATCCAGGACTAAAAATCAATGTTTGCTGATAAAAAATGTTCATTATTTTGCAATATTTTGTCCTACATCGTGTCAATTATGTCATGTTAATTGTTGCCTTCAAGGCTTTACTACTACCAATGGACGTGTAACATGTTCAATAGTTCGTCGTTATTTCAAAAACATGTTTTTTTCCCAGTTGCGCCGAATGCGTACTTGTAAACCCTGAAGATCTCCGCGTCGAATATCAACAATTTAAGCTAATGCTATTAAGCAGACTTAGAAATAATAGTGTAATGGCCGGTCTGCACGCTTCTTTACAACGATTATCGTGAACTCTTTCCAAATATTGCAAAGTTGGCCATAATTGCAGCCATGATTCCAGTCTCATCTGTCCCATGTGAACGTTGGTTAAGTACACAAAACGGGATTAAAACATCGAAACGTAGTTGTCAAAGTGAAGATGCCATCAATGATCGGATGTTGATAACCATGGAAGGCCCAAAAACTTTGTGAATTTGACTTCAGAGTAGCGATGATAGAGTCAGGCAGCAAAGACATCGTCGGAAGTAGTAGTCTAAATAATTAGTAAGAAATGCATGCGTCGTCAGAGAACAGAACAGAAGAGTATTAAAGATTGTTAAAGTCGTCAGAGAAAAAACATTGTCACTGTTGATGTTTATTGAATACTTTATTCATTCAGGACTTTTCAACTTAGTCTAGTTTTCGATATCGCGTATACAGCTATTTTATAGGTTCTTATAGTTGTACGCATTTTTGATACATTTTACGCAAATAAAGTCGGTTTTGGCGGGAAAGAACAGTCGTGTGCTTGACTTTGATTGGTTAGAGATGAATCACGTCAGCAAGAATTAGAAATATGTGTGAACACAGGATAGTACGAAAGAACCGACAAGATGACAATCTGTCTCCTTTGTCAAGGAATTAAGAAGTAGCTCAGTATCTTTGTGTAACAATTCCAAACAAATTTGTAATGTTGGAAATTTTCTGTGTCAAGAGAGGACACCACCTGCTAACCTCCCAAGAGTAATAAGATGGTGCCATTTCAGTGTACATGCATGTAATTCTTCTCTCTCTATGCATTGTGCAGTCTTTCAAAACCTAACGCCTAAACGCATACTACCTATAGCAAACAGAAATAGTGTTTGTCAATAGACTACGTCTACATTAATTTCATTTGCGATCATGTTGCTCTCCATCAGTAATTTTGATGCAGTACAGGTTGCTTTTATTCTCTTTCCAACTTTCAATGTTCTTAAAGCAGATACTTTATGCCTATAGTTCCATGTCTACTTTGTGTTGCTTTCCACTTCTATCCAAGTTCGCCTTTGTTACGGTATCGAAATAAATACATCTCAATAAAAAGAACGGAATGTTTGTATACAGGCGTGCGCGAGAAAAAAAAGGAAAGCAAAATTTAAAAGACACACGTGTAATATTAAAAAATAATTTGAGGTGAAGCACTGAGAAAAAACCCAAATGCTCCCCATTCAATCTTCCTGACCCCTCAGAATATAAAATAGTCCATCCCTAACGGAAATGGGGGAGGACAAGGGACACGTGCCTGATGTACACATAGCGGTTACACTATCTTGGACAGTGGAGCGGTCTTGCACCCAACTGTCTGGTTGTACTCTCATTGGTTGGACTGTTTGATTGCCCCTGAAGTCCCGCATATTCGATCTTTTGTGGAAACTTTAGGCCCCCTCCACGCGTGGGCCCCCTCCTCCCGGAGTTTCAAGAACCACTGTAAGTGCACGATAAAGATTATCCTAAAGACTTTGGACTGTTCCACTGTGACCACCGCGGGTTTCCAAGCGCTGCTTTAGACATCTAGTCCGGATGAGGAGTTGGTTAGATTACGTAATTGGTAATCTCATACACGTAATTGGTAATCTCATGCCTCTTGTCCACTTTGGCACCATTCTATTCGAGCCTTCTCACGTGGTGTGTGGGTCAACAGTAACACACTGTCTTAGGTGCGGAATTGTGTCTTTTCCTGAAAGCCATTTCTAAACTACATGTATTCCCTATGGGGGCTAAACTAGCTAAAAACGATAAACACGGCAAAAAAAAAAAAACAACGATAATTATCACTTTCTAAATAGCGTTCTAAGTTTAGAAATAAGCAGTAGTTTAGAAAGTTTAGAAAGTCGGGCCTTTGGTTGAAAAATTTTTTCTAAGGATATATCGGATAAAAACGATAATTATCACTTTCTAAAAAGCTTTCTAAGTTTAGAAATTAACTGAAGTTTAGAAAGTCGGGCTTGGAGTGAAAAAAGTTTCCCAAGGATATATCGGATAAAAACGATAATTATCACTTTCTAAATATCGTTCTAAGTTTAGAAATTAGCTGTAGTTTAGAAAGTCGGGCTTGGAGTGAAAAAAGTTTCCCAAGGATATATCGGATAAAAACGATAATTATCACTTTCTAAATAGCGCTCAAAGTTTAGAAATTAGCTGTAGTTTATAAAGTTTAGGAAGTCGGGCCTTAGGTTAAAAAAATTTTTCCAAGGATATATCGGATAAAAACGATAATTATCACTTTCTAAATAGCGTTCTAAGTTTAGAAAATAGCTGAAGTTTAGAAAGTCAGGTCTTAGGTTGAAAATTTTTTCCAAGGATATATCGGATAAAAACGATAATTATCACTTTCTAAATAGCGTTCTAAGTTTAGAAAATAGCTGTAGTTTAGAAAGTTTAGAAAGTCGGGACTTAAGTTGAAAATTTTTTTCCAAGGATATATCGGATAAAAACGATAATTATCACTTTCTAAATATCGTTCTCAGTTTAGAAATTAGCTGAAGTTTAGCTGAAGTTTAGAAAGTCGGGCCTTAGGTTGAAAGTTTTTTCCAAGGATATATCGGATAAAAACGATAATTATCACTTTCTAAATATCGTTCTAAGTTTAGAAAATAGCTGAAGTTTAGAAAGTTTAGAAAGTCGGGACTTAGGTTGAAAATTTTTTTCCAAGGATATATCGGATAAAAACGATAATTATCACTTTCTAAATAGCTTTCTAAGTTTAGAAAATAGCTGTAGTTTAGAAAGTCGGGTTTAGGTTGAAATTTTTTCCAAGGATATATCGGATAAAAACGATAATTATCACTTTCTAAATAGCGTTCTAAGTTTAGAAATTAGCTGTAGTTTAGAAAGTTGAACTTTACGTTGAGAAACAACTCACCGGATATGTCGGATAAAAACGATGGTACAGCATTTCTATTGTAATGTCTTCCCAGTGTTTCAAGGGGAAATGTGTGAGTTTGTAGGAGTAGTCTAGTAGAACCAGGAAAATACTATTAGTTTCCCCAAGAAGTAAGTTTTAAAATCCAAATAGTCCGTGAGCCAGACCCCCAAAATTGGTCGATTGGTACCATTTGGGTGGGCAAATTCCCCCATACATTTTCTGAACGCCCGAAATCTGAACTTTCTGAAAATCTTTGGTGGACATGTCTCAGAAGTAGCTTTCTGTCTCAAAAGTTGTTGTCAAGGCAACCATACTAAAAATCTTAAAAGTTAAGAATACTATACAAAACTGACTATTTAGTGAACAGCAAAAGATATTTACATGATTTCATGACACATACTGGTACCTCACATTATGGCCTTTCAGTTGACCCCATGACCTTGAACATTCTGGGTCAAGGTCAATAGGTCATGCCCATAATATCTCGGAATTTCTGTAAAATCAAGCATTTTTCACAAATACTTTTCTGTTACGTTTACATAACATATAATAGAAACTCAAAAACTTGCTCAACAATAGCCACAGATGTGTGCTCTTTGAAATTAGTATGTTTTGTATCAGGGATGATGTCATTAGTGAGTAATTACCAAGGCAACCATATGTGTGTTTTCAGTTATGCATGTAGCCTATGAGCCAGACCCCAAATTTTGTCAATTTGCTTCCATTTGACTCGAGTGGGGAACAAAGCAGCCTTTTAAACCTGAAAATCTGAATTTTGAGAAAATCTTCATTGGACAGTTTGCTGAAAACGCTTTCATTGTAAATATTGTTGTCGTAGAATCAGCATTCAAAAGCAATAAAATTAAGCATACTATGTAAAATAGATTATCAAATACACGACAAAAGATATTTGATTGATTTAAGGATGCATATCAATAGTTCGCATTGCTTCTTAATTGACCCCATGACCTTTAGATTTGTAGGTCAAGGTCAATAGGCATTGCCTTCAGCAACTTAGAAATTGTTTAAGGTGGGATTTTTTTTGCAAATAGCTTTGCAACATTTTTACCAAACCAAAAAGTACAAACATGAAAACCTATGGTCAGCTATAAGAGCTTATGCGATCTCTTTAAAATACTAGTGTTTTTTATCATATACCTTGTTGACAGGGCGGCAATCACCACCGCAACCATCAATGCATTTTCAGATACAGTAATAGAGCGACATTGGACATACCTTTGCATGTATATTAATGGTTATAAAATCATAACTTTTGTGTGCTAAGTACACAGCAATGTCAACTAAAGTCATATCGACAGTAAAAGAGGTCAAAAGGCAAATATACGTAAGTGTGTTTGATTGTTTAAAAACAAAATTTGGCAAAGTTTTATGGTTTTGTTTTCATGATTGAAGTAACATGTTCACTTATCAAAAATGAGTATCTGTGTCGGACCAACGTACATGTAGTTAGTGGGAGATGATTATAAACTTGTCAACGAGTGGACAAGTAGTCTGATCTCAAGAGATACCGATATACTATAACTTTTTCCGGATTTCATGTTGAGCTACCCTGTATCTCCAGATAAATGCTTTTGGTTGTTATTTTCCATTGGGGCGGAGCTTAGGTCACATGGGAAAAGCTTTAACAAGAGGCCTAGCAGCCGATAGACTTCTGCTGTTATGTATTGCTTAAAAATAAAAAAGGTCAGGTTTTGTTTGTAAATAAACTTTGTAATACTGATACATCTGCTTATGTTGATTTTAGGAACACTGAACATTATATAATAATGGGCTCTTGTTTTTCATCTCTACCATAAATATGCAAGTATCAGCAAAATTTGAAGAAACTGAAATAATACCTAGGAACCTTTAAAGATAATCGTGAGAAAATTGTGTTTTTCAAACAAAAACGAAAAAAAGGCCCAAAAATTTCAAGTACGAAACTTTTCTTCTCAACTTGAATAAACCTTACTCAGGTTGTCCCTAGAAACCCACATAGGCCCGAACACATTTCAAAGTTGATAAAAAGGAAGAAATGCCCCAAAATATAAATATGTAAATTTCACCATGTAAATTTCACCATGATTTGAACAAATCTAACTGAACTCAGCCAAATGAGTTGCATACCAGTATTGAAAGCAATTAGACCAGCAGCTGCCTTCCAATGGCCGCTGGCGCCGGGGAGAGGCATGGCTCCAAACTTGTATTATTGTCGGGGTTCCCCATGCAGAGAATTAAACAATTGTTGATAGATGACGGATGACGACGGACAATCCACCTATCTGATATGCTCCACGTCACTGACAGCGGAGGTAAAAACTGCGTAACCGCCTTAATTCCTGAAAAATGATCGCTGTGTCGTGAATATCTTGGTCCAGTTAGTTGCGCTGATTTAATGACTGTCGGTTTCAATGTTACACATGTTGCTACAGCAAGTAGAATTGCAACTTCAGTTCGCCTTTTTTGAATCTATCTATTCGCCTTTTGTTGAAAGTTTTGAATTTTGTCTAGGCATGTACAATACACATGTCATGCGCATACAATATCCGAGTAATTAAGTAACAAAGAAATCATCAACATATAAAATAATTCAGCTTCATGCGATATTTCTTATAAAACTGGAAAAGTGAGTTGTGTAAGTAATAAAATCAAACATCTTGAAATTAAACTTCACTAGTACTCCAAGGGAGTGATTCATTTGTTGTACATCCCATTGGTTTCAAGTTGTGGTCATATACTCACTTATTTTTTCAGACATGGAAATTCACTTAACCTTTGGTGATTAAAATATAATTAGTCACCTCCTAAATGATCTTTAATTTAATATATATTTCAATAAAGTAAAAAAGATTAAGTGGCATTTCTTTTTTCACGCAATATCATTTTCTCGATTGAGTTTGTGAAAAATTTTGTTACATCTAACGTAATGGATGTTTCAGAGGATGTTAATCAAAACAAGCGGGCGAAAAAATGTGCAAATATTACGTCCACGTATCTGCTATGGCTCATATCTTAATAAGCTCGGGGAACTCAACTTTTGGAAAGGTTTGTTCAAAGCAACCAAAATTTGCAAATTTTAATCTGTATTACATATTGTATAATCTAGACTGCGGAGAAAAAGTGTTCCCACAAGAAAACACTTAGAAGACTTGAATGTGAAAATTCAGTTCAATCTACTATTAACTGCAATCTGAGTCTAGGGTGTCACAAAGGGATGCTACAAATGTAAATACTGGAGTCTATCAGAAAAAGATGTATAATTTGTGAAAAAACAAAATATGTAATAAAGGGGCTAAACGCGAGAACCCCTACATCAAGCAGTAAACTTGAGGCCAAACATAAGTCTTTGGGAAAATGCTGTAAAAAGGATGATGATATAACGTCTAGGGGTATTGTAGCAGCAGAAGCACACTGCCACCTCAGCTGCTATACGGTACCCGACAGAACTAACGCAACAAAAGGCAAGCCTCGGGCAGGCCACAGGCTTGCCACAGGCCAGCTCAGGCTCACATAGGCTTGCCTGGGTCTGCTACAAAAAC
>LD346471.1:203284-217655 GCA_001465055.1 Ptychodera flava
TTATTTGAAGTGTTCCATTTTATCGCGTTTGAATAAAAAAGGCAGAGTACAATGTATAATATATGTTTGAGTTCAGGTAATAAGTTATCATAAATATTATAATCAAATGTACGAAAAATTATTACGAAGTTTGCCGAAATGCATAGTATATAGAGCACAAGAGACACAGAAACTACAAATACATGAGGAAACTGGAAAAAGCCAAGAAAGTTTAAGTTTGGTGACCTACAAAAATGAGACATAAATGATGATTGATGCTTTTCTCTGGATGTTCACCATCTTGTCATACTAGTATGTCAACATACATACTCCTAACTCCTGTTAATTTCTATAAATTGCTGCGAAATGGTGCTTTATGCTTGTGAATGATGTACACAGTGGATTACTCTACCTTTAGGTAACAGTTATACCATAGTAAATTCTGTCGTTTGACTTCTAAACAGTGACACAAAGAGACTTTATCAAGTGATGTGCTGCCCTGAATTTCTGCAATTGTCATTGATTCACAGAATCTGTATATCACCATCACAGCGTGCCTTCAAATGTGAAAGTAGGGTAGAAAGTTTATCCATGAGTCAACTAAAACATTCAGAACATAATCATTCCTTTTATCTTTGTTTCAGGTCATTGACATCGGTGTAGAGCTCTGGGAAACTCGGCAGCCTGTGGGTCAAGACTAACAGACATGTACCAAAGGAATAGGATGTAAACTTGAGAAACATCATTTGAATTTCATGAAGGGTGAAACAAGCATTATCTTGTACTGTTGTTTTTGTTGATAAAAATCAGTGGTAAACATTCATCTAATAACTCTTATTCCTCAATATAACATGATCTTAAATTTAGCAGGTGTTTCGTTTTGAAGATTCAAATCAGTGTTTCTCTAAAGTTTTCAGATTCTGAACTCTTTTGAGTTTATTTATGTTTTCTCGTAATCGGTAAACATAATTCTGAGATCATTATTATGTAAAAACTCACGCCTCCGCACAATACCAGAAGAACGCTGACAAGCTCCAACATAAACAGCATGTGCAATTGCATCAAAGACAATTCTTGTATTCATAGTGAGTCACATGAGCTTAAAAATACACTAAATCATGTTTCTCGTCAGCAAAACATTGTATTTGCGCCCCACTTCACACCAACCATAGACTGAAAGATCCGTCGCTCGATGGTTCTCTCTACTCCCCCTCCCCGTGAGAGGGGGAGGCATAGAGAGCGCCCTCAAGCGACGGATCTTTCAGTCTACACCAACCAATGATTTATTAGTTTTTTACTTCAAGTTCAAGGGACAACATATTGAATTGTACTATTATGTTATACAGTTATCTTATTCGTAGATGTATGAGCCAAGTCAAAACCAGCTTTAGTTTAAATACGTCTTTTCAAATTTGTTAGCTTTTATATGTATGTTTTCATAACCAACAATTTATATCGGACAATCATTTGATATGAACACTGAACAAAATAGTCACACTGACAAGAGGAATGCTGGGATATGATGACTGAGTTGTAAAGGAAATCATTATAATTCATTGATAAGAAATTCAGAAGTAATCAAGAGTACACATCCTCTTAAAATTATATTGGTGTTTTCCATTGAACTATTTCACTGCCATTTTCCATGAAATAATGTCTTTTCTACTTGCCTCTAAGAGCAGTTAATCTTACGACTGACTTGAGCAGCAATATAAAAGTAAAATAAATTTTCTTTTTAAAAATGTAACAAACTTTTTCAGGTACTAATTTCACTGTATTGTATGGTATGGCTGATGTCATCCCATCTAGTAATGTACTTACTCTTTCGACTTCATCATCCACATCTCATCATTTCTCCTAATATTCACTGGTTGCGTTTCCTGTATGAATATTTGCAATGATTATCTGAATCTGAACACAATGAGAAAATACCCAAAAATATCATTTTTTGAAAACAGCACAATGACTGGATGCGCTTTAGGTAAACTGAGATCTACAAAACAGCCTGATCTCACGAAAGATGTATATATGGATTAAGCGTTCACATTATACTGAGAGTACTGTTTAAAGGTATACAGTCACCTGTAATCTAAATATGCCCATATATGGTCAAAGGGGCGTTCCTTGGTATTCGAAATGTTCATCTGAGGGCGCTGTTTTTTAAAAAAGAGGCCACTCACTTAAAATCTGTGATTGGTTAAATTTTCTCTTTCCATGGTGACTGTGGCAAAATTGGAACAGTTGACAGTATACCTTTAACTGTATAACATGCCATCTCTTTAAAGTTACTATGACTAATGAGCTTCTCACTGCAGCTTCTGGTTTTGTGATTCTAGTATGTCAGGATTAGATCACACCTTTGCTGGAAAGCTAAACTCCTTCGAATAGTCTTTGAACTGTGCAAATATTAACATGTAGATAATTTTTACCTCCATGGAATAACTAGCTTGAATAAGTTACCGTGTTGCTTACGCGTCCTCTCCTTTCCGCCTTCATTACGTTGCTACAACTACACTCTTACTTCAAACATTGCTGTTTGAGGTTGTGTGACACCTTGCAGTAGGCTGTATTTCCGCTCGCGTTTCATCAAAATGGTTAGGAATGTTTCAGTGTATCAAATAGTTGAAAACGGATCTCGAACCATTCATTTGGATGAACGATATTCATCAGCAGGATCATGCACGTCTTGCAGAGATGATGAACTCACTGCTTTGATTTAAGGAGCACATGGTTGTTTGCGTTAACAGATAAAAATAGAGTGATGTGCACACATCCTGTACATAGGCTTTGGAATAAACGAGCTTACAGGGAGTGCACAAAAGCTTGACTTCGAAAAATACCTTTAAAGTACCATTATTTCGTAGTGTGCTGTATGATTTAGGGCACATTAGAGGCTTTTGTTTCCACAGTAGCCATCACTTGGCAGTTTGCAAACCTACAAGTACGCACGCTATTTGCTTCAAAGAAAAGTGACATCGATTCACAAACTTATTTTATTGATGGCATGCCAAGCTTCGGAGAACCCACGTGCGTAATAGTCCAGTCAATTTAGGGTTTAACCTAGGACTAATTGCAACAGAAATTATTTCTTCACCATGGCCTTAAGAAAGGTCTCACAAATGACATATTAAAAGTATTGGAAAATGTAAGGGGTGCAAATTGGTTAAATTTGTATATAATCAAATTAGCTATATATCGCCTTTAAAATGACTGCTATACTCACATTTTGGGCATGTAACCTGAATTCAAGTGACTTTTTTCATTGCAACACAATTTAGTAAGGTTCAACAAGTTATTTTCTAAATGTCTTGAACAATGAAGATTATGCAAATTAAGCAATTTGCATATATTCGCAGTTTTTCCACTATTTCAGACAAAATGAATGTTTAAGCTCATATTAATTTTTTTTCTCTATGAAATTGTTAAGGTTTTGCAAGAATTACCTAAAACAAATGAGGGTGACCTAATTTGCATGCTAATTATTTTAATACAAAAGGCCTAATTTGCATAATTGACACAAACTGTCTTCTGAAAACAATAAGCCTACAATAGCTTCCATTGACATTTTCTGGTTATTCAGAAATGCAATGAATAAAGAGAAGAGTTTCAGAGCATTACTGTTTAAATAAAAGGAATCAGAATTCTTTCTTTGGATATATTCTTCTTTCTTTTACGACGATAAGGTTATTCATAAAAAATCATTGGACGTGTTCAATAATTTGACATCAATTGTCATTTTCAGTAATTTTCTCCTACAACATGTTCGATTGCACTAAAATTTTTGAAGGAATATTTTATGCTTTTGGTCACTATCTTCAATGACGATGGAAATATTCAGTTACTAATAAATGGTTCACCACACTAAACAGTTGTGCCTGTGAATCATCTTTCTCATTATTAAACTATCATTAGTATAAATACGAACATCATTTGAATCACCATGATAGCAGTGGTGACGACAATTATTATGATGGTCATTATCATATCAAAATTTCTTCCTCTTCCCCTCTGTTTAGATCTTCCTCTAGATGGTTCATTTGTTTACAGCCAGAATTCTTTCGTTGACAACAGATAGTCTAGATTTTGCTTTCTTCCGGGGTTATTCATGCTGCTGCAGTTCATTGTAGAACCCATAAGTATGGGGAAGGGCAACTAAATGAAAAGATGTGAAGCGTAGTGATGATATAATTGTACTGCGTATCATATCAGATCTTAGATGTGCAAGTATCACTCATGGGGCTGTTATGTAATGGACTCCCCATTTGCAGATTATTAGACTTTTGTATTATTACCAATAAGATCGATCACTCAAGGAATTGAGAGTCTGGCCAATCTGAGGTGAGACTTCCATAAGGTTCAAAATACAGGATAACCAAATTTATGATAATTTGATGTCAAAATTTGATATCCTAATTGATAAACTTGTTAACGGCAGCTTCTGTGGTGCAAATCCCTTCACATTTTATTTTCTTGTTTCACAGTCATGAAAATTTGAAAGAGCAGCTAGACCATGTAACATTATGAAAAGTATCTAGATTTGCTTTTACCAGTGATTAATCTGTTGACTGAATAGTCAACAGATTTTTTTTTCAGTTTTTCCTCAAATGCTATGGCTGTGTACGGTAAGATTAAACAGGAAATCTCTCTCTTCAGTCCATTACATGACTTTATATTAATTTTCAATTGTTGTCTTCAAGAAATTTCAAAATTTTTAGAAATGCAGTGTCCTTTGATTATTGTAATGTCTTTCAGCTGATAAAGGAACAGCTTTCCTTATCCATATTTCATGATAATTGGCAGTATAGTATAACAATTGTACCTCTATATCATCATGATCATTATAATTTATTTATCATTATTATCATAAATTTCAGTATGTGGCATGAACGGGCAAGTTGCACACAGTCAAAAGTATATATCTGATTTACCAGTGCCACACAACCTGATATTTAATTATATTTTACCAACACTTAATCTATATTAGTAATACGGGTAAGGGTGAAAATAAAAGAAAATAGAGCTGAAACACAAATTTTCTTCAGCCTCGCTTAGTAGAAAGTGTTGGTTATTGGCCAAGCATTTTGGTATGCATTAAGAAAATCCAAATTTTCCAGTAAGTTCCCAATGTTATTGACATTATGCAAAGTCTCTAGATAATTGAAATGAACTATACTAATCAATCATTGTTTATTTTTACAGGGCTTTTCATTCTGTAGGCCCTATTAGTATATAATCATTACAATGAGTTAAAATACACAGAAAATAAATAACCATATCAATTTCTTTGTACTGAGCAAAATGTTCATTCAAGTTATAAAATGGACATCTTTCGATAGGAAGAATTTAAAGTATTAAATAACTTAAACAAGTAGTGTCTCTTAATGTAACTTCTCATTTTACTGATAACATAATTAATTAAAATAAGTTGACGTCAATTTGAAAAATTAAAGAAAATTATTTTAATGGTCATCATATAGGATTTATGCAAATGAGGAATCGCTCAAAATTAGGTAAAATATATTTAGCAATGTTAGTAAAAACTTCCGATCTCTCTTTATGATATTTTAAAACATTTCAAGTTTCAATTATTACATTTAATACAGTGTAGGCATTTCCTATAAAATCTTCGAAAATCAGCCCTTTGCACAATGTAGATTGTATTAGCCTTTGAATATACCTTTCTTGGACCTTTTAAATATTTAAGGTGAAGAAATAATTCATGTTCCAATTAGAAAAAGGAAGTGGCATGGTTGACTTATTGGACAAATGCAAATAAGAATTTTTTATCGCTGTAAGATATATTTGAAAACATTCCCTGAACTAAAAAAAAAAAATGATGTTACATAGTCATTACAATGTCAGCTTATCTCTTAAATCACTTTCATTAATAGATTATCAGCACCAGGTTTGTATAGCATCTATGACCCATTTAGCATTTTGGTAAATTAGCTGTCTTATGCACAACTTCATTAAAAGCACTTTTCGCGATCCCAGGGATCGCCTTTGTTCTAGTCTGTAAGAGCATGATTGAGGTGTAATAGCCTTTTGTTTTCCATTGAAATTGTAATCTGGTGGGTAAATTTTCTGATGAGAAAATCTGGTGCCTACACAGGCCTTTAAACTTGTGATATGTAACTTCCGTGACCCTACTAAAATTTAGTTCTAATGATCTCCTTTGTTTTTTAACATTATATATAGTCATTTATACTATAGGTCAAAAAAGGGAAACGTAAAGTGGTAGGAGGGGCACATTGCAGTTATGTAAAATGAGGAATCTTAAATGATTTTATGCATTGCCTAAACACAAAAAGTACATTAAATAGTCAAATTGCTTGAATTAAATATCAATTTGCTGAATATATTTTAAAGAAATCTATTAACAGCAACGATTTTGTTCCCTTTTCTAAGTTTTATATTTATGCAAATTATACACTGTCTCCCCTCTTAATAGTCGTTTTGTTTGTCATTGTATACATTCAATACAAAGTGGAAACAAAAACTACTTGTCGAGTAGATTAAATATAATTTTTAAGTGAAATGCAGTGAAAAGTGAAACACAGTGGCAGTCATACTTGATTTACGCAAATTAGGAATATTTCTCGGGCGATAAAATGAATTCGAAAATATTGCCTGGACAAAAATTAAGATAAATGCATACATTACTTGAACATAATGTCGCATTTTTCTCGATTCAATATGCATATTTCTTTTATCAGTGAATGTATTGCTAACATTATCCGTTTAAATCTATACAAATTAGGTAATGTTATACCTCTTGGATTGTATTGGACTTCAAGTATGTCATTCTAGGACCTCTCTAAAATGCACAAAGAAAACTTAATTCTATGGCTGTCAGAAGAAGCTTATGTAGTTATTAATTAGGGACATACAAAAGAAGCGAAGTGTTGTGGCGGCCGTATCGGATTTATGCAAATGAGGAATATTTCTATGACGACAAATTATTTTAATCAACATTGCCTGAACCAAAAACAAGGCAAATAAGCCCAAAACCCGCATATATCATGTTTAGCCGAATATTTTTAGTAGCAACATTCTATCAGCACCTAGTTTGTAACCATAATCTTTTTACATATATGCAAATTAGGCATTGTTTACATTTCTAGATTGTACGAGACTTTTAGTATATCATTGTAGGACTTCTCTGAAATACAAGTGGATAAATAATTCTATTGCTGTCAGAAGTAGCATAAAAATAGTTGTTAATTGGGAAAAATACAAAGAAAAGTGAAGGTTGTGGAAGCCATATTGGATTTATGCAAATTAGGAATATTCCTATGACGACCAGATATTTCCATCAACATTACCTAAACCAAAAACAAGGCAAATAAGCCCAAAATCCTGCATAACGTATCATGTTTAGCCAATTATTCTTAGCAGAAACATTCTATCAGCACTAAGTTTGTACCCATAATCTTTTTACTTCTATGCAAAGTAGGCACTGTTTACAATTTTAGATTGTACTAGGCTTTTAGTATGTTAATCTAGGACTTGTCTAAAATACAATGTGAAAAAATTATCCTATTGCTGTCAGTAGTAGCTTAAAAATAGTTATTAATTCGAGAAAAACTAAGAAAAGTGAAGTGTTGTGGCGGCCATATTGGATTTATGCAAATTAGGAATATTTCTATGACGACAATATATTTTCAATAATATTGCCTAGACCAAAAAGGAGGCAAATAAGCCAAAAAAACTGTATCAAAATCATGTCTAGTCACATATTTTCAGTAGAAACCATCTATCAGGGACAATTTTATACCCATGAGCCCCCTTTACATTTATGCAAATTAGGCACTGTTGCACCCCTTAGATTTTATTATACTTTTAGTATGTTATTTCTAGGACCTTACCAAAATGCATGGTGAAGAAATAATTTCTGTTGCAATTAGTCCTAGGTTGACCCTTTTTTGGCTTAGATTGACTGGACTATAATGGTTATCTTCGGATACAGGAGTATGAATGTGTGAAATACGAAAAACGACAGACCATAAAAAATCACGTTAAACAAATATTTACACAGGTGTGCAAGGTAGACTTGTGTTTTAAAACACGCTATCAACACCTTACAACACAGTTATGTGGATCTGTCATATATTTCATAAAGTACATATTACATAGCCAATTACTGGCACGCCATCATTCTCAATTGATAGTCTAAATAGACTAAACTTAAAGGATAATAGAATTTTGATGATGACAGATAACTGTGCAGGAAAATTGAAAACTGAATGCCGTTCAGATCGAAATGCCAACTACAGAACGTAATGATAAGCTAGCTCACCAGATCTTGGTCGGACCGTGGCCACATGACCCTCACAATCAAGGCGGCCACATCGATGCATTCTTTTGTTGCTAACACGGAACAACGCACACTGTTTCTCTCCCCCTTTGTATTAATGATATATCATTTCTGGCGAGGCTATTATTTTTTTAAATCACGACGTACGTTCTCCGGCGGCAACAACAACAACAAAAATACGAAATCGTGTTTATGTCAACTGTTCGTCAATTATTTTATGCTTATAGGCCTACATCATATTTACGAACAATATAATGCCATTAATCCAACGCTTTGTATTTTCACCCCATTACAGTTTTTGTTTACGAAATTAGAATTCTAGCGTAGATAGTATTCTTGTAACTGCTTTCTTATTTATGAATCGTGTCAGACAAACGATGAGGAATTGATGAAATTTTAGTAAATTTTTCTTAATAAGTTGACGCTGGTGAATAAACTTCAGAGTTTGAACAAAGATGACTGCAGAATAAGATATTCGATACTGAGCTCCTAAAATGAATTAGACAAAATCAGGAACAAAACCAGAAGAAGCTATCACACATGTCTAAATTAACAACGGAATCGAAAAGTTCAAGCAAACCGTCGAACACACGGTTAAAAAATAATGACTATCTGCGAATCAGTTCGGTATATAGAAGGGTATATAGTTTTGTGAACCATATGTGGTGATCAGTAAGTCAGTGGATGATCTTTAACTTGTAGACTCCACATTTAATTGTGAAGATAATCAAAAATTGCTAAATATAACAAATAAATCACGATTAAAAGCCGGCATTTACATATTTTTTTGTATTGTACTTGTTTATTTCGGACTACATTCGTCCATATATTATTACACAAAGGAATACAGATACTGTGATACAAAACTACAACTGGTGTTGGATATTCTATCCATATATAAATTCATTCACTAACCATGAAAGATCGACGTTCTCCACAGGTTACGCAAGTCAGAACTGTAAAACAGTACATCATTTACCATTCTTAAAATTGTATTTTCACTGTAAGATATTCTTTTCATCAGCATTTGCTTTCGTAAAAGAACATCAAAACTATCAATCCTATTAGAAACAAACACAGAGCTAGCACTACTTCGTCTCTCATAGCCCAGAAAAATGGGAGCTGCATTATTGTAACCAGCTTTCACTTTTTTCAAGACACCAGCAGTATAATTACCCCACAGATTACCACCATTTTTATTCTGATAAAATGAAATATAACAACGGCGATACTATCAAACAAGATTACGCAATCAGATATTTTTCCTGAAATCAGTCTCACACAAAAGTAATCTTGTGATTGAATCATGATGATGTGTTCGTATAGTGGTTATCCATTTAAGCAATTTCTGATGACAGTAAGCTATTAGCAATCATGTACTGAAAGCATCTTTGAGCAGTAAATAAAGTATCAAAAAAAATAAATGCAATTTAATAAACATGACATAAATAACGCAATACAATAGAAATACTACAATAGTACAGTACTAGTTCGATGCATTTTTAACTTTTGCGTGGTCGTCCTCGTTTAAAGATACCATAAATTTCTCTCTTAAACTTCATGATTAAACACTCGAGTAAAATGCAATAGTGCACACCTAAGTAAGATAGATAATGATCAGCTTAGAATATTTAACAACATTTCTTAAGAGTCAAATCTTGAAATCATTAAACCCTATTCCTTATAAATGTGATTCGTCGCCGTCTGATTTTTTTTTTTGCACCACAAGATCAATATCCTCGCATTGACTTACACTTGACAAACAGCGTTGGTTCATTAAATCGATTAAAGACATTGGAATTATTAGAGCAGTTAAACTCAACTTGTCACAGATTCATGAATGTTAATTCTTGGAAACCGATCACAACGATGAAGTGCGGAATATTTCAGAAGCTTGCAAATAGTTAAACTAGCTATGTGTCAGTATATGATTATAATGTATCGACTTGTATATTGGAGGTTGTCAAAATTAAACGTGATTATCAATATTTTAAACTACAAAACTGATATAAAGTCTTTGTCTGCGGAATAATTTGTTGTAAGTTTTAGTACATGTAAAAATTTATGAAAGCATTCCAAGTCATTGCTAACCTTTTCTGTCATAGGATTTGCCTCGATGATAAGATATGAGGTCCAAACAAACTACACATTTGCAGCGTCACATTAGTCCATTTGCATGTGGATGAGTAAATCAAATGATATTATTTTTGCCCTGACATGTTGGACCTATTTATGTCGATCACATGAGCGGATCGAGTGACAGAGATAGTAACGCATTTGTTCACTGGTGCAGAAAAAAACTAGTATTAACACTGCACCGCTTTTATCACAAGGCATGAACACGTAACACTCTGTGTTACTGTTTGCAGATAATATTCTTTTAATGCCCGAATCATTTAACTTTTTAGGCATCATATCCTTGAATAGAGCGTAATTGTTCATTACATTCTTCTGAAGTATTACTACATCAAATTGCATAATGTAGCGGAAAATTACCTTTACGAAGACCTTCATTTTCAGCAGATCGTATTTAGAAATTCTATCCACGTTTAAATTCAATCTTTTTGGCATAAGAGCAATGCACGAATCAATCGAATCTTTCGTTTTGGATCCACTTTCAAACAGTATATCAAACAACATGTCACAACTAAAATGATAACGTTCATCGGATTCGTAATCCGAATCGTCGTCGTCTCTGGAGTTTTGATCTTGGAAACAGTCACTGCCACTCAAGGCTTCAAATAGCTTATTTACATCATCTCCTAAGGCACCCGCCAAAAACTTTAAGAAGGTAATATTGCCCCTCATCCAGTATTCTTCTGTTATTTCTGAAAATTTTGCAGGATCGTTATCGTAAAGATTCTTGACATGTTCGGCTGCCAAATATTCTTGAAATGTCGCATGAATGAATTTATATCGAGGACATTCCGATAAAAACGGTTTACTTTCTATTGTTAACAATCCAACGTTTAAAACGTTTGGGTAATTTGAAATGTCTTCGTTATTTACTGTGCTGCTGTCTTTGTTCAGGCAATTAAAAGCAATTTTACTAAGGCGATGCTTCATGCGTGTACTTTCCTCGGTTGTTTGGTCTTCACATATGCCTATTTTGTGTAAGTGCCATTTTACTAACATGTCAACTAAGGATGACACTGTATAGAAGTCTGTTTTTGACACGCAATGTCTTCTATTTTTCATCAATATACTCCATAACATCAGTGCCATGAGTGGACATTCTGTTACATCGCTCAAAATATATTTATCGGGCTTGTCATATAGTAAGTCAACTAAATGTGATATGTTCATAATTTTGAGCGATTCGCATGGGTCGTCATTTGATTGGGTGGCTCTGATGTGTTTCTGTACGAAATCTTCTAATGCGACCTCATCTAATCCTTTGATACACAACTGAGTATCATAACTCTGTTTGCTGTTCTTGTCCCTGACTTTTCGAGAAGTCACGACTACTACACTATTCTTAAGCAATGAAAATTTCTCTCTGACCACCTCCTTAAAATATTTTGGCAGGTTCTGAACTGGAACCTCATCGAGACCATCAAATACAATGCAAATCTCAGATTGATTACTTTGAATATAATTCCACAAATAACTCTTATCCTGGTCACAAAAATCAAGATATAAATCAGAAATAACGTCTATGAGGCACTGCTTATCAGGATTATTGCGGTGATACTCAAAAACATCTCGTAACTCAAGAAAAAAGAGAAGCTTGAAACGATTCAAATCAACATTTTCTTCACTTGCCCAATCAAAGGCCAACTTTTTACAAAGCGTTGTTTTTCCACACCCTGGATCTCCCTCTACCAGAATCCGTCTTGGGGGAACACGGGCATTTCTTGATGTAAACATTTCAGCCTTTCTAATGTTTCTTTTATCTTTTGCCTGAAGTTCAAGTTCGGTGTATACGTCTTCAAGCTTCAACCTGTCAGTTCCATCACACCAAGGAAATGGAGTTATGTTAGACCATTTTTGATAAGTTTCCTGCAGCCGGTATCGACAACGATATACGATATCTGAAAGTGGATGGGGAAAATAATTTACTTGGCAGGATGACTTGATGTAGTATGTATATCTGAGTGTAAACTAATCCATCCATGCATGCATACACACACATAGATACATAGATACATAGATACATACATAGATACATACATAGATACATACATATATACATACATACATACATACATACATACATACATACATACATACATACATACATACATACATACACAGTTCACATATTTCATATCACATTTTAAAAGTTGTTTCCCATGAGGTTGCCACACAATCATGGCGATAACTCAACATCTCGGTGATGAAAACTGCAATTGAAGTTGTTGAAATAATAGTTAATTTGTACCCACTCAACATTTAAAAAGGCAATGCAGAGGTAGTATATGCAAGTTGCATTCACTGTCATTTGCAGTTATATTGCCCATTGTAAGCTGCACAAATAGACAATGGCAGAGTCATTCAGCCGAAAATTATATATTCTATATAATTTTGAATATGCAATTTTCGGCTGAATGACTCTGACATTGTCTATTTATGCAGCTTACAATGGGCAATATAACTGCAAATGTATTTACATGTATGTGAATGAAACTCGCAAAGTGACCAAACATTTCAATGGATTATATATATTAACTGTAATAGAACAGTCGAAATGATCATACGAAAGACCTTTGTTTCATTCGGAAAATAGTTACAAACATTGGAATAATTTAATGGATTGTGTTTAAGAGGAAACGTTAATGAATCAACGACACGGAGCAGCTGACAAATGCATGTAGCACTGGAACACGCACCTGTATCATGGCCGCCACAGTACAAGGGTCGTGTTGTTATTGTTTGAGTAATTCCAGCATAGGTCTTCACCTTTGCTTCATATTCTGCCACTGTCTGTATCAGGGTTGTACGATTTACATGCTCCAATATGTCTCTGAGAAGACGTAGATCATTCTCGCCTATATGGCCACGTTCTTCCAGATACAGGAATATTGCAGCGGGATCTTTTAACTTCTCGATGTCCCGCTTTGGAATTTGAATACCTGTCAACAGGTTTCGTATTTTGGTCTCCTCTTCCTTACCGAGTTGGGAGTTTAAACGGATGTATAAATCACGCAAAGGGTGAATACTTGACGCCATTGGTGAATATAGCAGTGACTCCGTTCAAATCCTCCTAGTAACGCCAATGTTCTGAAGAAATTAAACCCTACTCGTTGCGACGTTATCGACTCCGTCAGAGCAACGTCCTTCCGGGTGCCGTGACGGTGTCCCAGTCAGAAACCCTGCATATACGAACTAAGCATGCGCATAAGCGACAGCACACATATGTTAACAAGGCTGTTTGCAAATGACGTGTTTCTTCGCCATGTCTGTCATTTTGAGATTTTTTGCTCCGAGTGCGAAATTCCTATTTCAGGTACTTAAACGCTATGTTACCTTGCTGTTGCATAAGTTCAATTTCAATTCTGGGTAAAAGTGATAGAAGAGAGGCTTATATTTCAGCGGAAACAATGTTGAGTTTATTTATCAAACACGCTACACAACGCGTATCTTGACAGACGTCGACTGCCTCAGTGACCTACTTGCTGTTGTCAGTAAATTAAAATAATAATGATCAAAACGAGGTCACCATCGGGTCATAGATGTGTACGTGATTAAGGCTACTGGTCTCGGTTGCCCACACTGCACTGAACCAGTACTCGCGTCCCGGAGTCTTGTCATACGGCCAAAAATTTGGCACTTTGGTCGGGAAGCTGTTATCCAATCGGTTGCTTTCTCCACTGCCTATGGCTGAATCTTACCGCTATTATTGAATACACAATAGACTCCTTAAGTTGCTGTGAATAATGACAATCGACCAATCAGATGTATAAACTTTCGAGCCAGCTGCACATCAGGAGGAGCATTCCGAAGTATGCCCTCTGTAATTACGGCTGGTTTTAAACGGACAGTAGGGCGAAAACAGAAACATTCAGTCGTGCATGGATTTTTCAGTCCAAGGCTGTTGCGTACGAGGCGCCAAATGTAAAAAAAACCCAATAT
>LD346471.1:222259-233070 GCA_001465055.1 Ptychodera flava
GTCACATTTTACGGTACAGGTGTTCGCGAAATTCCCCCGGCCCACCCCCCTGCAATTACTGAAAGCTCCCTTATCACATTGAGGCATCGACCCTACGGTCTTATCTTTACTCGTTAAAGATGCTTTATCAGATGCTCGAAACTGAGCACAAGAACCTTCTAAAGAACTGCTCATATATGATGGACCAGTGCAAGACATGGACCCAAAGCCTGATAAAGGCCGTAGGGCAAAGTATAGCCATATTCCAGGAGCAGTAACAAAACATGCTGCTGACTCCTGACGAGTTTCTAAGCTATGACACATGTAAGATGGCAATTCATGCAAACAAGTACCATTTGGCATCATGTCGGGCCATGTAATGGTTCAAATGGTGCTGGACAATACTCAAGGTCCGGAGTATGTGTGAACATGCACGTCCAGGACTTTGTAAGGGCCGGCAGAATGGAAGACAGTTTTGTCGAAAACGTCTCCAAACATAAATCTGCAAGTACATCTGGCCCTGCCAGAGTCGTGTTCACGGTGACTCTTCATAAACAGATGAAGATCTTTGATGAGAAGGTGCTGCCCCGGACACCAAGGGGTAAGGGGCAGTGTGCTGGTGTACAAGAAGTTGACTACCATTATCGTGCGCAAGTCAACAGTTACTCAGGTGCTGACCAATCGGCCTGATTTAGCCAGGTCTCTCGCCTCGCACATGTCACATAGCAGCAGAATCCAGGAGGCATTTTATGCCTTGACAAAGGGTGTGCGAGAATCGACAACCGTTGCTACAGCAACAAAACAATTGCGCACTGAACTTGTGGCGAAGGACAAACTGAAAGAAAATAAAAAGGCAGCAGCAACGGTCACATCGGAAAAAGAGGTAGCGGTGGATTCCATCAGCACAGCAGATAGTAGTGTTATACCGCCAAGTATAATACATGAACCCAATCCAAACTTCATTATCCAACCCTATGTCGACCCAAATGAGTCGGAAGAGGAAGAGGATATAGAAATAGTAACAGAGGAAATGCCGAAAAGCCAGGAAGACGATGAAGAGCAGGAAATGACAGGATGGGAAGCGCAAGGAGAAGGCCAGGAAGACGACGAAGAGCAGAAAATGGCATTGCAGGAAGAGCAAGGAAAAGGCTAGGAAGACGACGAAGAGCAGGAAATGACAGGCCAGGAAGAGCAAGGAGAAGGCTAAGGAGACGATGAAGAGCAGGAAATGACAGGATGGGAAGCGCAAGGAGAAGGCCAGGAAGACTATGAAGAGCAGGATATGACATGGTAGGAAGCGCAAGGAGAAGGCCAGGAAGACGACGAAGAGCAGCCAAAGGACACGGAGATAAGCCAGGCAAGCCACGTAAGTATATTATATATAATGACAATTATTTCTTCCGTAAAATACAACTGTTACAGTACCAGAAATATAACATAATTTTGAATGCTTTTATCACACAGGCAAAAAAACGTGGTCGAAGAACATTAACGGCCGAGGAGCAAAAGATGATCCAGGATGTCTTTAAGGATCCCGAGAAGGAAATAGCAGAGAAAGGAGATGGCGATGCCCGGGAGCTGGAGATGTTTACTGGCAGTCAGGCAAGTCAAGGAAGTCCGGTAAGTATATTCTATATATTAATAACTATTTCTTCCACAAAATGCAAGAATACCAGGAAAATAACATCGTTTTCAATGTTTTTATCACACTGGCAAAAAAGCATAGTCGCAGACCCTTCTCAGTCGAGCAGAGAGAGAGAATTAACGACGCCTTTAAGGGGGAAATCAGTGGCAGACATATCGTAGCCTCTGATGTGGACAGGAAACTGGAAGGGGACCAAATTCTGGCACAATGTTTGCAAGGATTTTCAAGGAAGCAGATTATTGATAGGGTCAGAACAACCATCAAGAAAATAAAGAAGAATGAGTAGGAGAAGAGAAATGCAAACTTTTATTGTAGTTTAGTTTAGTTTAGTTTAGTTTAGTTTAGTTTAGTTTAGTTTAGTTTAGTTTAGTTTAGTTTAGTTTAGTTTGGTTTAGTTTAGTTTAGTTAAGGGTGCAGGATAAAGCTGATGCTGCCCGATAGGTGTCCTTTCTAAGTTACTAATTAATTAAACATTTAGAACGTTTAAAGGACATCTGTTGAAACATGCATAATAATCAGGGAGAAATGAAAAGATTCAACAACTATGAATAGAAAGAAGGCTCGAGATTATGATGTGACGTGCATGTATGCATACATACAATTTCTTAAAGGTAAGTATCAGATTATTTTGTTTTTATATAATGTAAAACTTATGTTAACTCACAGGTAAGTATGGAAGTAATGGTTTGATGATTTACGTACTGGTTAGGATTAATTTGATTAGATGAGTCTTTCGCTTTTATCCTATGCTAACCTATGGGGCGAAAAGTCTGGTTTTTAGGAAAGTTTATGGTTAGGGACGACTACCAAAAACCCACTAAATTTAGTTCGATCTTCAAAGCGCAACATGCTTTGGAAAGGTCAACATCTCTGCTATAATATATTGAAGAACCAAAGTCCAATCTGTACAAATAAACAAATTGGCGTGGCACAAACAAAGTCCAGTGTAAATGGCCTACATGAATTCATATGCAATAACCTAGGTATTTTGCGCATAAAGTTTGAAACATAATTTGACAAACTTAACGTTTGACACACTTAACGTTGTTCAATTTTAAAAGTGTTTTCTGTTTTACAAAGGATTAAATCCATACTTTACTATTTTAAAGACCCAAGCTCGCTAATAAACAAGTAAACACACAGGCGTGGCATAAACAAATTAAAAAAAAAACCCAACAAAATCGCGTTTTAAACCAAAGTTTGTACCGGTATTTGAAACACATAACATACATATATTTCAAAAGTGGGTCTTGTTTTACAAAAACCAACATTTCTGCTATAGCATTTCAAAATGTTGATATCAAAACTGTACACAATAGCAAACAGTGGTCTCGCAAAGTTTCTACTAAAATTGGTTGTGACTTAGACTCAGCAAGCACAAAATGGGTCAGGGGTTGCTATAATTAGGTTAGGGTTTGAAGTTGCTGTACGTTAATTGGAAATTGGTAGCCAACTTAAGAAACAATAATCAGTCTATAATGCACTGAAATATCAAAGTCACAACTGCCCAAATAAACAAACAGAAGTGATCTAAAGAAAGCCTAGTAAACAAAGTGTATTCTAAAGTCAATGTAAAACTCTGGCTTTTTAACCAAAGTTTGCAACATTAGTTGCCATCATGACGTTCAGACAATCAGTTTCCACTATACAACGAACCGTGACCGCGGGAAATTTTATATACTATCGTTTTCCGAGACCTTTCCCTGCTGAGAGCTACTTATGATAAGATATTTTATTATCATATTTTCTTTTCTGGGACCGTTCGCGGCTGCCTAGCGCTACTTATTACAATGTTAAACTACCATATTATCGTTTTCTGAGACACGGTTACCTGATGAGAGCTACATATAGTACGACATTAAACTCAGCTATTGTCG
Organism: Ptychodera flava; assembly: GCA_001465055.1. Taxonomy (NCBI): domain Eukaryota; kingdom Metazoa; phylum Hemichordata; class Enteropneusta; family Ptychoderidae; genus Ptychodera; species Ptychodera flava. The sequence continues at coordinate 225,761 of LD346471.1, forward strand.
TTTTCTGAAACCGTTCTCTGGTGAGAGTTACATCTAATACGACATTCAACAATCATATGGTTTCCTGAAACCGTTCCCTGATTAGAGCTACTTGTGAGAGCTACTTATGAGAGGTACTTATCTGTCATGTTATCGTTTTCTGAAACCGTTCTCTGGTGAGAGCTAGTGAGCGTAAAATGTGTTTACGTGTTAAACATGCATCACGAACTTAAACTTTAAATTTCACAACAAAAATTAAAAGGGCGGGTATGGAACACGACATGAATTTTAATGTCTTGCCGCCGTCAGAAGTTGACAGCCGTGCTGATTGAAGCGTCAGGAAGAGTCGCACCGGTGTTTGACCATTTAGAACAACTCTTTGCAGAATGGGTGATGTCGGGTAGTGAGAACAGGGCAGCGAATGTGTTCACAAAAGTTTTGCAATGCCATGTAAAAGTGGATTTGCAAGTCATCGGCGGTAGTCTAGCTACAGCCTGAGTTAAAAGAGCTGATAACCTTCCGTACGTTGAAAGTGCGATGATTTGAATGCTGGATGGTGTGAATAGGCAAATAGATGGATGTCTGATAAAAGATTAAAAGGCAATTTACTGTACAAAATGTGCATGGATTGCAATAGCCGTCAACAGGAAAGAGATATTCCCGAAAAGATCTGACAATGTTCCGTACAAAACATGCGTGTGTTTGAATATGCGTCAGCCAGCAGCAGAGAACAAGTGCCTGATAAGGAGCTGACAATCTTCCGTGTAAAAATTGCATAGATCGGAATGGTTGTAAGCGGCCAGCAGGCAACAAGTATGCCACTTTTGGGCTACGAACATACCTTATGCATAGATTTCCCTGGTCGAGCTCGGGAAGTAGGCGATAAGTGAGCTCAACAAAGGGTTGACTGTTTTTGTTTTTGACTTGCGTCTATATATCTGCAGCAGATTGAAGTATAGCTTTCAAACATCAATTAAGATTTACTTTTGTTTTTCTCAATTTATGAGGCTGAAAACAGTATAGATGCGTGACTGCGCCATAATACTACGTTGGTTTTAATGTCTGTCCCTTGGGCAGACGTTGTCGGCCTTGCTAATAAAATCTTTAGAAAGTCTGGAACTGCTCTTTGGCAACGAGAACAATTTTTTGCAGAACGGGCACAATAATTATTCCGTCGGGTATCGGGAATTTGACAGCGAATGTGTTCGCTAAACGTTGGCAATGTTGTGTAATGGAAAGTCTGGCGGCGGGATCTGGTAGACAAGAGTGTCTGATAAAGAGCTGAAAATAGCCCATACCCAAAGTGCGGCGATTGGGATGGTTCCGTTGTTCCTGGAAAACGAACTAACACGTTTTCGTTCCTAGAATCGTGAATCAGAATCAGAATGCATGGATTGGAATCGTCGTACACGGGCAGCGCGGCGGCAGGTGTGCTCGCTCGTAAAAAGGCTATATAAAGAGGTTTACTTATAGGTAATTACGCTATACATCTGAAGGTAAGCAATTGCGTATGTGTATCTGTGTGGATATTCTATTTTGGTTTGTGAATTCCCGATGATTTTGCCGCTTTTTTCTCAGAAATATCCGAAATTCGTGTAATTTTAAACATAGGATTTTTCAACGTTAGGATAATTCTTTTGCCAGCTCGTTTCTCGCTGAATGAAATGGGTCGATTTTCTTTTTTATATTCATTTATTATGTAGTTTAATGATTCAAATCCATGTTAAGGCGTCCGATAAAGAAGCAGGAATGATACTACAAAATTTTGTTCATCATGTCAGGAAATCATAGACGGTGCATTGCTTCTTGTAATGTTTGCCAATTCACACTGATACGTTAAGGGTTGCTGGTCTAAATTCGTGGAAGTCATTACGAAAATCTAAAAATACCACAGGTAATTAAGGCTAAGTGTAGAAGTGTCGTTTGACGTTCCGAACTTCTCTGCTGCACTACAGACCATGTATGTGGCTAAGCGTATGCGACGTCTTGTTTTCATGTGACTAAGACGGTACTGATCGAACGTAATTGCGTGTGAAAACCTTCCTATTAAATCAGTCAGACCAAAGGTCTATGGAATATTATAGTCCTCAGCGGCCAGCAGTCGACATGCAGGTATTCCCGAAAAAGGGGCTGATAATCTTCTGTGCCAAAAGTGCATGCATTGAAATGGTCATAAATACGCATCAGGTATAAAGGGTAGCGGAAATTGACAAGTACGGGGCCAAAAAGTGAGGGCTCTCACAATCGAAGTGCGAGCGAATGTGGGTGCTCAAAGTGAGGGCCGTCAATTTGAACTGTTAAAAGAGCTAGCGATAGTAAGGGTGTGACTTTCACCTAAATGTGATAATAACTTTAATGCAATCAAAGTCACTCCTCCCGGGTCACTCCTACATTTGTAAAACCGCGATACGACCTCCAATAAAGTATAATAGGCTTCGGCGCAGCGCTGTGTATGGGCGAATGGGTGTGAGTAATATATTACTATGAGTAATATCGATAGTCAAATTTCAGGAAAGTAAATCTACATTTTCGACATCTGTGCAGTGCCATTACTGCATGTGTGTCGCATCGGGCTACATGTGTGATAATAGCCGTGTACGTGCGGCACGGCAGATCATGACCTGTTTCACTTACGTCTTTTTCATAAATCTTTTCGTGTTTTGTATCATGACGTTAAAAAAGAAACCCATGAGAGCAACTCTTCTTACATGTATGTCCACGACGTACGACTGGACAAATCTTGACTCAAACCCCAGTAAACGTAAACTTTCGTAACGGAAAAATTAATTTTGCCATTCAATATTTTACGCGGGAAGTTACATTCCAACACGTCCATCAGAAGGAAAAACGTTCGATGGTGACAACTTGCTCATAGCCGTGACATGTCTCCAGTCAAGAAGTTAAGCGGCTTTCGAGACAAATGATGAAATATTACAAATTTAAACGACGTTCTCATTTTGACTTTGATATTGACACAGTACCTCTCCATGCTCTATCCAAATACTGAACACAGTAGGAATAAAACATTAGGAGTGATGGCAGAGACCACTCCCGATACCCTAAATTGACATCAACACTGAGCTGTTACCTTACACCGTAAAATACATGTAAATGTCGACAAAATAAAACATCAAAATGGCTAGACTTGGCGGGCGCGAGAGAGAGAGAGAGAGAGAGAGAGGGGGGGGGTTACGCGGTCGGGAACTGGTTGTGGTCTTTCGGATATGGCGTTGGTTTACATATTGGCCCTGCACATATATCGAAAATGTAGATTACTTTCCTGAAATTTGATTAACCTTATAACAAGAGAAGAACAAACCCACAACTGTTAAAGTTACTCTTAAGATTTTGATTTGATGATTTCTATATATAGTCTTCTGTTTAAAACAAAATGTTCTTCAACACCACGTTTCTTATGATCAGTGATGCCAATTTTTTATTTATTCAAAGCGACTTACCTTATTTTTTATTACCTGCCTGCCATGGAGTTTACAATGTAATACTACAGATTTCCGAGGATAGGCACACGATGTCAACTTATGCGTCATCCATCGAGTGGCCGGTGGCGAAGTTCTACAGATCGCTCCGCTCGCGGCCACTCGGACATAACACCCAAATTTGATTTGTTTGATTATTTAATTGTAACGTACAGCATTGAACTACTGAATGATGAATTTGTCGACCTAAAAATGTCAACGGCGGTGATAATTTCCTGAGACCCTTCCAATCCGTAAAACCACGGGTGACCAGCTTATTTGATATGCATGTTGCCGTGTTCAGTGTTGATGCACACAGGCAAATACTAGTGACAAGCTGTCATTCGTGTGAGTGCCTATCTACTTTGGTGACAAAAGAAGACAGGTGTCAGTGACAAGCTTCAAGTGAAACAATAGAGGGCCAAATCATTTGTTGTTCACACCTGCAGCCTCATAAGCTGGGTCAGCGGAAGGTTGATCGATCTTATTATTAGCACCTTGTCTATTTCTGATTCGCCTTGGCAAACTAGTGCTGACACGCACAAAACAAAAACACTTTCGGACGATCACACCACAGATCCACTTTAATATGCTGGAAAGATTAAGTACACAAATGCGCCTGCAGTGTACGAATTAGGTCGACTGATCCGAAGTACCAAATCACACGAACCAAACTGATGCAAAATTTCTCTCCTTTAATACTGTCCATGTAAAAGCACATCGATTTCGCAACAAACAAGAAGGAGAGCAACACACTTCTAAACCCATGGAGCTAAAAAAGTCCCATGCTAAACCGAAGTCATCCGATCGTTTCGTATCTCAAGCACATTCTTTTAAATTCGCCAAATGTAAAATTTTGAAATCTATTCCGTAGTTATTGTGTCATACAAAGCACTTAAAATTCTTCATGGAAATGCTAATGCAAGCAATCTTTTTCAGTAACATAAATGAAATTGTGATCAGTCCTATGGTATATTGCTAATACATCATATTTGAAAGCAGTTAGAAAAAAATATTTGAATGACCAAAAGTCTAAAGTAAAATTTCTGATTACAATGATGATCAGTTTAAAACTGATAAGATTAAAGTCAAGATCTACTATGCATTTGACACTGAAGTTTACATCCAACTTCAGTTATGATAAACTAGACATTGGTCCAATGTGGCACCAGGTAAACATATACGTTTCCTGTGTCTTGTTCACGCAGTAGGTGATCTGGATAGAGGTGTTTAAATGCACTGTTATGAACGGGATGCCACACCTAAACCAAATGCCAGGCAGACTTGACATGCACTAGTACAGAAATCTGCGAGAAATTTGCGAGAAATGGACACTTTCTCGCTTTATTGCGAGAAGTATAGCGAAGAGTATACACGACCGATAGATCGAGAAGACGGTCGATCGATCAAGTAGACTACCCAGCTTACATGCGCCTTTGGGCTGGGCTGAAAAGTGAAACTCAATAAAAGATGAGTGCACGCCATGTCTAGCGATATGTGTTCCTTCCTACAATCTGGACTTCCATTCCAAAGAAACCTTGCAAATCAATGTTGCGCACACTAAAATCTAACTGCTAACTTTACAATAACTTTATTATAAAAGAGATAAGTAAAGCAGAAAATTTTGTTGTACTCTACCGGAGAGAAGTTTGCACCATTTCCGCGATATTGTAACGTGTAAATGACAGGACAATAAAGTGTTCGTGTATTGCGTAACGCGTGTACAAAGTGATTTTCCAGAAGACTTTGGACGAGTACTGCAAGATGCCATCAACACGGTGTAAATCCTCAACACTTTGACATTTGTCGACATATTTTGCAACGAATTTACATTCCAACTTTTACCCACACAGAAACTGAACAGGTTGGACCAGTCACGCCTCTCTTAATCCTACTGTTCTCAATGTTTATATCGTCAATATATCTATCGCATGCTTTTAGCACCTTTTCCCATGTTCTTGAATCTGGTTGGTCAAAATTGGCTATTCTGGCCCTCTTGATCACCCCTATTAAATGATTGGGTGGTTAAAAGCAACATTTTGAATTTCAAATATCGCAAAATGTTGGGTAATCTAAACTTCGCACGATGACCCCTGATTTTTATTCTTGATGTGATATGAGAAAGGTTGAAGGTTTCACTGAGGAAAGTTTGAACAAAAGTTTATTGTCTTTCACTTTCGAGGCGCATACTGCCTTTAAAGCAAGTTGAACCTAAATACTTTCATTTTTCGGAAACTTAAACATTGCCGTAGTTGTAACTTATTACAGTATGCGTAAGTCCCTTTGGTAGTCTCTTTTCAATCAACTATCATGAAAATGTCACTGAAAATAGTCTCGGCTAAGCATTGACGTACATCCCAGTCATAGATCTCCGTAGATCACATTGTCCCCTACGCCCTGGTAGCTGATGCAGCCGTACGCGTTTGAATTGCTTGATTATTGTGTTTGTGTTCTTTGCCTGGATAAATCTAAACAGTGACCATACTTTTCATTTGTTGACCACCTTTGATTGACTTCCTATTTATCAAGAAATATAATGATGGATAGAAGAGAGTCCAGGATTTTGCAGACGACATGGTGAAAGATAGAAAAAATAATTTGGAAGCACATGCTCGTAATTCCAATAAAAATCTTTATGATGAAAAATACTCCTATGTGAAAGTAGATAATTGTCGGTCAGTTGTGTATATGCGGCTCGGCGGAAAACACTGTCATCTCATGACCTTAAACTAGAAAAAATCCTGGAAATACACATGAAACTGCTTATGTCCGAGTATATATACATACGGCATATATAGGCTTTAATGCTACGCGTCTCAGACAATGCCTATGCGGTACGATGTACTCGGACATAAAGATTTTGTGAATAACCTTGATATCAATTTTACTAGAAAAGTCAGAATAATTACATTTTTAGAACGCCCAGTCCTACACTGCGTCGCGTGATCACAGCAGACCAGGAACGCGTTCAGCGCGTTCGTTAATTGCCCGTACTAAGAAATTGTAGTTCAGTCTGATTTCGTATGAATTTACAAGTTTAGATTGACCATCATTGCCAGCGCGATTTATCGGTTGTGAAATATATATGTTTTCGAAATAATCAGAGCCACACCTCTTCTTCTTTTCTTTACTTTTAGACGAATGAGGTCAAAGGTTAACCGCGACCAATGACACTGGATATTCAACTCTATATGGATGTTATAATTGGATTCAGCGTTCTCTTACACCGAACCTTGCTGTGAGACTCCATAGGTTACAGACGTACATGTAGGTGTACAATAATGAAGGATCACAAAATGACAGGGCTACACTATTTTTCACAAGTCATCACGTTTGATCGATTACATGTTTATTTAAATTTAAGCTTAACTTAATGATTATTAGAAGACGGACCGTGACTTTCGAAGACAAACATGGTGGAAGATGGAATGTGACTTGAAATCATTGGGGATTAAACGAATACATTCCGTCCAATAGACTTTACGATAAGAGCAAAAGTGGACACAAACGCTTTATGAAAGGGCGTTTCGAAAGTTAATAAAAACAATTCATTATCTACGAAAATACCCCTACAATAAACGCGAACGTTACAGAGGAGATGTGTAAAATCTCGCCTTCTGTACGAAGTAATACGGCTCAGTGGAAAATGTATTCAAACATACATTGGACATAGGCCTATATGAGAAAACCTGAGTTCTTGTTCTTGTAAAAACACAAAATCTACCTTCTACACGCACTTAATCTATGGTAATATACTCACCAGAATATATACATACTGGATAAATCTTCTAAAGTCTTCTGAAAATCATAATAAAATAAACATGTAATATTGAGATAAAATGTGTCTCGAGAAAA
>LD346471.1:234275-247115 GCA_001465055.1 Ptychodera flava
TGTCACCTGTCGCCGGTGCTGATTTCTTGGTAAAATCGATTCCAAGGTTAGTATGATTCATCAAGCTACAAAGGTGTGGGGCATATAGTTGGATATGCCATATACATTAGAAGAGAGGTATGTATTGCTTCTATTTTCTAGGGATATACATAGTACTGAATACATTTCTATGAAAAAAAATCACCATACGAATTCAGATATATGAAATGTTTACGTGAGGATGGAGTTTTACTACTCTGTATGAGAACTGCCATTTTTTCTGATTTCTTTTTCTCTTTTACTTTTTATACCACTCCAGGTCATGTGACCTATTGTTCTTGCCATCCATTTATCCCTGAAATCACGACTGGCACCTATTGTTCTCATGCAAATTGGTAATCAGTCACACTTTTATTCATATGTAAATAAGTAATCACCACACTTTAATGAAAGAAAATCATTATCGTATCAATAAAAGTGTAGTGATTACTTATTTAAATATGAAAAAAAAGTATGAACGATTACTAATTTGCATGAAAACAATAGGTCCAGTCGAGATGCCTAAAGTAGGGTGACCGGACGATTTTTAAAATTGAAATTTTTTGGCAAAATCTTGATGGCACCTGTTGAAAGTGTTGGTACAAAGTCCAAATCTGAAAAAATGATTTGGCTAATTAGCATGATCACAATTTGGCAGCCTCTGGAAAATCAAAGTTTCCAAATTCTTTCCCTGAGTATATTGTAATGAGGATATGAGACATTGTGACCAAAAATCGGATCAAATATTGTTAAAATGGCTCAAAGATGGCTAACTGTACAATAATGAGTCTGGTGAAAGGTGCATTGATAGTTTCCAAATTATTTCTGTGCGAATATTGTATGGGTTGATGAGTCCCAGTGAAGGAAAATGGAAGATTGTCCTCACGCTGACCTTTGTGTTTACAGTGTCATGGATACAAGCCATTGTTTCTAGTCAGAGACAGGTGTGCACCGGTGAAAGAGCACGTTGTTCAAGTACGAGACTATTGCGAACTTTACTTCCTGCCTTGGAAAAACCGTGGGCGCTAATTTGCGCTGCATAGCTGAGCTGTTTTAGAGCACAAAACAAGTAGAAAAATATCTAAGGTACAATTTGCCTGCATGGCCATTCCTTCCCTCCTGGAAAATGATGCCAAAAGTCATAGCTATTTCAAAGTAAAAATTTCGTCAGCTGTTTCTCGGAAGAAAAAAAAGACCTTTTTAGGAAATTTTTGCACTCATCTTTACTTCCTAGTCTTCACAACATTCACTGTGAAATGCAAGTGTTTCCGTTCACGCGATCTCTCATAGTGACCATTTGCGTGCGAGTAGACGACTTCCAAGATGGCGTCCCGTCTGACGTTTGTTGACAAAATGTGTTCATAAACTTCAAGATTTTCACGTCATTACCTTGTTCATAGACATAAATGTGCACAACTGTTGCATATTTAAGGTGAATTTGTACAATTTATCACACCTGGGTCCCCCTTTATGCCTTCGATTTCGAGCATTCACTCTCAGAAAACTTGTGTCAGCCCCATTGTAGGGAATAGAAGGGCCTCTCGTCCGGTCACCCTACCTAAAGCATTCACACACATTCAATAACACAATGAAGACAATCGATATGTTATAACATCACATTTTATAATTCAATTTTAATTTTCTTTGAACCATGCTCAATATAATCAACATGATTTGTTGATGAAGATCTGTCTATTTTTTGATTCGGCGTCTTCTTGGGTTGGACCAATCCTGTCTGTTTTGTTATGTTGTTTCGTGGCAACTTAAGAAACTGGTTTACTTACAGCTTCCTCTGCTTTAACACTAGATGGAAATGGTAGATGTATTCGACACATGTGCTTTTGTAGTGCGATCGACACACATTTGAGGCGCGTAAACCGTCATCTGATCTGTGACCTGTTTGTTCTTTGATAAGCTGCGCATCGAATCCCTGATGGTACAAAGATGTTGCCACACTCACCTGAAATTATCAAACACAAAAAATATGTCACAAATAGCATGGGAATAAGTACAGCCTTTTTATTTAATACGTTTGTGGAATAGAGGAAAGAAATTATGTGATATTGCCACACACACAACAAACTATTTTGATCAATGAATTTAATGTTATAACTTTACAGAATTCATTTTATGATTGTATAAATATCTAAGTAAAAGAAGAAATTACCTTGCCAGAATGCCCAGTGTGATGGCCTTCTATCCAAGCCATCTCGCACATTTACTTCACGTAAAGACGCCTACTTTCTGGTGGGAGAACTTGATTACCCCTTGGCAAGGGTCGTCGATTGTACGGTCATGTCGGCGGTATCATCGCCAAGTTCTTTTTATAAGTTGAACTACACATCGTGGATTAGATGAACTCTGTAGTAGCGGCTGCTCTTATAGGGCAGTTTGCCCGTATAAAATCCACTTTGCTTGTTTTTACATGGCCGTCCATGGACCTCTAGGAAGTCTCTAGGGTCATCAGATCAGACAAGTTGACAAGATCCATCTTGACCAGTCAAAAACACCAAAATGGCATTGAAAGCCTGATGCATCCACGAGGCAATCACATGCATATACAGATTGAATGCCTTCTCCCTAGCCAATAGCCAATACGACAGAGTAAAGCAAGCCATTTTATTTAACCAATCAGACTAAAACAGTTTCCTTCTACACAAGTGCATTATACCACTCTGTAGCCCTTATTCAAATGCAGATTTGCAGTTGACCAGAGCCCTTGTCCTACTTATCTGGGATAGGTCATTCTCCCAAACTCGCATGCCAGGTGCATAATAACCTTTCGACGTACAATGGGTCGCTCCATTCCATTGTGGGTGTTCAAATGAAAAGTCGACAATTTATTGGTACTAAATTACAAATTTTAGAGAAGATTTGCCTGTTTGTGATGTTTACAAGTTCCTGACCATAAGTGTGGTGATTACAACTGTAACAGCACACCTAGTCGTGCGATTAACTATACTTATATATCGACCGCTGCACTTCCCTCTCAAATTTTACAGATAGGTGGGATAGCAAGGTGTATGCTCCTGAAGAAAAAAATATTTTTATCCCAGAGATATGGCAGAGAATGTTAAGTTGAATTGACAACATAATAAGTGCTATGTTAGAAAGAAGGTTGACGTCGGGATTCAAAACTGTCACTATATTGGTTTCAAAACGGTCAATATGCTTGTTCTTCAGCATTATTCTTTTTTGAGAAATGAACTCCATAAAATAGTTCAAGCTCGATGTTAAAATTATTTTAGTGAGTTTATGTAGAATTTATCTGAGTTGTAAGATTTCTTGAAGGACAAAATAAAGTGTTCAATTTCTGTTTAACTATTCTACGACACAAAATGGTATTGAATTTTCACGACAGTTAAAATCTTATTGTGATGGTGTTGCATTTTGTATACGTCTGACGTAATTTCCACATCGGACACCACCGCACCTTCGAAAGGTTAACTATTTCGCCGAGGAAACAAAATTGCGGGATAGGAAGCTAAGTGTACCAGTATAGAATCTACCTTCGATTTTAATACGTTTTGCAGTGTTGTACTGTAATACCGTCCATAATGATAAGATCGTTCACAAAATGGGATCGTTATCATGTCAACGGGCAAACAATGAACATGGTAATGTTTTGGCTAGGGCCTGCGTGTGTGGCCGAACGTTTTGAGATATATGTATCTATGATTGCAGTACATACATTTCGTGATTTTCAGAGCAATGGTTATAGCGATATCCAGGTCCTTCCTGCGCCGGTTAGCGTTATGTTACAACTTCGTCCTTCGAGTTCATCATTGTTGGCAACTGATTGTGATGACGCCGCGTCACCCTGGTTAACGTGAGAAAGACGAACTCTAGCTTGCTTTCCAAAGTTGATTAGGTTCGACAAAATACAAAAGTAAGGCATGGAAAGGTGAATGTACATATGAGACTCGAGCCCTGTTGAAAAACCACCGATGCCACTTTAATTTTGAATACTTGAATTTTCACAACAGTACTTTACATGTTTTATTCAAGACGATGCATATTTACTGTTTGTCTGAGGATGGAATACCGAGTATTGCTCTTCAAGTTAAGAGTGTACTCGGTAATTGTTTGTATTCGTCTATTTTTTATCAATTATCTCTGATAGGACAACTTTCAGTTTGCTTAAATTTCTCTTGATTGAACTATATTTGATATGAAGCCCTAATGTTTTCAAATGTCCCTCGTATAAGCATATAGGGTGAATGCCGTGACAAACTGTTCATTAATTGGCATGTGCATTTTTGTTACATTAGTTCGTCTACTACCTTTTGAGCAGCTAATGATTTATTTGGTCTGGGCGATAAGCCCCCACCATGGTGACCAGCAGAATAAAATAATGAAGGGAATTAGGGAGGGCAATTAACAGATATGAAGTGTTTTCTTTGAAATACTATACAGAGATAACGAGGGCAAAGAAATAGGCACACACAAGACACAGGTATGGCTTGGATAATGTAAATAAAGTTTAATACTCGACATGTATTGATCATATTCATAATTTCTAGATGATTAAAGCCTGCAATAAACTGATGACTAAGTGGCTCTGGTTGAACAGTGCATTTCTGCGACGACAGAAACTATTCAGCTTGAAAGATCATGTAGACTGTTTTAACAGCAGTGAAAATTAAAAGGGAAAATAAGATCCGCAGGCTACAAGCCCCATGATTGAGTCGATGATACGGGACTCAGCATTTCGCCACTGGTGCTCTGTGCAGAGTTATAAAAACAAAGATTTTAAAATATGAGGCCGTATGACATTTTATGACATATGCAGCATCTGAACTGGTCAATGTACAACTGAGTTTAAAGATTTTTGTAGTCGATGATGGAAACATCAGGTACTCTCTCTTTTATCACTGTCGGTCTATTTCATGCCCTGTCTCCAGTCAGTGATGACAGACTTTTAGATCACAGGTTGAGTCCCTTTCATTGGTACAAAACTTCTTTTTGTTAAGCTCGAGAGATATGGGTATGTAGAAAAAAGAGCGCACAAACTGCATTATCAATATAATATTTCAAGTGAAGTCTCAATATAATTTATGCTGCAAGACTTTTGAAATGTAGATCAAATTGATTGGGTGTTGCAAAGCGTCTTTTCTGAATTCAAATGAGGTTGAAATACTCGTCAAAGGCCACACTTGATGCTGTATTATATAGCGTTGAAACTTAAATTTCATAACTGGACAACGCTAAAAGATGTGATAGACCCGCCTAATCATTGACTGTGTCGCAAACCACGCCAACGACTAATCTGCCCTTTGATGAGCCGATCGACTAATATTCACAACTCGATCTCTTTGCATGAGAATAAACCGTTCATAATTGATTAATCATGTTTAATCTGCAATAATTAGCGTTCAGTGAGTGATCAGAAACAAAAACATAAATCTCTGTTTTCCTATTCTTGTTGCCCAAATTCATGAGAGAGAGAGAGAGAGAGAGAGAGAGAGAGAGAGAGAGAGAGAGAGAGAGAGAGAGAGAGAATTTGGGAAAACAAATCTTGCGTACATTTTCAAGTGTCCAGATAACATGGTTGGATTTTTGATGGAGATTCAAGTGATGTGCATGCTCGTTTATTTTATTGTATTGCGTCGTTTTCGATTTCGAGGCGGAAACGTGCGGCGGATCAAAAACTAATCTGTATGTATTGTAAAGACATGTCTTTACACGTCCAATCTAATTATTGATACGGTTTATAGTATCAGGAGGAAGTAGGTAACCGCACACTATTGCTGTAGTGCATGGAACGATAAGAAAGTCTTGATTATATTTGGCGATTGTCTCGCACACGCAAATTGTGCCAATTGTTTATGATGATCCTAACGTCTTCTTATTAATTTGGTTTGTCGCTTGATCTGAATTGAACATGTCTTATGAGAAAGGGTCAACCTCCATTTTTTCGTTTTTATAACGCTCCATATAGATCAAGCATTTGTACTGAATACAGCTATTCTATTACAAGTCCATAATGTCCCTGGTAATAGTTCGTTACATTTCAAACTCTGTCCCCTACGTGCAATCGACGAGGTTACACAGCGATATTCAAACTTATCAAACTAGTGATCCATATACCTTTTGATATTGGTAGGTAGAGTAAACTTTCACCTGCACCCTTCAAAGAGTTCTGGTTTCTGTCTTATATCACGTTGCTCTTAAATTCAAAGTTTCAAATTAAAACTGTTACAGCATTAGTGGTTTTGAGATTACTAAAATACATCTATTAATATTTAAATCGATGGCGTGCTGGCCTTCGCATCCTTGCAATTGTTGCAACAGGGTATACAAATGCCATTGCCTTGATACTTTAAACCAGTCGTTACCCAGCGGCTTGAAAGTATAATGTGGAAAGAACTGACGTCTTGGTGAGAACTCACGTGTTTGTTTCTATGATCACACATTGATGATAAATCAATGAAAAGGTGTAAACATGGCCCTACTATTTCGCCAATGTCAAACTACAACACCTCGATAACAATGTTGTTGTCTTTTTTCTGTCATGTTAATTAATATTGCTGCTATGTTGAAAGCGGGTCAAAATGATAAATATTTCGTCATGATGTATCTAAGACAAAATCATAAAACCCAAATATTTGCTTTGATATTCCGGCAAAGGCATAAACGCGCACATTATACAGGAGTACATCTACTTTCCAGGAAATGTTGTGGCATGTCACTTCATATTCTCCGATAAGATATCGTAACAAATTAGGAAAGGAGCTGAACTTTTACCGAAGTACTAATATCGTTTGTAGATGAAGATATGATGAGAAGCGGTCTTTTTGTGTTCAAAGACATTATCCACAGATGCCTGAGGTGTAATACGTCTGACTTTATTCCGAGTTTATATGTAATATGACCTTCTGAACTGTTAAGAAAGCGTAACTTCAATCGAAAGTATATAAATGAATAAAAATGGAGTGATATAAAAAGTTATTAAGGCCGGTTGCCTGTAGTACTGAATAAATATGATGATGATAATGATGATGATGATGATGACCTGAAAACATTATCTGAAAACATCTGTTCATCTAAAGTATAGTACAAACAATGATCTTTTCTTGAGTTTTGTTTTCAGTCTCCTACATACATGTCGTTGGAAGTCGTTTAACGTTTGAGTCAGAGTGTCTCTATATTATGAAACAAACTGGTTCGCTTTACTAGAAAAAGGCTCCAATCTCAGGTGGTATAATGTGGTCGCTACCTTCAGGCGAGATTTCTGAAACTCTTTATATGTGAAAGACAGCTTGCTCGATGTCAACGTCGGTGATTTATCTTCACTGTCCTGATCGGACAACGACTTATTCCCGGATTCCGGCAACTCCTCAATATTTTTACAATCTGCAGAGAGCGACGTCTGGCTGGAAGTTACATACAAGTCAGCATTGTCCCCTCGCTCTAAATTTGAAGGCCTTGACACCTTCACATCTTCATTCTGCTTGTCCTGGCCATAGGCTTTTGTCGTTTTCCGAGATTAAAACCGAAGAGGGATCGGGGTCGTTTTCGCTCGATAGGTCCAAAGCAATGGGCTGAGTATTTTTCCTCTTAATTACGTTTGGCAGGGTCTGCTGCAATATTTTCGAGTATGCGTTGATTTTATAGCAGATGGTTTGTACCCATATCTATCAAGGTGGGCAAGATTTGTTTCAGGTCATTGTATTGGTCTGTGCTGGTACATCGAATCTGTATATTCTGAGAGTAAGTGGAATTTAATTAGTAATCGTGATTAAAGTATGTTTCTCAGTTGATAACTAGCATATCGTATGACTTACAAGTGTTCTCAATTTTGTTTTCGATGACTCTTCATATTTTAATTGAATTACAATACCAAATTTTACTCCTTTATATTCCAAATAGTTTTCGTTGTCATCGATTACATATCACTTATATCTACCAACTGCCTGTCTTATCGATTTGTATTGTGGGAACACTAATGAATGTGGGCACCAGCTGAGAGTACAATTTGAGTTGAATCGTAATACAGTGTGTGTGTATGCGCGTATATCATAAATGTAAACCAAGACATACCGTTTCTATGAAAAGGGGAGGGGACTGAGGATTCATGAGCAATCATGATGTGTTTCATCGATGTACAAATATCTACTATCGTGAATTGCATGCGAGGCAACACGTAGATTTTAAAAATATCGAAACACTAGGTCGGTCACCGTGCTCAGCTTTTCACAATTTGGCAAAAGTAGTCTGGAATTCCCAATATGCATACTCTCTCATGATCGTCAAAGTTGGATTTACTCAAATCGACTTCGACTGATAAATCAAAAACAAAAATTCACTGATGCCTTTAAAAATGAATCAATTTAGGAACTTGCCTTAGGAATATGACTCTACAAACTGTTAATAACAGTTAAGCTTAGTGTCGAACATCTGCGAGCAGAACTGCCCAATACGTGTTTTATTTTTATTTTGCTTGCATCCCTGATAGATATGTAGCAAGATGATAATTGAGGGACTTGAAAGAATTTGATTACATAGACGGGGACTTGATTTTTTAAGGTATTGAAGAGGGAATCTGAAAAAAATGATTTCAATCGCGATTCCTCCCCCAACGTTATTTGTGAACGCGGCCTAACTAAAGATTCGAACTCATTCAGTTTTGCTATGCATGTCAATTCAAGCACTCTGCAACGCTTCCAATAAGTTCCCCACCGTATTTTGACCACATAGGTGTGAGAATATAAGCTGATATTTTTTTTCACACAAAGTTGCCTGCACAGTTAAATACTAGTACAATCCCTTCGCACCTTCGGAAGTAAAATTTTACGGACTTCAAATGAGTTCCTGTATACCTTTACATTTCCCCAGTTATGATGTGTTACTGGTTTTCGAGACAAAACCTGCAATCCTAACACTTTCATGTCCGTTTCTAGTATCTCATATGAAAACATGCGAGAAAATAGAATGACGATACATGAAGGGACCACATCCGATATTGATGACTTGACCAAATTCAAAAATGTTTAGTGATGATATCGCGTCCACATGTTTTTTTTTGGTGTTTTTTTCCTGATTTAAACCGTGAACGTTGTGGTAGGTTCATGACTAAACTTACAAAAAATGGTGGCAATAAACGGTATTTTGTAAAAACATATTCCGAAACAAAGCGTTTCTCACGATCGTGAATGTCAATGTCATTTAATAAACGTTGTCGATAAATGCACTAAACTTCTCACTGATATACTCAAGCGTTAATACAATTTATTTCCGATGCTTGACATATGATGCCAACTTTTAAGGTTCCAAGACAAGAAATTGACCATTTTAAACCAACAATTCTCTAGTATTTAAGAAGCTCAGAACCCCCGTAAATTGTATATTTTCGGAAAGCCTAGATATAGGGGAACAGTTTGGTTACCATAGTGTCACCATTGTTTACATAACTATCACGTGACAGGTAATTTGCATAACCTTTCAAAAATCGGTTTTCCCTATGTTTTGTTTCAATGCTTTGAGATATGTGGCTGAAATTTGTGTGAGTGCAAGCTGTCCTACAGGTCTTCAAAAGTATGTCTCAGAATTTTTTTAAACCTTCTACAACAGTTTTTATGCCAGAAAAACTTCCAGAGCAGTGAATTTAAGCGTAGTCGATTTCTTTAAAATTGTGCTCCAAAAAAATTAAGCAAGATATAAAAAATCTGAGACACACTTTGGAAGAGCGTTGTAACAGCTTGCATTCCAGCAAGTTTGAGTAAGATATTTTGAAGTATTGAGACAAAACATAGGGAAAACCGACTTTTGAAAGGTTATGCAAATTACCGTGTCACGTGATAGTTATGTAAACAATGGAGACACTGTGGTTACCAAAATGTTCCCGTATATCTAGGCTTTCAGAAAATGTATACTTTACAGGGGTTCTGAGCTTATTAACCGTTAGAGAATTGTTAGATTAAAAAGGTCAAATTTCTTGTCTTGGAACCTTAAATCGTCGGCGTTGTTCTCACGGCTGTAGACTGCAGTGTGCAGACTGGCAAAGCAAAGTACTAGTAAATATCTATATTATTGTTTTTCACCTTTCATCACAGTAAGAACACTTTTGAACAGATACATCAAGGAGTTGGAGCTTGGACCAGTCCAAATGTGCGTCTTTGGACTACCGAGAGTCTCAAGTTTGCGGTGCCAGTAATGCCATGAGCTTTGAGCTACCCGCACTATGACCGTAGCACAGTGTACAAAAAACTTAAGTTGTGTTTGATTCAGATCGTAGTAGATATTCTCTATGTACGCTAGCAGCGCCAGAAAAACACTTGGAAAAAGTTTGACGGCGCTGTCTCTGTGGCAATATGGTAAAATATTTCCAGGTTATTTTATAGACATTCACTGAGACGATCTCGTTTCATTATCATCCATGGAGATACAATATCGCATATAAGGCAAACAGTCGATATTGTCAATGTTGCGAGAAATTATTCTGAGTCTGAGTAGAGAGGTGCCGTTGGAAATTGATGAAAACTTTACTGTTAATCACTACTTCCAACTTTAAGGGAACTTCAGTTTTACTCCAGACGACCAAACTCTTAATCGGATGCGCTATTTTGCGGGTTGCGGGCTGCGGGTTGCGGGCATAAAAAAATGCGTGATTTTCGGTATCATTTTCGCTAGTAGTTAGAATAAATGCTAAAAGAGTATCTAGATATATTTATTTATGGAATAAAAGCCGTGAACTTCTTGAATAATGCCGTTATTTCAGCTTACATCTGGTAAAGCGCCACCAACGTCAGAATAGTCCATTTCCCATCCAACATTCGCCGTTGCACAGCGCACTGCAGATCGAAGCTTTCGAAATGATATGACTGAACGCGGATGAGTAATAATATGAACACAAGACAGATTTCACAACAACTCGCTATATTAACTTTTTATGTTATGATTAGGATGGATAGTTTAAAAGTAAGTTCCGGATCGTTGACAGCACAGATGAACTGGGAGATGAACTTCAGTTCGTTGAAACTCGACACGCCTAATAATTTGTTACTTTTTCATAGAATGCCATGCCCTTCTCACACTTCAGATTAGTTCAACCGCCGATTAAAAGCACAATTTACAGCATATATGTTTTCAACAGCCTTCAAATGTACAGTATTATGTTAAAATACACCATATAGTTGTGTTTCATTAATTTTAAACATCTTGACCCGATGGTGAAATATGGACTTGGCAGGAAAAGGGGTACTGTACGATAGACCTGATCATGATTATTGATAATAGACACCTTCTAAAGGTTTTATTTTTTATATACTAAATGCCATATTACATATATTAGAAGTCTAGCCATAATTCTAAAATACCGCAGCCCGCAACCCGCAACCCGCAGCCCGCACTTTAGCAGATACCACTCTTAATACGGATACGCAGTTCTATGGAAAAAGTTTTAGGTCACCAAAACTGATCAAACCCTTTGAGGCATTCAACGGTCTTTGACCAAAAGTAAGAAAACGACTTAGTTTTGATAAAAGATAATCTGATATACTTTCAAACTTCAGCGTATTATACTATTCATGTGAAACTAATAAGCCTACCTATCAAGTGACAGTTACAACTTTTAATCAAATTCCACTGTCATTGTCGCCTCAGAAGTAGATTTATTTGTCACATTACCCGACTTTATTTTCGACAAGAACGATAGTGGCATATTTTGGAAGTTTCCTATTTTTTCGAATGTTGCTTCTTTTTTGAAAATTGTCTAGTTGACGTAATTTTAGCGTATAGTGCTTACTTTTAATTATCAAACCAGGATATCCTACATGGAATGATGTTCCTGACTTTATGGTCGAACACTTTCCCACTTAATTATCGATTGCATTTTCAAAAGTATATAATGAATAGCAAATATAAATAATGAAAGTTCAATATTTAGCTAGTATCACCTACAAAGAATAAAAGTCGCAGTTTTACTTTTTTCAACAAAAATTATGTTTTTACAAAATATAACCGTTATCTCCATTATTTAGTATAATTACCTGGACTAGTACCTGGTGCTCGCATCCTATGATGTTGGCATCTAAGCATGGACAACTGTTAATGCACCTGATCGGGCCTGTGCAGGTCTCGAACTGTGTTCACTTAGCCTCACTTCTACAATGCTTTAAAGGCCCGGGACTGTTCCAGTGAGCCACTGGAGTGTTGTAGATTGGTTCCTGGAAAACCAGGAAAAACAGATATGGCTTTTTATGCCCATATAAAATTGCCAACGGGAGCAATGAAATCCTTGTTGTTGCTTGTTGATTTTGTTTTTGTTTTGTTTTTTAACGTTTAGAAACGATGTTTTAGAGATCTATAAGAATAATTTGATAAGACTAAAACGCAGAACTATTATTAGCGATTGTAATCATAATCAAGATGGGCTCAAAGTGTATGACGCATTCTTTCAACACAAGCCCTTTCTCAGGCTTGCGGCGTGGATTTCACGTTTTGTTTGAGAGAAAACATTATTGTTATCGAAAATGACACGTTTTTACTCGTTGCATTTCTCGTCAAGTTTACAGCAGGTCAAACGTAGTTTATGAATTTTTTTATACAGTACACATTTACACATACAATACTGTATCGAAAAGCCAATGTATTCAAGATTAAAATCAACATTAGACAGAGCCTAAACTTTTATCAACCGCTTCTGTCGACGTTCCTGAAAATTTCTAAGGAGAAAACGTTCAAAAAACTACAACAGAATATATTCGGTTTTTATTTATAATATTTGCTGAGCCCTGGATCCTGAAAAGTGGAATCCAGTCTGGGCTTTAAGTAATGAATATAACTTGTCAAAATTATGGTTTGACAGAGTAAAGAAACTTA
>LD346471.1:282762-300915 GCA_001465055.1 Ptychodera flava
CCATATTAAGTACCATACTTTGAAGCCGGAGTTTATTGGCGATGTCAACACTGGTACTCAGTACTGTGTTTATTGTGGACTTCTCTGTTGGACTGGCATCTATCACTAGTAGGTAGCCAATTTTGCTCACAGGCCGTGTGATATTGCGTGAGAGTTGCTGATTAAATCCAGTCCATGCCGGCAAAGTCACTTTACCTTCCTCTACCTAATGATGCAAACATGAAAAAAATAAAAGTGCAACTGTTAAATGAAGAAAAAAAATTTATCAATAAAAATAAAAATCATGCAATATACTGGTATAAGTAATTGAAGATATGTCAGTACATACCTGCACAGTTTTGCACATCCAAAATGCCAAGTCTTTAGTAAGTGGAATATCGATCACTCTGTCCTTGTTTTGAAACATGCAATCAGCATCTGAACCTACATGTAGCATGAAAAACAAGTTATTGTATTGAACTGGATATTCTTATAATAATAATAATAATAATAATAATAATAATAATAATAATAATAATAATAATAACAGTATTTACATGGTAATAGTACAATAAGAAATTACAATTGAATTAGCAATTCAACAACTTTCATAAAAAGAAATTAAAATTTTAACAAAAAGGGAAAGAATTATAGGGATTTCAAGGGTTAAAGGGACACCTTTATATTGGGATTAAATAGACTATGTATGACAAGTAATTGGTTTGATTGTTTACATATTGTTTAACCTTAGAGAATGTAACAATGATTGAAAGTCTGGATGAAAGGGAAGGGCAAGCAAGGGATTGTGCAATTCGTATGATAACATTTCATGAATGAGTGTGCGCTTACAATACTTACAACCATAATATGAAACCATGACATCATGCTACGTGGTGACTGTGATGATTATTGTATTTCACAATGTACAACCTGACGGTGCGGGGCCATGGCGGGGTTTACCATGGTACTCAATAATGTTGCTTGGTGGAGCGGTAAGTGTCCTTTGCTTTGACTTTGTAATGGCAACTGCAGTTGAAAGGTTGACAGCAGTACTATCAGCTTCATCTCCAGCGTTCCTTTGAATTATGATTCCATTGGTGTTGTGAGTTGTACCTTTTCCTACAATATTATCATAATTGAAATAAACCTTGTGAGAATATAAAATGTGTAGTTATCTCCTTGTATTAAAACAGCGAAAAGTAAAATGACAGCAAAATGTTTCACACAAAGGCTTTAAAAATATTAGTTTTCATGGCGTCTCGGTGTAAATCATAAGCTGTAACATGGAAAGCTAATCACAGTATGTGTATTTGGGTCTACTTACCACTTAGAGTTTCTTCACCAAAATCATTATTGTCCCAAACTAAGGTGGTAAACACTTCTTGACAAAATCCTGGTGGCAAACCATCACTATGAAGTTGTTGAAGAGCCAGCGCTGTGTCATGCTCTAAAACCGATGAATGTGAAACACAGTGGCCCAAACCATTCAGCAATCCTATCAAAGATGAAGACCCTGTCAAATGACGCACTGCCATACCGAGAGACAAGTGTTTTGGGGTGACTTTCCGTCCTCGAGATGACAAGAAGATTAAGTCCTGGCAGACGTATAGCAATCTGTTTTCTACAGCTGATGGGACATCCACACGTTCACTTGTAAGAAAGTCCTGTGATGTGCCAGTACACCAAGCTAGGAAATTGAACAGCTTTATTGGCACAATACGTCTACTTTGCTCTATTGTAAGGTCTTCTTCCATTGGAGGCCAGTTATTAACGCCTTCAGTTTCTTCAAGAATACTGTGAATAGTCATTGCAGTGCGAACCATCTCAAGCCTTTCATCTTGGCTGTTGTTATAGCTTGTTGCCATCGACTGTGATTCCATTTCATTTCCACTCTCTTCACTTTCAGAATCTGTATTGGTAATATTCAAGACATGACAGTCTGCAGCAGAATCTCCTCGGTTAGCCATCAGTATTTCGCATTGGCGATACTTAGGTCAAATAAACACAAGTTCGTCACCAAACCTTGTTTGCAGTCTTTTTTTCAGTGACGAATTTTTGTATGTCGATGCATCAGTGTCCTCTTCGTCACTGATCATTTTAATAAAAATATTTCTCATCACATCCATTGTAATGCACTCCCTGCCTTCAATGATTCTCTTCTGTACAACTTCATCACAAAATTTCTTAAAGGATGGGGCATACATGATACCACTGTCTTCCTCTGCTTTTTTCTGATACGTCTAAGTTACACATCTTGTATAACTTAGGTAACATGATTGGTGATACTTAACTTCTATACTGACTAAGTCTTGATCTCGCAGTTGAATCAACAGTTTCTCGTCTTTCCTATGTTCCGCAGCTTTAATCAATGTATGCCCATCAGTTTCACATGAAGTAAGTCTTTCATTTGTCTTCTTTTTTGTTATCGGGTCCCGTCTTTGTTTTCGACGTCTGCACAAGATGCATATCGGTGGTAATACATGTATACTTCGGCGTTTTGCTGCTGAAATGGCGGTGGAAGTAGGATTGGACCGCAGGTGTCGCTTTTAGGAGAAACTTGGTATTGACCATCATTATCAACTTCCGTCGGATCACTTGATTCGCTTGTTAAAAGCGTTTTCCGCACAGTACCTTTCTCTTTGCGTTTCTGTGCCTGAGCAAGCCGGTGTTTATCTGTAAAACGCTGATAGCATACACGGCATTCAGCGCTTACCTGCAGAGCTACTTCCTGATCCAAACCATCAGAATCCTTCCATAATTCAGTACATTGAAGCAATTTAGCCCATGATTTATCTGTGAAGGATAAATAGGCTCCTTTCTTTTCGTCTTGGCGACGTGGCATACGCACTGCATATTGTCAAGGGCGGCCATTTTGTACGCCTATGTAACGCATTATTTGATTGGACCTTGTACTTGGAATGTCGTCACATCCGCCAATGAGATCGTTTGTTATTCTCGAAAAGATAGCTGATGACCTTTTACCCCTATTTTCATTCACTTCGTTTTGGGTGACTTTTTGGTGAAATTCTGCGCTCCTCTCCGGCAAAGTAGATTGAAAAATTGTTTTTCTATATATTTGAGGCAAGTGTTTGTCATTTCAATCGTTTATAACATCCAGACTCGATTACGTTTAATTTTTGAAACGATACATCTGGTCGGCCCACAGTCTATTAGCTTTGTCGTTGTCATTAGCCTAAATCAGTTGTATTATATTTTTAAGCAATACCACATAAACATAAGTTTTTACGTGTTAAATATTAGCCGCCTCCGATGACTACATTTTGTCATCTGCCACACAGTACGTGTGGTTCGCCGCGCGCGTGGTATGCGTCTATATGCATACCATGCGGTGGCCGCTATGTATCAGCCGCACGTAACTTGGCCAGTCATCTATGCGAATTCTGGTGGAATCAGCAAAAATTGTTTTTTCGGTTTATCACCAAGTCAGTAAGACTCCGCTTTCTCCCACAGGGCATGACCGATCACCGAGGCAAGTGGTACTGTGGCGTACAGTAGCGTCAGTGTAGACTTGTACTCCATAGCTTAGTTGACAATGGCCCCAGTGCCGAACGTTTGATGTTCGGAAGCTGAATTTAGGTGGGCCACCGGAATTGAAACTTTTACTTTTTTGAAGACATGTTTTTATCGATATCTCGCGATCCGCGCGCAGTCGCCACGTCAAATATCGACCGTTGGCACTAAAACAATGTGTTTTAAAAATGTTACCAAATGGGAGTGCCACTTTAATAATGATAAATAAAAGAATGAATGAATGAATGAATGAATGAATCAATGAATGAATCAATCAATCAATCAACCAATCAATCAATCAATCAATCCATGAATGAATCGGACAGCCTACGTTACAAATTCAAAACGGACTCCAAAGATACCATAGTGTACTTTGTTGCCATCACAATATCAAAGCATGGAAAATGGTCGGTAGATTGCAAAATTTGTGATCGCTAACTCACACAATTTCCTTTAACATCTTTCCAGATATCATAGGATACTCGATCATTGTTGGAATTGGCGTTTGCATTGGAGCGTTGCTGGTCATAGTATTCCTGATAGTGGTACTATCATGCTTTTGCACATTTTCAAGAAGAACGAGTGTGAGTTAAGGTTACACAATCTATTCGTAGCTTTAAGCAATTAAAGGATTTCATAAACTAAAGTATACTTTTGCTGGAACATAATGCTGCATTAATTAAATGAGTTGAGGCTCCAGCCATTAAGGGCACATCAAATCATTTAACATCGAATAAGTATTAACTATGGTGACAATTTAGTTTTTGTACTAAATACCGATCATAATCTCAACCACATATTCACATAAATTTGCATTAAAATGCTATGAGGGAAATGTCTACTGAAATTATTTCATTGGTTAAATCATTATTTCTTTATTATTATTATTATTATCATTATTATTATTATTATTATTATTATTATTATTATTTTTATTTTATTCTTATTTATTATTATTTTTCTTTATCATTAAATCCCCACAAGCTTCAGCTTTTTGCATTATGTTTTGCCTTGGATGCAAACACACTCCCGACAGGGAGTCGTTACATAAAATCATATCATCACAATCACGGCTACCTTAAGAGTATGGCCCAGCGGGGGGATGGGTTGCCTATTGTTACCATGGACATGTGACTAAAACCCCGCCCCTAATTTGGTGTTTGACATACACGTGAACGCGCTGTCTGAAAATCAGGGACATTGCTTATTTTTCTCAACCATCTGCAAATCTAGAGTAGGGATTAGTCTGCACCAATGGGCTCCAAGGGCGATTTTGTGTCCAGTATTTCATGGCACCCCCAGCCTAGACCTTTGCATGTCGTCATGCACAATGGTTGTTAAAGAAGGTCTTGTTATTTTCCTCACTGATCCAACCTCAAGGCTATCAAGGGTATTCAATTCTCCTGTTTTGTCAAATATTAAATCTGAATGATATGTCTTATCAATAATGTTACGAAACATAACTGTGGATACCAAATACTTCTGTAAGCAGAGAGCTCGTAGTCCAGTCAGTCGACATTGCCATTCACAAAAGTAGCCATATCACAATGGAAATGCAAGAACAACCCCTTGAACTAAAGTAAGAGTTATCACGGGTCTTGGCATGTTTTTTTTAATCAATGATTACTTGCCACCCTAAGCACTCAAGGGGAAAGTAAATAAAGAATTTGCTGGGCGTTATTCGGCAACACTTTCGACCTGTGTCTGGGTCCACTACACATAGACTTCCCCTATGCTCTTTGCTGCCCGACAACAATCGCTTAGACCTTAGCCCATTGCAAACATTCACAGCTCGAAACAATTAATTTTATAGTGTAATCTGTCCCCGTTATTTTTTTCTTTTCTTTTAACTTTTAATTTTTTTTGGTTGTTTTCATTATGAGTATAATTCACTGTCAATCAATATTTGTCGTTTGTCGCAAAGAAAATTACTTAAACGATAATTTAGGGCTGGTCATCTATGGGAAATTTCCTCCCATGCTGGTCGAGTTTCACCACTCTCCACCATCCTCATTATCAAACCTATACTATATTTGGGTCTCCCGATTGTTGCTCCCTTAACTAGGCCATTATCCACAGAACCTTGTGGTCAATGTGTCTTTCACTATCTAAGCTAAGTGCTGCTTCCCCCCATCCAAAGGCCACCCATCAATCAAGTGATTGAGAGTTTTCTCCACCTCGGAAGACTTATGACTGCACTCAACAACAACCTTGGCAGTAGACGAGTCGTGCTGTGCTGTTTCACATGACTCAAACTCAGACCGATTAGTTACCCTTGCATTAATGTGCGTGTCTTTGTGATGCTCTCTACCACACTGCTTACAGTACTCGGCTGGTACACAACCTAGAGCATCTGCATTCAGATGCTTCTTATTAGGCCTATGTTCCATCTTAAATTTGTACTGAACCAAAAGTTCTATCCAGCGGGCTAATTGCCCCTTTAGATTCTTAAACCGCAATAACTAAACCAACGAGGCATGATCTGTCCGAATTGTAAACTCTCTACCCAGTAGTGTCTAAAATATTTCATGTATTCCACAGCCGCTAACAGCTATTTTATTTCTTTCGGCTTTACCTTGGACCTTGCTCGCATAACAGATGGGTAGTCCTACCCCCTCATGTATTTGACTCAGTACATCACCTATACCGACTTTGCTAGCATCCGTATCTAGGATGTAATCCCCTTCTGCAGATGGGAAGGCCAATACTGGCACGGTTGTTAATAACTGCTTTAGTTGATCAAAAGGGCCTTGGCATTCGGATGACCAGATAAAATGAGTATTTTCTTGGCCAGCTCATTTAATGGTTTTGCTAAAGAAGCAAAGTATTTTATGAACCGTCTGTAGTAGGATTTCAATCCGTAAAAACTGCGCACCTCTGACATCGTAGTTGGCTTCGGCCAGTTGCAAATAGATGCAATTTTCTTGGGGTCAGTAGAAACGCTCTCTTTTGAAACTCTTTGGGCCAAACACTCGACCTGCTCGGCAAAAGCACACATTTCTTTGCTTTCAATTTCAACGAAGCTCCCTTCAGTTTACCAAACACCAACTGCAGCCACTTTAGCTCTTCCTCAAATGAACTAGCAAAAACAATCAAGTCATCAAGATACAATAAACAAATTTCCCATTACAAACCGTAAAATATCTTCTCTATTAACTTTTGAAAGGTGCCTGGTGCCCCTGATAAACCCATGGGCATAACTGTCCATTCCTACAGTCTCCCAGATGGTGTCACAATTGCTGATTTCTTTCTGCTTGCCTCATCCAGAGCAACCTGATAAAAGTCGCTGCTAAGGTCAAGGCAACTGAAAAAGCGTGCTCCACCAAGACTTTCTAAGTTGTCTTGTATACAGGGTAAAGGGTATGTGTTAACAAGTATTACTGCATTCAGACGGCGGAAATCACAGGCCAGACTGTTACGTGCAGAGAAAACGAACAAAAGGATGAACTCAGCAGTTAACGTTTAAACAAAATTTATTATGAAAATAAATCTAATTGCTAAGTCAGGGATAGAGTACAAGCTTTAAAAGTGTACAGACTACTTATCTCAGCTGGGACGGCAAAGCTCCAGTCTCAGAGTTGTAACAGTCTGTCGGATGAATGAACAGTCCTCTGGCTTGCAGGCTTGAAGCTGCACAAAGTCCACAGTATAAATCCAGCGTTGGCAGTGAAGGTCTTGAGAAGTCTTGAAAATTACTACTGCTGGAGTTTTGTAACACACAAGAGACACGATCCCAAAAGTCTGACTGGAAGCTGTGCACGTCCCTTTTTATACACATGTGTTTATATAAGGGCATATAAGAACAATCTAGAACTTTTATTGACATGCTAATTACTGTTCTAAAATTATCTCTCTTACACAACTAATTAAATTTCTAGAACATTCCAAACATGACTAATTGAATTCAAGGTTGTGGGGTCATTAAGAGCAGTGACCTTGAGAATGTTCTAGACTAATTGAACTCAGGTCATGATGAGTGTGGGGGGAAATGACCTACATAACAAGACGAAATGAGGAATCTTTCTTAGCTACAGGTAGACATGGGCTACTCCACGGGGAATCACTTTCTACCGACAGCCCCCTTGTCAACAAATGTTTGTATCTGCTCATCAATCTCAGCTTTCTTCCAAAATGGAGCACGATATTGAAGCGACTTCATAGGTTTCTCAGTTGTCGTAGGGATATGATGTTCCACTGCGTGTATCTTTCCCAAACCTTTCAGGTCTTTGCTGAAGACGACAGCGTTCTTAACCAACAAATCAAATACAGACTGCCATTGTTTGTCTGAAGTAAGTGTTGGACACTGTGTTCATATAGATCCTTTAGATGGTCAGGCATTGTGCCACTTTGGCCAGCAGTTATTTTATTGACTGACCGAGGTACTGTGTGCTCACTATATTTACCAAAAGCCTGGGAGGACTCGATATCAAAATTAACAGTTTTGTCCATTTTCAACAAAGCCAAACACTGCCCCTTTTTAATTTCAATGTCTTGGTTACTGAGATTTATAACCCGCACGGTAAGTAATTTACTTCCCACTTGACTGAGGGACCCTGCCCCCATTAGTCGTACTTTATTCAACTGCACTGGTGTCACGAGAGGTTATAGCCTACTGGATACCATAACCTAACGTTCCACCTAATTTTTCACAATTTTACAAAACTGTCGACCCCCACACAAGTTGTAACTAATTTCAGCAACTCGAGGGGTTCTACTCATATGAGACATGATAATGGCTTCATGCCCAGCCAGAACAGATTCAGCCAAGTTTGCCTGCAACCGACAACAAAAAGGTTTTGTATCTTCATGAACTGTTTCCACATTTTTCTTTCCTACCATTACTGTACCTTTTTGTAGGTCTAGACAACAGTCGAATTCCCTTAAAGATTCATACCCAAAACACCTGCAATTTCATTCAAAAATTTAGCTATTAAGATGGGTACCACACTATGCCTGATCATCACTTCTCTAATTTTTGGGGCCAAATCTTGTCATGATTGATCTTTCTTACGCACAATAGTTTTGACCTGCTGAAGGAAATCATCTGCAAACCCAACAGTTGAGAACCGTTTTACGAGCAACTTACATAAACCGTCATGTATCTATGTCTTGACCACAATGAGCTGCAAATTGTAAAGCACGGACCCTCAGTAGTCAACAACATGTTGTATCATTGTTCTGAATGCCATTGATTGACTGTCTAACAAATATCAAAGTGAACCCGATAATTGGCAAAGTCTGATTCACCAGTATAAAGTTTTCTACCTTGGCGCTGTCCTTGCTTGTGACAGAAAAGCTTAGCCCAGGAGAGTACATGTTTGGACTGCCGCATGTTGCAACAATCGCAATAGGAGCCGCGTCTGCTCCCCTTGTCAGGTAACTCACATTACTATGCAATAAACTTCTACCTTTACGGATGGGCAAATATTCTCTCCTTGCATCTCTTACTCCAGGGCGGTAATAAGGGCTAGCGAGGCTAGATTTAGCGGAAGTAGTACTCACGTCTCCTGCTTCACCCTGACCGCATGGAGAAACACATTTCTAAACAGTAGACGTGAAATTGCCACTGCGATTAGTAGTCGCCGTGTTGAAACCAATGTCAACACTATGCATATCACCCCCAAATGAGAATGAAATAGCCTGGTCTGTGTGCTGTAAACGAGGCTGGATGACTACTCTGTCAGGTGAAAATAGAGGCGGCAAATCTTTGTCTCCCTCAGTCTTTCGTTCGGAACGAATATTAGTCGAATGAGTTAGATTCGCATTTAATGACAGAAATTCCATTTTACGTGCGGGCTGACCGCAAGGAAATGAAATCTCACTGTCCACAAAAGTTTCAATATCAGCAAAAGACTAAGAACACCTGACAACACAGCTATGAAAAATACAACAATAGAACTATTGTTTGATCACAAAAAGTTGCGAACTTGAAGCCAACACGATATACAATGTACTATCAAGTTACGAACATGAACACAAGTAGAAATCAACGCCAGTGACCCAATTTTTTATCCCGCAAAACTGCCACCAGTTGTACAGAAATTCTCTGAATTACTAGAAATACTATGAAAGTCAACATCTGATAAAATACGTGAGGACAGAAATCTGTAGTTTGGTAATGTGAATAGGCCTCTGAATGACGTCTGTCACCGACGTGTTTGATTTGTGCGTGGACAGAACATGCACGTATAAAACTAGGTCTAGAGAGGCGACTGAACACACGCCTTAACTTAGACGAAACTAACCGCAAAGAGAACCAGGAAAACTAACTTAGTATACCTGTAAATCTGGCACCTCAGCCTCACGTAGGTCTACTTAGAGTAGCGAGAAATAGGATTAACACAAAATAGAAGGAAATATAGTGGTAGCCAAGAGGTCAGATCAGGAGAGCACAGAGATGCACCGCTCACTGCAGGACAGCTACCTCAAGAATGTGGCCCAGCCGGGGGATGGGTTGCCTATGGTTACCGTGGACATGTGACTAAACCCCCGCCCCTAATTTTGTGACATACATGGGAACGCCCTATCTGAAAATCAGGGATATTGCCTATTTTTCTCAACCAACTGCAAATCCAGAGTAGGGACCACTCTGCACCAACGGGCTCCAAGGGCGATTTTGTGTCCAGTATTTTATGACGATACATATAGGCCCAATTGGAGGTGAGGGCTCATGTCATTAGCTGCAACCACCCATTTGAAAGTACTCTCCAACGATAGAAAAGTTTTGCAGTTTCCAGCAACCATGTGTTCTTCACTCTTGGTCTGACCTTACATGATAATTTTCTCCGCCAACATATGCAAGTTTTATATATAAAGAGATTATTATGATATTAAGTGACGATTCTATTTCCTGTGACTCTATTGCTATTGCATCTAGTTGTGGGCCTGCATATTTCAGTGAACCAGTGTAAAGAAGACACTCTAATATGCATATCAATTGACTGCTCTCCAACAGATGCATCTGAGTTATGCCATCTCAAAGTAAACCGCTCTACACCTGTTTTAGCTGTTATGTTCAACTATACATACTCTACACATATACCAGCTACGCAAATACAGTGTACAATGTCAAGTTTAATAGATCTTAAACATTCTGCAAATGCAAAACTCCCCATTGATGTTTTTGACTGCTTGAAGGAATAAAAGATCTTAAAACGTACCAGAAGGCGTCGGGCTGGTAAATGTACCTGTCGTAGACCTAAACCGAGGGAAGCAACTTCCGAATAATCTCCCCAGGAGATCGATCTTCTGACACTAGCCACATGGAATGTTCAGTCATTGCGCAACAAATCTGTTGAAGTTGCTGACTGCATCGTAGAGAAAGGCATTTATATTTTCTGTGTTACAGAGTCATGCCAGAATGAATCCGAAGATGAACCTATTATCAATAAATGTACAGCAAGTTGATATTCTTTCCAACAACTGTCCCGTAAAGAGAAGTCAGCCACTGGTGTTACCCATGTCAGCATAGCGCTTATTTACAAATCGACCTTTGAAATTAACTTCTTTGAAACCTGAACGTAACATCAGTTCGTTTGAAGCCTCGCAAACAACCTTTCAATACAAGGGCATCTCACTCAAAGTTGTCATTGTTTATCGTCCCCTCCAAGTGGTAAAAACAAACTGACAGTTACTCATTTCCTTAGTGAGTTTAGATCAACCATTGAAAATTATGCTACATGTGCATCGAATATAATTCTCATTGGTGACTTTAACATCCATGTTGACAATATCAATGATACCAATGCCAGGAAATTTACGGATCTTCTGTCTTCGTATAACTTCACTCAGTTTGTTGGTAAGCCTACCCACAAACACAGACATACATTGGATTTGGCAATATGCAATAGTGACTCACTCGTATCATCCCTCTATACAGATGGCTTCCGCTTCTCTGCTCACAATCCGGTTGTTGCAAAGTTATCTCTTCCGAAACCATATCGTCCCAAAAAAGAATTTACGTATCGTCAACTGAGTAAACTTTCACGTAAGGATTTGTTGAAAGGCCTTGACAGCAATACAGTATTCTCTGATCCACCATACGATCTGAATGATGCCGTTCATACCTATATATTTAAAACTTTGTCTTCTCGACAAGCATGCACCAATGAAAAAGTGTATCGTCACTGTAAGACTAAATTGTAAATGGTATACAGCCGAGATTGCAGTTGCCAAGAAAATCAGACGCTCTGCTGAGAAACAGTGGCGTAAGTCCAAACTGGAAATTCGACTAATTTACAGTGATTAGTGCAAAAATACCAATGCCCTTATTCGAAACGCCAAAGTAAACTACCACAAAGATCTCATCGAAAAATTACATATTACCAGAATTTTCTCTCTTAGAAAATGTATCATCAATTTTATCGTCACCAAGTAACAATTTGCTTTCTTCCCACATATCTGCACTGGAATTGGAAGTAAGTAGCCGTTTCAATGACTTTTTTACTAAAAAGATCACAGACATCCGCTCAAGCCTAGATGCTCAAAGCTCATCGGATGACTTTGGTGATATGGAAGTAATTTCTCCAGTATCCTTTGATCACTTTCAACCAGTATCAGAGGAGAAAATCTGTGCCCTCATCAAGGATAAAGCATTCAGTTTGGATCCATTTCCAACATCATTTGTCGAGCCGTGTCTTGAAAAGTTACTCCTGATTATCACATGAATTGTTAATTTTTCACTGAAGTTTGACTTTTTACCCCATTCTTTGAAGTCTCCAGTCGTCCAACTACTCATAAAGAATCTCACTCTGGATCTAGAAATTCTCAAAAACTTCTGTCCAATCTCAAATTAACATTTTCTGTCGAAGGTAATTGAAAAGGTCGTTGATGCTCAGTTGAAAGACTTCTTAAACCAAAACAATCCACTTGATTAACTTAAATTTGCCTACAGACAATATCATAGCACAGAAACAGCACTTCGCTTGTTCATAATGACATTCTCACTGCTCTTGAAAAATTGTTTTGCTGGTTCCATTGTGTCAAGATATACTTTTACAACGTTTATCAAATCTTGGAATCGAATCTATTTCTCTTAAATTGCTTCGTTCATATCTCACAGACAGATCTCAGTCAGTTACATAAAATGGTCAACGATCACTGTCCCAAATGCTGCGATATGGAGTACCTCAGGGCTCTGTTCTGGGACCTCTCTTGTTTATAATCTACATATCACCACTCAGACAGCTCATTCACTGCCATCAAGTCCAATTCCATCAATTCGCTGATGACAATCAGCTGTAGCCTACCTGTCTTTCAAGAAATCGAATACCACATCTGCCGTATCTTCCATTGAAGAAAGTGTCCATGATATTATGAGCTGGATGACACAAAACAAGCTGAAGTTAAACGACTCTTAAACGGAGACCATTTTGATTCTCTGTAAATTTGACCATTCGCCAGCGCCTTTCACTGACATCAACATCTGTTCTAGTGTACTTGAAACCACTTCATTTGCGAGGAACATCGGTGTAATATTTGATGAAAACCATATATTTCGACAACATATTGGTTCCACCTGCAGTGCCATTCAATACCTCCACCGCAAAATTGGTTGTGTCAGAAAGTACTTATCTAGAGATTCCTGCGCCACTCTTTTCCACGCAGTTATATCTTCAAAGCTTGACTACTGTAATGCTCTACTGTATGGCTTGCCTGATACACAATTACAGCGGTTACAACATTAAAACACAGCAGTTAGAATTGTTACAAAGACAAAGAAATTGGACCACATTACCCCTTTTACTTATGCAACTTCACTGGTTTCCGGTACACCACCGCACTGTATACAAACTTTCACTGATTACCTACAAATCCCTGAATGGACAAGCACCACAATATCTCAGGAATTTAACAAGACGTTGTGCCTCATCACGTGTTCTTCGCTCATCTGATAAATTTCTTCTGCACACACCTAGATGGAATCTGATTACCTATGGTCGCTGCTCCTCTGCAGCAGCTCCTGTCCTTTGGTCCTCTTTAATCCCTGGACATAAAAACCTCTCCTTATGTCAATATTTTCAAAAGACGCTTAAAAACTTAAATCTTCCAGAGAGCATTTTCATCGTAACGCTAAAGCGCCATTGAGCATTGTTTATCTTTGGATATTTGGCATCGCTAAGAAAAACATCATGCATTTATCTTATGTTCAAGCCAGCTGCAGCAAGCATAGTACTTTATATGCTTATATGTGTTCGATATGACTTTGACTGATCTACATCATGTTTGTTGACTATTTTCCTCAAGCCAAGCTTAACGTACGAGGTAGAGGTCAAAGCTTAATGAGCATAGGCGCATAATTTGTAAACAAATGCCGCCATACTCAGTGATTAATCTGCCATGATTTGTAAGGATCGTCGATCAGTATTTGTTTTACTGTCAACCAGCATTTAAAAATGGCGACGCGGGCATAGATTAACACCGACGAAGCCCTTGAGCGTGTTTTTTCTGGACAGTGATAGTGAAATTGACTCTGATCGCGAAACTGTACTCGACGGAGAAAGTTGAAGTCAAACTTCATCTGACTAAAACTCTGATACATTGCGGCTTTTCATATGCCAAGGATCAGCTATGGACTGTGATGTATATTTCATAATTATGTATTCCTCCGTCTCTTTAGCTGAGAATAACTATTAGTATCTGTCACGTTGTCTTCCTGGATTGAAATACAGCTAAGCTTATCCCTTGTAATAACATTAGAGTCCTGCAATGCTTAAATTTTTGAAATCCAATATGGCTGATAAAGTTACATGATCACTTAGTTGGCTCACGTGACAATTGTTATGTATTTGATGATGCACCTTTTATAAAGTATGTTTTAATATATCTAATTCAAACTTAAAAGTTTATTTTGAATGTATAATGTTAGATGATACCCGCTGTTAGAGATGAACAATCTTATAAAGTGATAAAGGCTAAAAAGAAAGTATTCAAAAAGAAACACATTCACCTTATTCATTTACAAAATATCACAATCATTTGTTGCTTCCTATCGAAAAAAGAAATTTGTTAAAATGTATTGATTATCTTTCACAGTGTTTTCATGAAAGGAAATGCAGTTCTTAGTTCTCATAATCCAAGATTCCCGCAATTTATGTATTTTTTCTTAGAATCCCATATGGCCGCCAAGGTCACATGGACTTGTGTTAGTTTCACGTTGCCTTTCATGTGACTTTGTATGTCAATGGGAAGTTCTTTTCTATTCCCCACAGCATGTTAAAACACCAACTAATTAGCTTGCATATGGTCTTTACAAGTTTACATGCACTGGTATTGTTTGTACTTGAATTGTAGTTCTGATCGGAGTTCATTTGTCAACAAATAGATAGAAATAGAAGTAGATGATTTTAGAATTGATGTGCAATGAAGTTTTTTTAATAGCAAGGATACAAGGTCATTGGAGTTTCAATCGTACTTTATGTGAACAACAAGAATAATATCTGCATATAGAAGTGTCATACAATAGCATTAACTTTTGATTATAGGTTTCGTCTAATGTCATTTTTCAAGATTCGAGAAATGGAAGCCGGCAACCTGAATCGATTCCACTATCAGGTATTCGCACGGTTACCGATCCGTCAACAAACTTTGGTGAAAGAGAAACATTTATAGATCAATGGGAATTTCCGAGAGATAATCTACAAGTCTATGATGACCCAATAGGTAAAGGTGCGTTTGGTGTAGTGCGAAAGGCGAAGGCATTGAACATAAATGGGAACGATGAAGAAATGGAAGTAGCAGTTAAAACCATTCAAGGTGAGTTAGCACTTTTCGCATCTGCAGTAAATTACATAATATTTTACGGCTTTAGTAAAACTTCTACTAATGTTCGCTGTCTAATTTTGTAGGAAATGCTGGTCCTGAAGAAATGGCCGACTTTCGGCGGGAACTTGCCGTTTTAAAAGCAGTTGCTGACGGTCATCCGAACATTGTTACCCTTTTAGGTTGCTGTACCGAAAAGGGTGAGTAAGTGTACTTCAGGTTTAGTATCACACTTTTTTATCCAACTTGAGATACACGTACATTTACAAGTATGCTTCATACATACACACACACATACATACATACATACATACATACATACATACATACATACATACATATAATATACATTATAGCCCAAACATGGGACTATAAGCCCGAGGGTAGGTGACCATTTGCCCGACGTAAGGAGGGCAAATGGTCTCCTGCCCCGAGGGTACATAGTCCCTTGTTTGGGCTATAATGTTTTTATTACATGCCTCTCTTACACAATTTTCACTCAAAATATCTAGGTTTATTGGCAAATGATAATCAAATACTTTATTTCCATCTTAGACGAAAATCCGTTAAAAATGGTACGATTTTCATCATCGACTGTCGCAATGATATATATATAAACCACTGTTATGCGGTTTATCAATTTTTTCTGCAAAACTTTCCAAAAAACGGATTTTCTATGCAAACATGAAATTTCAAAATTTTTACATTAAAAAGTTGTCAAGTTTAAAATAGTAACGGTTCACTTTCAGTCCAATGATGACTATGCGGCCCGCGACGTCATCGACGAGTTACCATTGAATCCTATGGAGCGCGCGACATTCCATATACTTGGCATGTAATAAACATATGTTTGGCATAGACAGATAGACAGATAGCTATATTGATAGATATAGATATACATTGATTTGCTTATTTGTCAAGCCATCTGCTGCATGCTTTTTAATGGACCATTGTGAACAAAATCTCTTTTTACGGTTGC
Organism: Ptychodera flava; assembly: GCA_001465055.1. NCBI lineage: Eukaryota > Metazoa > Hemichordata > Enteropneusta > Ptychoderidae > Ptychodera > Ptychodera flava. The sequence goes on from LD346471.1 coordinate 299,012, forward strand.
CATTGCTTGGACGTGAATTTACTGTTTTCAATCGATTTTGATTATCTCTCTTACATGTTATATCTGGAGTACTAAAGCCATCATTTTCAGATCCCATATATATTATTGTTGAACTTGTGAAGCACGGCAGCCTATTGAACTACCTGCGAGAAAGCAGAACAGCGTGTGTTTACACTAACTTACACGATCGTAGTAAAAGCCTTACACCTACTGACCTGCTCCATTTTTCATGGCAAATAGCAAGAGGCATGAGCTTTCTCGCGAAGAATGGGGTAAGTTAAATGTACTTAACATTTATTGTCAGATGTCTTCTCACAAACTTACAATTTTGCCATACTTTTTCATACCAAAAATCAACATGACGCCATAATTTCATTCTGAGAAATATATACCAAACCTTGATCTTTCTTTGTGCAATTTCTTGTTTATTCTTCAATGAGCATCAGCAGTTTTTAACATCCGTCCCGTAGAGTTCAATGCGACTTAACTTTGTCAGCACCTGAATAAAACATGGTCATTAGAAAATATATCGATAAATATAAAATTGTTGACAATAAAATTTATGTTGAAGTGCCTCCATAGAGATCTTGCTGCAAGAAACATTCTCATCGGAGACGAGAAAACTTGCAAGATTTCTGACTTCGGTCTCGCAAGAGATGTCTCTGAAACAGCGATTTACGAACGGAGGTCACAGGTAGGCAGATACAAGGAATTGTTCCGAATCGTTATCTGCAGGTACTTATACCGTCGCTTTTTAACACACACACATACATACACACATACATACATACATATATACATACATACATACATACACACACACACACACACACACACACACACACACACACATATATATATATATATATATATATATATATATATATATATATATATATATATATATATATATATATACAAATTCTGAATAAGAACTTCACACATTCCCTAATGCGAGAACGTGGTGTCGAGTATCACATCCAAGGCTAGGCTACACCACATTGATTAAAATAAAAAATTAAAAATATTTGTTACATACGTCTAAGATACTTTTTTATGTCTCTTGGGTTCAGGCATCATTTACGTTCCATTCGATAGATAAACTGTGAACATCTAATTTAGTTTAATGTAACATACATCCTTTTGTGCAAATTTTGAGAGCATTCGCCATGTCTATTCCCGATAAAATGCGAAGGAATCTCTAAGTAGACAAATTTCAAGCCGTCACCTTAGCCACGCGACAAAACTGCATCTAGATATACAAATAGGCCAAAAGCGTCTTTTGAAGAAGCAAATGTCATATCAAAATCTGGACCTTTCAGTTAAAAATATTGAAGCTCTTCAAATACAACAATCCAGTGCCAAGTTTAGAGTGTAGCTTACCATGAGTTTGAAATGATACTATAAACATCTTTATATGCTCAGAAATCCACGCATCTAAGCTTATAAGATAGGTACGATTTTAAATCACTGTGTCATTAGTGTATTTTTGTGTTTATATACATTTACAGGGGCGTATGCCGCTGCGTTGGATGGCACCTGAATCTTTGCGATATCGAATTCACACGATACAGAGTGACGTATGGTCATATGGTGTTTTATTATGGGAAATCGTAACTCTGGGTAACATCATCTGTACATATTTCTGTGTTCGTATGTCTTCTTCCTTTCTATCTGCCATCTTCTTCTACATCAAAGCAGCAAAACTACAGTTAATGCTAATGCTCCTGATGCTCTCAGCTTACATTGTTATGATATTTTGCCCACACAAAAAGTACATTCTTCCCGGTCAAAGTGAATTTATCAAAAACAGAATATTCAAAAGGTGAGTTTTGGAAAATAAAAAGTTTTTTTGATATATATATATATATATATATATATATATATATATATATATATATATA
>LD346471.1:305501-315819 GCA_001465055.1 Ptychodera flava
GTATATAGGGATAGACTATAGGATAGAAATTTTTTGACAAAATGTCATGTGACCTCGATAACCTTTTACCTAAAATACACGATTATGTCAATAAATAAGTAACCACGAGTGCTATGTCCTTTATATTAAGTAAGATAGGAGGCCTTATGACAACACATGCTTTACCTCGTTAATTATGCCCATATATAATTGTGGGCAAGCCAATAGAGCTAGAGGTCTGAATTTTGGCATATATGGAATAATTAGCAATACAATGGGTTTTTTTTCTGAATGTCACGTGACCTTGATGACCTTTTACCTTGAATATGCATATATATGCATAACTCAGTAACCACAAGTTCTTTACGCTTCAATTTTGATAGGATAATAGACCTTAAGATGTCACATCTTGTACCTCATTTATTATGCACATATGTTTTTCTTGGCTGGCCAATACAGCTAGAGGTCTGATCTTTTTTTCCGATTTAGAACCATAACTTAGACATGCCTCTTGTTTCAAATTGGGAACAATGACATAGACCTATGTGTCCATAGATCTGAACATATACACTCCAGTGATACTTCTTAATGACCTCATTTCCCTGCCCCATCAAGACTAATACTCCTATTACAAGTGGGGACTATGTCATTGTCAATGACTTGTTACTATCAAAAAATGCCATTCAATTTACTCTTCGAATTTCACCCTTCAGCCTTATTCAGCCATTCGTTATGAGGCGGTTGTCCATCTTCACAATGCACATCCCATCGGCGTGCTTTTAAAGACGATGTCAACTCTAAAATGTGAAAGTATAAGCTGTAACAGTATAATGTATCAAATCTCAGTTCCAGCAACATTCTACTTTACTGACGTGTAAATGTAGTAGCTGTCGCTGTAGTATTGCTACGTTAGTAACACAATATCCACACTTCTGTTTATTAATTGCACATATTATCGCCAGGGGAACATGCATAAAACACGGCATTGTCTGACTCGCCTTAGTATTAATTTTCGTTAGCCTAAAATATTCACCGTCGTCAAAACCAAATTTTGAGCAGAAATCTACAAGTAGAAATTACTCGATGATTTAGCATGCTTAGGGTGCTCTGCGTTGAACTGTTTGATTGTTATCAGATCCTCCTATCCTTCAAATAATACAGCTGAAAGCTTTTTAAGCTTGAGGACCAGAAAAGGGGTCTGACAGCTACTAAATCAAGCTGAGAGTAGGATGAGGTTGAAATTGTTTTCTGATCAATTAATGAAATCAAAGAATTTACAACTGTTTTTTAATCTTAAATAAACTAACATGGAATTTCGCCGCGACAAGCATGAGCAGATTTATTGCCTTGTTTTGATATGTTTTAATCAATATGTACCATTCTCAAAATCGTAAAATGTAAGCGTCTGCGAAAAGACTGTTAACATCTTGATTTGCTGCAATCTCGTGCACGTTAAATTGACATTCAGATATGACCTATCGTGACCCTAAGGTAGAACTCGCCCCGGGGACAAATATTCGGACTCTCAAAGTTCTACAACTCTCTTCTGATGTGCCACTTGTGAGGCCTCATTTTAAAGCGCTTGGAGAAAGGACACATTTTCCTGTCATAGTTTTTTTAAATCCAAAATTTAATTTTTCCATTGAGTTAACACAGGTTTTGCGGCTATTTTGAATTTCACATATTAGGTAATTTGTTTTTCTTGGTCCAATTTAACCCGGTGATCCCGATTGTTATTGTCGATTTGATAAGTGAATGATTGAAAGTTTGATTTAGGAAATTTTTAGCTAAAGTTTAGGTCTTTTCAATTTGAAGGCGCATACTACCTTAAAATATATATCAATATGAAGGTTTTCGGAAGCAAAATGTATACCTTTCTAAAATAACTTAGATAGCTTCCATGTGCTCCCATGAAATTTGAATATTTACTAGATACCATTTCAAAGATTGGGATTTTACACTTCTCTAAATTCGGCCTGAAATTTTATATTAGCTGCGAAATGAGCAGCATTCGATCTCTCTTTTGTGGAAACTGTCAGTAACAGCAAGGATTCCTGTGACAACTATGAAAGAGACAGATTGAAATACTTTCAAACCTACTACCGACGACGATGATTGTGATGATGACGACTCACATAGGATTATATGTATAATTCAAAACCCTATTTTCAGTGGGTAAAATTTATATTGTACTGAAAGCATTACGATCCAGATTGATACCCCAGCTTATTGTCCCAATTTACAACCGTTACACTATGACCTGTGAACAAATATGTCAAGTGCCGCAGCGATTTAAATTGGGGTTGTGTGTACAGGTAGTACGACCTGAATAGCGACCCAACCTGATACGATACGAATGCCCTTTCTGGTGCTTTTACTTCTGTTATGTGACTACGGTAATAAGATTTTTCGTCCACCCCGGCCTCATACCATGACGGTTGAATATTTTGTCTTAAGAATCTCATTCAGATCATGAGCCCATTGAATATGGGAAAGCGGAAATGGAATGGAGAAAAGGTGTAGGACCACATGTACAGAGGGCTTGTGAAATCGTGCTCGTTGTAGTCACGTTGCCATACTAACACGTACCGGACTTCATCAGCCCATGTGTCGCGACGACGGCGTAGATTACTTGTTATTTTATTACAAAGACAGGCTAATACTTGCATCACTGTTAATTTATTGAACATATTATCGTCAAGATTATAACAAATATGTCGTCACGACCTCATCATGACATTAGGCTGCTTTGCAACGATATTGTAGCTGTTATCACTTCACATATCTGAGGTCTGCATTCAGCAATGTTTTGCCATTCGATTGATATCAGATTCCCTTTCTCTAGAATTGTTTTAGATATAATAATATAATATATCATCGATGAGGCAAAAGTTTTGCGGTATAATAGTATTGTACTCTAATGTTACCGACTAAGGGGCCGTCGATCAAAAAAGCGGAACGTAGTTCCTTAGCTTGGGGTGGGGGTTGGAAGGGGTAAGACTAAAATTCATTATACTTGCGTCAAAATCGCATTCAGATTCTGTTGCATCAACATATACAAAAAAAACGAAACCGTAGCAAATAATATTCTAATCGCTTACTCCGTGTAATGACCTGTCTGTTACACAATTATTAAACTCGTCTTTTTGACCCTTTTTGATACATTTTTACCACGAAATTCTGACAGATCCATACTTTCTGAACTTATCTTCCCGCGATTCGCATGTGGTGTTCCTTGCCAGAAGAGAGTCACACCCATTCGTTGTTAAATCACTCTTTTTTGTGTATTAGTATTCTCAATACATACAAAACAACACGATTTTCCTGAAATCAATTTCTCATTCAGGAGCTTCGTAGGTGATGACATCAAAAACCAAGGAATTGCCTTTCTAGGGCGTCATCTTTTGTGATCGTCGACAACTGAGGCTGAACGAGTCTATGCCTTAAAAATTTGTAATGAGAATTATTATCCGAAAAATCGTAAATTTTTGTCTAAATGTTTACATAGGAATTCTTCGTTTTCAAAAGAATTTTGGCCGAGTACCATATATATCTTCGAGCAGGAAAATACAAACAACTCTAATAATCCATTTACGACGGCCCAACCAAACCGTGCAAGGTACGGAGAGTACATGCTGCCATACACGATAACTGTTTAGCTGCTAAAACTTTAGAAAAATGTCAAGTATCTTCACCTTGTTTTTAAAAAAACACGGTCTTATCACGTCTCTCTCAGTAGCCTTTGGAAATGCTAAATTAATCTTCAAGTGGCTGGAAAGCCAGCTTTGATACTGTAAGGACGCGGATGGTTAATGTGTCCCTTTGATCGATCTAATATCCGTGATTATCATTACAAACCCTATTTGTTGAATGGAAAGGACATTGCAGGTTTTATTTTACTGTATAGTTTGTCCAAAGATTATGATACCAAATTAAAAATGATCAGTTATAAAAATGCTTATTTTGCCGAATCGAGATCATTTGACATTGATCACGGATTTCTGCAAAATATTACAGACAACACACTGCTATCCGTCTTACTTTAATCAGTTTGTCACAAATTTGTTTTGGCTGTCAATACTTTATTCTTTGAAGCAAGTGCTAATTTGCAGTGTCTCGAACGCTAGTCGAATTGGATTGCTGAAACTCATCTTTCTTACTCCGTTTTTTCTGAACAGCCAATGAGGAAGAGAATAGCCTTCGTTTTAGATTCCTATAGTGGCTGTACATTTTGACTAACTGCCAATTAGATATAACCTATAGACGCCGCACATTTCCCAGGTATCAACTTGAAGCAGAAACACCGATTACGGGTGAGTGGGGGCGCACGTCGAAGATTTGCTAATACCACTAGACTTTATGTGCTCATCTAGTTGTAAATTATGGTTCCTTTCTACTCTAGAAGTCCTTTCAAAGATGACCTCGCCTCAATTATTGCCATGTACTCAGTGCCGTATATGTTGCACAGAAATTTATTACTTTTCGAATAAAATGTCACATACTTAAAAATGTTTACCATCGGACATGAATCAACTTTCCGAGGTTATCTCAAGCCCTGTTGGTTGATGAGTTCGTTGCTTCGGTAAGTTTGTGTGTAATGTTCTATAGCGAGTTTACCTGTCAGTGTTTCATGGACGCTACAGCGTGTGGAGTGGTCGTAGTGAGAAAACTGTAATAATTTAGCTTTATAATTAAAACACTCTTTTAGGGGTAGAAAATTTAGACACGCGATGATGTCTTCGCTAGGTGACTGAATCCGATCAAGAATTTTCAGGATTTGATGTTTAGTTGAAAACAGATTTACCATTTGCAAAATATCGTAAGTTATAGAAGATAGTTTACATTGGCAACAGCTCAGTTTTGTCCGACGCTATTCGACCAATGAAACAGTAACCAGACGACCATATTTACCAACAGGCATATTGCTGATCGACTATCTCTGACTCGTTAAAACCAAATATAGAGACACAATACAGAATTTCATACAATGGGTTAATTAATAAAGTTGACATAGGCATAAAGTTTATTCGTAAGAAGCCCACGTATTTCGGTCAAGTATCCCTATATCTTCATGTCGGGTGACCTCCTGACGCCTTTACGTCGGTGCCTAGACTGGCCCCCCGGCCCCAAGTCACCTTGCTGTTCTCGGCAGCAGAGTTACTCTCTGGGTTAAGGCGTTCAACCCACGATCTTTGCGCCAACCTACCACCTAGCGTGACAGTCTTCTGAAGTTAATTCCTTCAATTATTCTGTTTTGATGCTTATATGCCCACAGATTTGAGCAAGTCTTATCTGCTACCATATGCGGCATCTCGGTCAAGTCCCCTCGAAAAATTCTAAAACTATGTACACAACAGAGATCTTTCGTGCTGTCAAAAACGGTCGGTGGCTTTTTTTCTAAATATAACTTGCATCGGCAGGTTGATGGATGACGTATTACCCCGTCGTTTACGATGTAATGACAAGTTCCATCTATCAGAGTTGTTCATGATGTTTCCATTTTCCTTCGGTGTGACATGCGCTCGTAATTATCATAACCAATGTGGCGATTTTATTAATCATGGCAAAGGAAAGGGACGGCATGGTGTCGCATTCCGCTTGTTTACTGATGTATACTAATATATAAATTTTTCCTCAGGTATACTAGCGCTCATTTTATCAAAGTCATTATTTAAATTGACTGTTATGAAATTACCCCGCTTAGTACCACAACTGTTCAAATACATTATAAATAATACTAATAATACCTCCCTGTGTCACTCGATGCAAGGAGCTGCCGGATTATTACCCACCTTGAACGGCATTTTCATGACAAGTTAAGAAGTATACATTAATTTATGTAGGTAATCTCGGTACTGTATGCTTTTGTATGACCAAAGAGTGTCATTGAGGGCGCATGTTTCTGTTGTCTCGCTTCGCCATGTGATGGCGTTGCACTTCACGCAGGTGCTGAATCATTCCGAAAGGCGATTCCAATTTTTGTGTCACAAGTGCCACCCCTAATCTAGAATAAACCGCTTCATTTTGGCATTTCCAGACTCTGTGCTTCACTACCGTCTTCACTGAATAAAATGTTCGAAGAAAATGTTCCTCTATCCAAAGTCTTGGGAGAAAACATTGCAAAAGTTGGCGTTATCTAAGTAAATAGTAGCTCTCATTTATGCGATCTAGCTACTGTTCGAAGCATGCAGAACTAATGTCCATTTTCCGCAGGACAAAAAAGCACTTCATGAACACAAAAAAACCGTTCAAAATTCATTATTGGCCGAATTTCTATTGTCTAAATCGGAATATTGACAGGCCGCAATACTTGATTTTACCTGTAACACATGCCCAAAACCATCATTCCCAAATTTACTGCCATCAAACATTCAGCAGACAAAAGGTATCAAGGCTAATATATTTCTAACGTTTGAGGAAGTTGCATGTCTGTAATGTTGGTATGGAAGAAGAGATATTGTGCACTCTTGGAAATAACTTGGCATTCTCGCATTCGGTAAAATGTTTATATGACGAAACCTCATCACAGGCGATGTAACACCGAAGTCTGCTTTGATTCAGCGCAGTCAGTTTTGATATACGGCCACATTATAACAATGGAACGACAGTGTAAATTAGATAATTTCTGTGTGTTGCGATTAGAATCCTTTCGCATAAGTAACCAAAGTTGGTTGAATGGATGGATGAATATTTGAGATGAAACTGAGAATTGCATCCAGGTGACACGTCAGAGGCCTACCCTACCATAGCGTAACCCTAAAACAAAATAGAAAAAACTGGCGATTAGCACGATACTTTTATTTAAAATAACTTACATATAATTACCCTGAACGTTTCGTAAATAGTTTTCCGTATATCATAAAACAGTTATACATGTTAAACGACTTGAGAAGACCAGAACGATATGTTGTTGTACTGGCAATGCTCAAACTTCGTTAAATTCCACCTTTGCTCGCATAAAACAAGTGAAAATCCTTACATTTAATTTTTTGTTTGAAACCGTTTTTTATCCAGGGTCGATCTTCTTTGGTGTTCCTCTCATGATGTTTACATGCTGTGGTATTTTGTGTCTGTAAACCTTCAGAAGAAGTTCCATCTAAACGTAAGAAATAAAATGAAAAAGAAGTACTTTAGTTGTGAATTTGAAACTATAATTACGATGTGTGCTAATTAATCCATGTTCAGTTACTTTGAAAACGTACTCTTGTCAGAGAAGACTTTGGTCAGGGTCGTTGATTGGGCGATTGTTGATAAGTTAACCTTGCAACAACGCGTTTCACGTGTACCTGCATTGTTGTATTCACCTGAGAATGATTATGGCTATGAGACCAGTTAAGATCCGGATTATTGAGTTACCAACTGTGTTTATGGAAGGTAAAGCAACGTGGGTTCATGTCCGAGATCCATAATCAGTCGTTGAACGCATACATGTATATGTAAAAGAAAATTTCCTGCCGAAGGAAATTCAGAGACTCTTCTATGACCAACAGTTGATGTAATCCACATTGTCATCGAAGACTACGACTATGGCGCATGTAACAGTAGACAATCGTAGTATTAGTAACATGGTGATCACTCCAGCAAGCAGAGACGATTATCATCCCACATTCCGGTCTTTAACGGACGAAGAACGACGTTCCGGCAGAGGCTTATTACTGTCAATTGGCCATAGGAGATGTTGACCAGAAGGTAATTTGTGATGCCGAGGAGATGTGTTTGGTAACCGGATTTGTTCGACGACGAAGATGATAGCTCGTGTGACAGTAGACGACAGTAACAATAGTAACATGGTGATAACTCCACCACGCGGAGACGATTATCATCCCACATTCCGGTCTTTGTCAGACGGAGACCGACGTTCCAGCAGAGGCTTATTACTGACAACTGGCCACAGGAGATGTTGACCAGAAGGTAATTTGTGATGCCGAGGAGATGTGTTTGGTAACCGGATTTGTTCGACGACGAAGATGATAGCTCGTGTGACAGTAGACGACAGTAACAATAGTAACATGGTGATAACTCCACCACGCGGAGACGATTATCATCCCACATTCCGGTCTTTGTCAGACGGAGACCGACGTTCCAGCAGAGGCTTATTACTGACAACTGGCCACAGGAGATGTTGACCAGCAGGTAATTTGTAACGCTGAGGAGATGTGTTTAAAACCGATTTTTTCGAGGACGAAGAATGTATTTTCCCGTTCTAGGTAGACGTGCCTTGATGAGAACCGCGTTAATAGCAATCAAGGTGACTTCCTGGTATTTACTGATGAGGTGTTGCCCAAAAGGTAATTCGAGGAGCCGCGTGAATCTGTGAAAAACGGATTTGTCGGCCGAGCAGATGAGAGAGATGGACGAGCTGTGTATGGAAAAGTAACTAAAAGAGGTTCCTTTTTCATTTACATCTCTATCTTTCGCAATGTTGACCAATTCATAAAATCCCTGATAAGTCCATGGATTAGCAAAAGAAGTTGTGTCGGCTAATTAATTACAAGATGTGTATATGAGAGATAAACGTCCTTGTGATGGGGTGTAAAATAAATAAAGAGTCAAGAAGTTAGGTTAGGTTATATAATCATTTATTTTATTTACTCCGATTAGTCAGAGCATGAAGAAAAGGAGAGGAACTGAAAAAGAAAACAGTGAGAAAACTCAATAATATGAATAACGTCTGGTCCTCCTGTGATGTAGCCTGGGATTTCCTTTTTATGCCTTTGTTTTTTGTTATTAACTGGTGAAGGTGTTAGACTGAGGTGCTTTTCAAGGAATTGTAATTGTCAGGCATATATTTTGAATGGTGACTTAGAGAGAAAAATCGCAGACACGGATTTGGAGGATATTGCTAAGGCTTGCCAATGCATAAACGTCAACTACATCTTCAGCATATTCGCTAAAGGGAGGAAAAACCGATATTTGCAAGGTTCAGCAAAACCCTTATCACGTGACTTTTATGCAAATAATGACTGTGTACTCTAGACGGTCGGATTTTCCAATATCAGGGCTTTCAGAAAATACATTACTTTATTGGGGTTTGGGACTTGTACAATTGAAAAAAATCTGAAAGTGTCTGTTTTGTGTGTTGCTACCTTGAGCGCGCTGACTAGTTTATAATTACGTTTTTTTCTGTTTCTGTCTCGCACAGTCTTTGTCTGACTGCAAATAGCAGTTTTGTTCTTATGTATCGAAAAATACAAGCAAATTTCGAGCACGGCCAAACATTGATGACTTTGACGTGAGTATCTTATTTTGCTGTGACATGTCGACAGTGATAGTCTAGAGTTAATTTCTTGATCAATATTGATCCGTTCTCTGCAATTGAATGGGCCAAGACCTCGAGAAGTTTCGCAACATTGAATAAAATGAACTTACCCGCAACAGTAAGAACGGTGCTTATAAGCTTGAAGCTGTCTTTTCTTTCGCCTGAGACTGCAACAATACACACATATGCATTCGAGTCAAATACATTGGCATCCATGATATGAAGGTCTCTGCCGTCCATGTTGAAGCGTTTATCAGAACTTTTCATGTCGTTCGATTCAACATTGTATTTTGCCACCAGTTCGCTATGGTCTTTACCTCTGAACCACCAAACAGTCTGTACATCGACGGCATATTGATCGTCAACAGGGCAACGTAGGATGGCTTCTGATCCAGTCACTGTGTTTACTTTTATCACCCATGCATAATTCACTACAAGAAAGAAGTACAAAGGAGACATGTTGTTGTCTGCATTTGCAACATCAGTTCAATACGCCATATTCGAGATCCATGAAAACGAAAGAAATTGTGGGTTGTTTGTTGTGCGGGGGCGCTGTTTGGTAGGGCTAAAATGATCAACAGTCAACAATGGCGGCGCGAAAAATTGTCCGCGGTGATTTGGTTACGCTAAAATTTACGGAACTTGTGCAATTTCTGAAAGCCAGAGGTATTTCCAGGAAAGATGCAAGTAAGACCGTTCTTTTAAAGCTAGCTGAAAATGCTGTCGATCTCGATCTTCAAATTTGATCGAAACCGGACGACTCTGAACTGAAGTAGGGCGGAAGAAACGCCGTAGGCCTACAGTTGATATCCACGGTGACAAAGTTACAAGTCGACATCCGATCCATCAAAAATTGGAATGAAAACCTTAAGTTTCTGCCAGATGTCGATTTGATACAAATAAGTTCATATCTACGGAATTTTTGTAACTGGTCCGAAGAACGACTCCTAAATTATTGTAAGGACAACGGACACAAGTTATTTGTTGACGGCCGCATGTCTACGGTTAGCCCTACGAGTATGGCGAGAGTGTCCGGCTTTGGCTACGCGAGGCGGCGTAGCCAAAGCCGGACACTCTCGC
>LD346474.1:0-26250 GCA_001465055.1 Ptychodera flava
GGTAATTTATTTGCCTTGAATGATAATGATTGCTGGAATCGATTTGATGTCATATTAAACAGGCATGATGGTAGCAATTTTGAATTTAAAATATAGCAAAATGTTTGTCAATTCAAGTTCTTTCGCCAGTTCAAACTTTGCATGATGACTAACAATTATTATTGTTGATTTGTTAAGGTAGTGGTCGAAAGTTTCATTTAGGAAGGTTTAAGCAAAAGTTAAATCCTTTTGCTTTCTAGGCGCTTACTATCTTAAGTCAACAGGCGGCCTGAACATAAACTTTAAAACGTTTTTTACAATATCAGCAGTAAACTAGTGTCATTTATCTTCAATATGAAATTTAATTTACAATACATTTTGTCGAGACAAGCAAATATCTGGCTGTTTAATCTTTTAAGGAAAACGACTGCTTTACGTGTGTTGACAGTACTTGGAAACATTATCTTATTTTCACCAAGCAGCACGAAGAGCTCTCCGACTATCTGCCTCAAACGTCATCAAGTATGAGTAAATTAGAGTTTCCACTTATAGAGTGATTGCGATAGATCGATGTTGGCATTTTTGGCATCCACTCTTTCAGGACGTTGCGGATAATATGTTTATTTATAAATAATAGTAACCAGTGTATGACAAAAATGACACTCGTGTGTTTTCAGCGTCCATTTCATAGAGGGTCGATATACAATGTAAACCATGTAAAGTGCATGCCGCTCACTTCCCGTGTTACACGTATAAATAATAATACTTTGGATATGCTTGTCATGTGTTCCCTATTGAAGCAAAACTTGTTTTCCCAATTAAATTAATGATTCATCATTCATCGCGTACGAACATATGAACTTAATTGTGTGTGTTTTTTCACGTCGTCAGCCTTCCGACCTACGCATAAATTTACATGCTGCTGATAATTTTCAGCATCAATATAATGTTTAATTTAACGTTGTGCACAGTAGATGCAAATGTTTCAGCTTATTCCTTCGGTGTTGAACCGCGGAAAACTGTATATTGTGGATCTTGAAATAGCAACATGAATTAAGCAACTCAATTCTCATATGTAAAAATAGTGAGACAGTTTTTAATGTTCTTTGCCTATTAAGAGGCATTAGCAAGTAATTTATTAGCAAGTAATTAGTTCGATTTTAATTTGTTTTTTTGTCATCGTTTTCAAGAAATATAGCTTGACATTGTCGACGCGACCAACGAACAGTGTCCCTCATATGTTGGCGTCTACACAGAAATTAATCCCTTTCAGTGCACACGAAGGACATACTACACAATGGTAATGTACCGACTGTTACATTTTCTCTGCGTTGGGATAATTTTTACATTTACTCGGAATCAGCAATTAGGTGAGTTGATATTTTTTTATTTGAGAAATGGAAGATGACACAGAATAGTCGCTTAATAGCGACGTGACGTCATCTTGTAGATAAAATGCGACGTATGCTACATACAGGTTTAACAATAAAGCGCGTAAGAACAAGTTAATTTTGAATAATACATTGTGTATGAACAAATGGTTGCATTATCAATTGCAAGTATCTTTATTTGCATTTTTAAATGGATGTGTATAGGACAAGCGAATGACAGGAGAGTGTTTTTACTTTCAGTAGTCCAATCATTCGTGCACTGTAGTCAAACGATATTTTAAAACAAATGAATGAACCATCACCGTCTATAATAAAATGGTGAACAATTTTCCGCTATCAGCGACATATTTGCAAACAGCCCTCGGTATGTCGCTAGGATAGCGACACTCCAAAATACAGTAATATTAGCAGAGCGGTTTTATTTCGCTTAGCTAATGCTATCAGAGTTAAAGTGTAGTGGTGTATGCTTGTACGCACTTAAATGTAAACCTAATTTATAATGAACATGCAACTTTCTAAAAGACAAAATTTTGTTGTGTATTGTTGCGGTGTAATGTTTGAAAATACTGCTTGCCGGCGTGCCTGGGTAAGGTAAAATGACTTTGGGCTGGTAAACTTTCTATCTTACCAGCCCGGTGGTCGGACAAGTTTCTCGTACTCCAGAACTCGAGATTAAAGAAACCACAGAAACAGCCTCTTCTGCTTCACATCTGGATATTTTCCTTTAATTGACTCTAATGGTCACCTTTCTTCTAGGCTATAAGACAAGAGAGATTAGGTATCACAAGCTGGTAGATAAATTAAATATCTCTCTTCGAGAAATGAACGCTGATGGTATCAGTGGCATTGGGCCTTATTTGGTGACACTACCTATTTGACTTACAAACTGATATATGGGAGGTGCCCCATGTGAGACAGGATGCTCATAACATTAATATTTCCGAAACACCTTACATGACTTTTTGTCTTTTGGCCAGACGTCCATATATATTTCTTTTCATGAATTTTAATGTGTTGTGTGTACTGAAATTTACTAATAGTATCTGTTCTGTGCTGTTTTGTGTCTATGTTGTAAGTATTTTATTACGAATTTTGACCTAGTGTTATCGGATTATGGGTGGGCATGATTGCGATAATTTGAGGGCCTCCAAACGTTGAAAGTAGGTCAGGTTTTCACATGCACAGGTATAGGACACATTAGTACTGATTCACAGTAAATGTAGTTACTGTGAATAAATACCGATCGCAAGCGATGTGTCGCATGCCTGTGATCACATGGGTGACGTCAGACAACCTCTATGGGACAGACTACCACTACGGCGATCCAAAAATCGGTGGATGGAATGAATTGATAAAAAAATACAAAATTCAATGTTTTTGGTGTCGGGATATAGATTTTGGTTTGATTTTTTTCGAATGTTTTTCTTTTTGGAAGCTCAAACTCTCGTTCGTCCAAATTACTCACTGTATGATACATGGGCTAGATTATTATTATTATTATAAAACATCTTTATTCAAGGTATCTCAATAAGCCTAGCAAACTAGATTGGTCGGCGTCTTTCCATTATGGCCTCACTAAATATAAACAACATACACTCCAGTCGAAATACATGTGCGGACAAATCACAAAAAGCCAAAAAAAATTACAAAACTGTAATTAAATGCAATAACACCATGTTGTCAACTATACACAAAAATCTCTGTAAGAGATTTAAAATGACTAAAAGATTGGCCTTTCGCATGAGATTTTCTTTGACTCCTGTCACCACCTACCACGTTGAGTCGTTTTGGCGTTTTGGGGGGATATAGCCTCCAACAGCAAAGAAAACAGGCTCCGATAAAAAGAAAATCGACAAGCAATATAAGAAGGCAATACGGCAAAGAAAAATTGTCCTGAGATGGAAAAGTGAGTTCGGCTGGTTGATCACAGATAAAACTGCCGTATTGTAAAGTCTCCAGAGCGATATATGGACCTTTCCAAACAGTAAAATTTCGTATTAAGTTATATATTCGTATTGTATTCAGTGTTTCGTATTAAAAATCGTATAAGGTATGACACGGGGCAATTCGTCGAAAGCTGTTTCAATCTCCAACGTTATGCGCTTACTTGCCACCAGGTACCACATGGCCACATACAAGCTCAAGCCATTTATGACACTAAACATTCTCTTTCGTCCAAAACGTTTCCAGCCGACAAAATGCTTGAACAGTTAAACGACAATAATATGAAGAGATTGGGCAAAGTCTTCCGCAATGCTCATGGCGTTGTGAAGCATTCACGCCCATTAACAGATTACGTACGGATTGTGTGAAGTAGATGACAAGGAAGATGTAGATCTTGTTCCAACGTATCAGAATGACAGTAGTTGTAAACGATTTATTGTTGCAACAAGATTATTAGTGACGTGGTGAGAGCACTAGAAATGGACTGTTGCAGAACTGCTACATGTGAAGGAAGGGGAATCTGTAGATTCTCCTTCCCCCACAAACAGCAGTTCTGTCACTATCCATGCAGCTGCCCTCGATGCTGACTCAGATTACGATTCCAATTTTTCAGACCTGGATGCTGCTGATAGTGACTGTTGAGATTCTTTCTGTCTGTTGTAGATTCAAAGACATCATTTGTACTGAAATAAAGTGCTACTAAATCCCAGTAAATGATTTGTAAAGGAAAATTTTATTACGTATCTTGCAAAATGATAGAAACTCTCTGACTTAAGGGAAAATGTAAAAAATATCCGGGCGGGCAACTTTCTAGTAGGGCCGGTTACTTTTGAAAGTTCCCAGCCCTGCTGTCTGGTACATGATTTGGACAAATTTTGAACACTATGTGTTGTATCCAGTTTTCATCTTGGTATTAATTGGACGTTCGCGTTGAGTTTAGAAAGGTTCCTTTTACAAGCGGTACTTGGTTAGGCAGGTCATCTGAAATGTCTTTGTTGCTGCATGTACAATTGTGATTTGCATTGGCCATCGTTTATTTTGCTTCTCTTAAAATCATTTTCTACCAGTGTAACGTTGTCTTCGGTTGTGTATTGGCCTTAGACGTTGGCTAATGTCACCAAATGTTTTACTAGTAGATGCTATGCATCATTATCTCTGTCGCATCGTCTCCGTGCCGCCATTGAATCAGATGAGTACAAAGTCGAAGCAATCAACAATTTCCTGCTTTGTATATCTTTCAGTCGTTTTGAACATAATGCTATTAATTATTTAGTATTGCCACCCGATTACTTTATCATTTTTTAAATATTGTGTCCTTTTACATACTGGCATAGGAATGAGAAAACCAGAAAATAACAGCTTGCTTCGGACTATTTCAAAACTTAGAACTTATATTTTTGTCCTTCGATACAACAAAAAGACCCCTCGTTCAGCACAACAACGTCATTTGCTACGCGACAATTGCGAGTACTAGTATAAGGAAAAGGAAAAATACTAGAGTTAGCACCGGCTTAGTAATTTATTAACTCAGGCGGCGCTTTATTTGCCAGGCAAAACGAGGTCGCACACTAAGGCTAGGTGCGTTTTTGAGTTTCAAAAAAACCCTGTGAGCTAACTTATGCAGTTGTTCAATGTTTACAGAGGTAGTGCACTCTAACTCATGTTATGTCATGTCACGATATCGGCAAAAGTTCTAAATGTGAGGCAGCTTCTGCGATTGTTCGAGGCTATTGGTGATCAAAGTAACTAGCGGCATTTAGAAGTAATCTTTACGGCCCTGATACGGATTTTGCTGCCCGAGGTCGTACGGTGGAAGGGCCCGAGCGTGCCAGGGCCCGTACGCCGTACGACCAAGCGCCCCAAAAGCAGTATCAGGGCCGTAAAGGTTGTATAATATACCTTATGAAATGATAAATATGTAGTGTACATAATATACAACTTGTTTAGGAGATAAAAATGAGTGCGATATCAAATATTCATTGCCAATTGTGTCAGTTTTTCATAAATACAATGGCCGCTTCCCGTCGGGATTGACATACATAATGACGTCATTTATTTACCTGCAGAATTCTAGGACGTGCAAAGCAACATCCGTACTATTACGTGACAAACAGAGATCTAGGGCTGAAATCGAGGTGTAGCAAGGACAAAAGCGTTTTGTCAGTTTTTTTGTTATTTACACTGGAGAGGCACGCAGGATATTAGGATATTAGTAGAATTTAGAAATAAAAAGCCGATGTCACCTGGGCGGCTCCACTGTCGCAACGCGCAACAACGATCTGACCGAGCAGACGTTTTCCTAATCTAGCGTTGGCTTTGTGTACGAATGGAACGTTTACGAAGAGCAACGCGCGTCTTAGCCAGAATCGAGATAATTCAGAAATGCACGCGATTGCCCATATTTGGGCACCGAGCCGGGGCTTGAAACGTAAAAAAATGCACGCTTTCTCCCACAGCTTTACACAGGCACGTGAATGTAGGTATATGCTAATTCTCATAACTGCATGACCCCTGATTTTGATGTGTTTAGTTGTTGACTATAATGGTTGATATAAAATACATCATAATATAGAAATTCGCCGAACTGACGTATTTGTATTTGGTAACTATATTACTTACATTTAGGGTTCACCAGTAAACAATGCCAATCACCAATTTTGACGAGATAGAAAAAGTGCGACCAAGGAGTACATTAGCAGTATGCGTTAAGTAGATTGTCACGAGACCTGTAGCTAGTAATATTGACATCGAGATGTCCGAATCTCTTGTTCCTAAACATGTAGATACAGTAAACTAAACAGTAAACAGTAATCTAATATTGTTGTCTTATTGGCAAATAAGGCTTTTCATTCAGTCAGAGTTCGTTTGAGATCGTGGTCTAAATAAGAGAACAACCTCCCCCTCGGTGGTTCTTGGGTTCGAATCGCCGAGGTCCGTAGGCCCGAGGTGATTCGAAACCAAGAACCACCTCGGTGTCGGTTGTTCTCTATTACGGAATATAACCGGCCGTTACTATTTAGGTCTTGGGGCAGACACACAATGTCAATTGATGTGTCTTCCATCGAGAAGCAGGTCTCGACATGTCACAAAATTGCTTGTAAAGGCAGCCGCTCTGTTTTTTAATAAGCTGGAAGTCCGTTTGTTTGAGTATTATATTTGTAACAAACAGTATTGAATTAATAAAATATGAATTTGTCGATGTTGACACATCAGAAAATGAGACTTTACATGAAGTACCCAAAGGATGGAAAAAAGTATCTACTTAACAAACATTCCCCGCGTGAATTTGCAATTGTCGACGTCCACTGCAGTAATTGTAGATGTACTCTCTAATAATTAGACCGGTCACATTATCTTGGCTTTACTTGCATCAATATTAAATATGTATCAAATTTCAAGATAAAATAAAAGCAAACTCGTTAAAGCTATGTTCTCATGTGATCATTTTTGAAAAGTTCAATATCATCAATATGTTTCTTTTCAATTTTGGGTTAATTTCCGATCAGACGTCGTTATCTCTTACTACAAGTATGAAATTATCCTCAATTGCAGTGAGTGCTGAGTCATGTTACAAAAATGTCAAATGTATTAGCCCCTCCGCTAAAAGCCTGATGCGCACTTTGAGTGAAGATGATTAAGTGTTCAAAATTTACTACGATAATTATCGGTAATTTCCTCTATAGCAAAGCGGCACGAATAGAGGCAATATGACTATTATACTGTACATAACTTGATAATAAAATTTTAAGTCTGCCCTTATTAATGAACGGTTTATGTGTTAGCATGAACTAATTAGTTCGGTATGATTTATTCGTGTTTTATTGTTGGAAAATTGTAGCATGGTATCTCGACCAATGCACTGTGTCTTTCATATTTTAAGGTCTCAAGAGAAATTCACGTAGCGTTGTATATTGAGCGCATCGTCGACACGTAATGGCAATTGACTGGTTGTTATGGTTTCTCTGCCTTGGAATTATTTTTACGTTTACTTTGAATCGGGGATTAGGTGAGTTGAACATGTCTGTCTCCGATGTCGGCGTGACATATTTTTGTTGCTGTCTCGTTTTATAGTATAGTAAAAAATGAAGATAGTGTCTATTCTGAATATGGGAAGATACGCAGCGATTATTAGTAAGGCTGCATTCACATACACCTCTGGACGCGGCAGGAAATTTACGGTGGGCTTCAAATATCAACGGTACGTTGCGGGCGCACTTGGAAGAATTAGGGGACTTTAAGAGGATTCAAAACAAAAGTGTCTCTGAGTAATATAAAATATGTGTTGCATTGGCAATTTACGCTATAACGTTTGGCTAATTTTGTGGTGATTTTGTTTGTGTATCCACTGCAGTTTCTTTTTCTAATACTTGAAGCATGTTGAAAAGTCAAGCACAGCCATTGTTGTGCAGTCAGTATTGTTATTGTTCAAAATTGCATTTAAAAGGACAAAGTCGGCCATGTTCCATGAATTTTGTTTGATAGGAGATACTATTTGTATTTTGTGACATGTTGAAAGATACTAAATGAATGGGTGACTATGGGTGTATTCGACCAAGGTTTTAGACACTATACATAAACCACCGCGAAAGTGAATTAATGGTCATGACCAAAATCTTGTACACATATGCATTTGTTACCACCCTATGTCAATCAAATATATGTATATTCCCTTCTTAGCTAGACTCTTGTTGAACCTTCTTCATGTTATGCCAAGACTTATTTTCATTACCTGCCGACGAAAAGTTGACCTCGGTACTGCGCCAAGCGCATGGCTAAACGAGATCTGTTAGCTATTAACTATTTCACAACATTCTTTCGTTAAGTTGCAAAATACTGTAAAAATATCATCACTCATGTGCACCATTTGTTTACGGTGTGGCCAATAAGCGGAAAATATGACAGATTATCAATCATACTATAATGTAATTTCCGTGCAGCAGATCAATAATTTTCTACTATAAGGAAACGAACTATTCAATTAGTTTGTCATTTATAATATGCTCTCTATACCGATCACAATGATACTTATCACACTTACGTTACTCCGTGTAGAACCCGTATCCATAATAGCCAGGCCCGAATGAAGTAGTATGATCTTCCTGACTTTACTTTAAAAAAAACATTAGAGTAACGTTACAATATTGTTAATGTGAAAAGACGAAAACATATAACGAAATTTGGAATTAGTCGAGTCAATATTACTTTCTTACACACTTAGTTCATTACAAATCAGCAGTTCGCACTGCACAGCAGAATTATTAGAACCCAAGGGCGTGAAATGTCAACGTTTATGGCAACCTTCAGATCCATGGGTGCCATTTCATTACATTTTAAAAGGACAAAAGATCATGTGTCTTCTCTGTTTTTATATAAAATATAAACAGCTATAGTAAAGCTAGCGATACTCCTGACACGTCTTAGGCCGTAATCGCTTGGTCGATTTCCAAATAGAAACCCTTCTAACCATATACGTTTTCTAATTTTCGAAAATCAAGTTATATGCTGACGACTTTGCTGTTTTTGATGGGTTATGCCTGCGCAATAATAAAACAAGCGACCTAACGGCCGATACAGCTTCGCTGTGTTTATGTAGAGAATAACTATTTTTAACACATGTTGATGAAGAAGGTGAAAATCTTTGATATCTCATTTCAGTGGCCAGAAAAAGTGGCCAAAATAGCTGCAAAATACACAATTGACGATTTTATCATAATTTGAATATATCACATGTGATCATTCCTAAGAACATATCAACCAAAGCTATCTGACGAGTAGTTTTTTGAGAATGTGACTTTCTGACTAAAATTGGCAAAAATTGCCCAAAATAAAAATTGCAGATTTCACCATAATTTCAACATATCATATATTAAAATAATCCCTGGAACCTGTATACCAAATATTAAAGCTATCGAATTGCAGTTTTTAAGAAACAAACTTTTGACCAAAATGGCAAAATTTGCCCCAACATTCAAAATTACAGATTTCACCATAATTTCAAAACATCACATTTAGTTTTTCTGTAGGAACCTGCATATCAAATTTCAACGCTATCAGGCAAGTATATTTTCAGAAACACAGTTTTTGACCAAAAATTGAAAAAAATTGCCCCAAAAATACAAAATTGCAAATTTCATCATTATGTCAATAAATATCATTAAGATCATCTGTAGGAACCTGTATACCAAATTTCAAAGCTATCACATGAGTACTTTTGAAAATACACATTTTACAAACTCTACAACTTGTGGCGCGGTCTCAGTCAGAAAAATGTAACAACTTAGCCGGCTATTGAACAACTCTTTTTTGGGGAGTGGAGATTTAGCCGAGCGGTTCTCTCTGTGGCCTCTCCGCTCGGCGACTAATGCCGTATGTTGTGGGTTCAAACCCGATTGAAAACTAGCCGTATTTTTTACTCGGGGTTGGTAGCTCTGCTGGTGAAGAGAATTGTCCCCGAGGTTATCGTTAGCCCGGTTAAAGCAATGTATTCGTTGCTTCGCTTCGATAAAGTTTGTATGTGCGATGTGTGATTGTGAGCATGCGTGTGTGAGTGCTTCACGAACTCTACAACGTGTGGAGCGGTCTCACTCAGAAAAATGTAACAACTTAGCCGGCTATTGAACCACTCTTTTTTGGGAGTGGAGATCTAGCCGAGCGGTTCTCTCTGTGGCCTCCGCTAGACGACTGATGCCGTATGTTGTGGGTTCGAATCCGATTGAAAACTAGCCGTATTTTCTACTCTGGGTTGATAGCTCTGCTGGTGAAGAGAATAGTCCCCGAGGTTATCGTTAGCCCGGTTAAAGCAATGTATTCGTTGCTTCGCTTCGATAAAGTTAGTATGTGCGGTGTGTGATAGTGAGCATGCGTGTGTGAGTGCTTCACGAACTCTACAAACTTTGGAGCGGTCGCAGTCAGAAAAATGTAACAACTTAGCCGGCTACTGAACCACTTTTTTTGGGTGTGGAGATTTAGCCGAGCGGTTCTCTCTGTGTCCTCTCTGCTAGGCGACTGATGCCGTATGTTGTGGGTTCGAACCCGATTGAAAACTAGCCGTATTTTCTACT
Organism: Ptychodera flava; assembly: GCA_001465055.1. Classification (NCBI taxonomy): domain Eukaryota; kingdom Metazoa; phylum Hemichordata; class Enteropneusta; family Ptychoderidae; genus Ptychodera; species Ptychodera flava. The sequence continues at coordinate 10,376 of LD346474.1, forward strand.
CTGGGTTGATAGCTCTGCTGGTGAAGAGAATAGTCCCCGAGGTTATCGTTAGCCCGGATAAAGCAATGTATTCGTTGCTTCGCTTCGATAAAGTTAGTATGTGCGATGTGTGATAGTGAGCATGCGTGTGTGAGTGCTTCACGAACTCTACAAAGTTTGGAGCGGTCGTAGTCAGAAAAATGTAACAACTTAGCCGGCTACTGAACCACTTTTTTTTGGGTGTGGAGATTTAGCCGAGCGGTTCTATCTGTGGCCTCTCCGCTAGGCGACTGATGCCGTATGTTGTGGGTTCGAACCCGATTGAAAACTAGCCGTATTGACCACATGGTAAACATTGCCCCCAAAATACAAAATTACAGATGTCATCAGAAACTCAATATATACTACTAAATTCATCTATAGAAACCTGTATACCAAATTTCAAAGCTATCAGACCCATACCTTTTCAGAAATATATTTTGACCAAAAATGGCAAAAATTGCCCCCAAAACTCAAAATTGCAGATTTTATCATAATTAGCTCTGCTGTCAGCAATGCGGAGCTTATCAAATAGGTTGATTTTCTGTCGTCGTCCGTCATCGTCGTCCGTCGTCGTCCGCCATCGGATGACCGTCGTCATCAGTCATTGTCGTCTGTCAACAATTGCCTTCTTCTCTTAAACCGCTCGTCCGATTACTTTGAAATTTGATGTGTAGTTTACTTAGGGTGATTTCAGTCAGATTTGTTCAAATCATGTTGAAATTTGCATATTTGTATTTTTAAGGCAATTTTTGTCCTTTTTGGTAAAAAATTTTTTAAAAATCTTATTCTTCAAAACTACCCGTCAGAAAGCTTTGATATTTAATACATAGATTCCTAGGGATGATGTATTTCAGAGTTATTCAAATTGTGCAGAAATATGCACATTTGCATTTTTAAGGCAATTTTTGCTATTTTTGGTCAAAAAATGTCTTTCTCAAAAAGTAATGGTCTGATAGATTTGCAATTTGGTACATAGGTTTCTACAGATGAACTTAATGATATTTATTAAATTTATGATGAAATCTGCAGTTTTGTAATTTTTGGGCAATTTTTGCCATTTTGGTCAAAAAATGTGTGTCTCAAAAAGTAGTGGTCTGCTGGCTTTGAAATTTGTTATACAGGTTTCTACAGATGAACTAAGTAATATTTATTGAATTTCTGATGAAATCTGTAATTTTGAAATTTTTTAGCAATTTTTGCCATTTTCGGTCAAAAAGTGTGTATTTCCAAAATTATTCATCTGATAGGTTTGAAATTTGGTACAGATTTTCCTATAGATAAACTAAACGATATTTATTGAAATAATGACAAAATCAGTGAATTTGTATTTTAGGGGCAATTTTTCTATTTTTTGTCAAAAATGTGTTTCTCAAAACGTACTGGTCCTATAGCTTTGAAATTCGATATGCAGGTTCCTATAGATTTACTAATGAAATTTGATATTTTGAAATTATGATGAAATCTGCACTTTTGTATTTTGGGGGCAATTTTTGCCTTTTTTGTTCAAAAAATTGTTTCTCAAACTGCAAGTCGATAGCTTTGATATTTGGTATACAGGTTCAAAGGGATTATTGTGATATATGATATATTGAAATTATGGTGAAATCTGCAATTTTTATTTTTGGGGCCAATTATTGCCATTTTTGGTAAGAAAATGGTTTTCTCAAAAAACTACTCATCAGATAGCTTTGGTGGACGTGTTCTTAGGTACGATCCAATGTGATATATTCAAATTATGATGAAATCTTCAATTGTATACTTCTGCAGCTATTTTAGCCACTTTTTTCTGGCCACTGAAATTAGCTATCAAAGATTTTCACCTTCTTCATCAACATGTGTCAAAAATAGTTATTCTCTACATAAACACAGCGGAGCTTTATCGGCCGCCAGGTCGCTTGTTTTATTATAGCATGCAGTTTGCAGTAGAATGTTAACAAGAAACTGCATTCGATACACCCCCCCGAAAAAAAATCACACTTGATTGGTCAAAAGGTACAGCTAATGTCCCTTTTATACAAATATGTAACTTGTGTTCGGTTTTCCTGACAGACGAGAGAGTCATCCTGTTTTCCAACCTTTCCTATGTGATTGCAAAGGGGACAACAGCTTTTATGTTAACCTTCATCTATAATTTGGCTTAATATTGTACACAGAGCCCTGTGCACTTTCACATAACAGATATTATTACATATGTACCACAGTTTACTTGCATCGAAGCGCGCGCGTACTACCGGTATTTGCACTGCATTGCAAGTACCAAAAACATTATTCCATACCTGCATGCAAATGAATAGAACAGCGCGTGATCCTTGTCTTTCAATGTGTGTCGCGTAAACTATTTAAAATGTGTTCGCTTGTCTTTTTAGTTCCTTTGTTTTCTCGATAAAATAAAATGGGGGAAACATATGTAATAATAACAGAACCCCATGGCGAGCCAGCAAGCTTGCCGTACCTGGGGTATTTGCAATCGTGTTTGCGTTGAATCCGGCTGTCCTTTCACTCGCTGCGCTCGTGAAAGCACGACCGCCGGACCCCCCGCAAACACTCGTGGAAATACCGCTGGTACGGCGCGCTTGAACTCTCTCGCCATGGGGTTCTGTCATATTACAAGTTTTGTTGGGCAAAATATGTAGTAGTTTACCTGTCGATTACCATGAGAAGTGAATTTATAATATTTCGGGTGAATCATACTTGGTTTTCACATCTAGACTTTCAAACACCCTACTTGAATCAAGTACATTTGTATCAATTGTCAAACTCTTATTAAAGGCACAAATTTAGTTAGTTTATTATTGTAAAAATATTATTAGTTTTCTCATAGGTTGCAATTTATAGGGAATCAACATTTTCATTGCAATTCCAAATTCAAACTTGTTGTAAAAATATGCATTTGTAACCGCCATTTTCTAATCAAGTACAGTTATATCAATTATCCAATGTGCACAAATATTGCAAATTTTATATTGGGAACAATCTTTGTAGTTTTGACTACCCTGCATAGTTTTTGGTCATCTTTGGTGAAATTCCAGAATCAAATTTCTTTTGCACATATGCACTTGAAACGACCCCCTTCTATGAAGTAACTCTATATAATCTTTGTTTAAAGTTTCCTCAATGACTCCCGTGCATAGTTGATGAATATTGACCGTGAAATGATAACGTCAAATTTCTTCGAAACATATGCACTTGTAACAATCCAAAATCATACATTTTTTTTGTTTATCAAATATCTATATGTGCACCAAAATTGCAAGCTCTCTATTCGGAAAAATTGTTCTGAGTTTTGTCATAGACTCCCATATAAAGTGCATTAATCATGGGAGAAATTCAAAATTAAATTTTTTGTACACATATGCAGTTTTTACATCACTCTTCTAATCAAGTACATTTATGTTAATTATCCAATGTCTATATCTGCACAAGTATAGTTATTTTTATTTAAAAAAATAATTATTGACAGTTTACTTCATAGACCTCTGTGTACAGTGGATGGACATTTTTGGTGAAATTCCAAAAATCTATTTTTTTTTGTACGATCAATTTTTCTGTGTACAGTTGATAAATATTTTCGGTGAAATTCTAAAATCGATTTTCTTGTACACATATGCTCTTTTTACCACCTTATGCCAATCAAGTTTATGTATATCGATTACCAAATGTCTATAAATGCACAGATATTGCTACTTTTATTTTGGAAAAAATCTCAGTCTTCTCTTGCACTACCGTGTATAGTGAATCCAAGTAATCGATGCAATTCAAAATATTTTTGTACATACATGCACTTTTTACCTGAAACTTCACGCAGTGTATATTTATATGAATGATTAAGCACATGTAAATCTACTTATATAGGTTTTTCATGATGAAAATAGTTTGCCAAAAAAAACCATCCATGTATTATTAGTATTTTTGGACGAAGCACTACATGTTTACATTGGCCATATTTTGCCGCCTGTGATGAGGCTAGGGCTACAAAATTATGGCAAATTAGAAGTGGGGATCTGAATGCAGTGTGAGTTTGTTACGGGCATTTAAAAAAAAAATCTAGATACTTCTTTTAAAATCCCGCCCGATCCCCCTCAAGAGGTGTTTGTGAATCGGCTATTAACTATTTCGCAACTTCATTTCATTAAGTGGAAATATACTCATGTGTGCCATTTGTTTAGGGTGTGACTAATAAACGGAAAATATGACAGATTATCAATCATGTTATAATGTACTTTTCGTGCAGCAGGTCAATTATTTTCAACCATAAGGAGACAAGCTACTCAAAGAGTTTGTCATTTAAGATAATGTTCTCTTTACACCGATCACAATAATACTTATTACACCAACTTTACTCCGTGTAGAACCCGTATCCATGGTAGCCAGGGCCGATTAAATTAGTAAAGTCGAAGTGACTAAATTTTAAAACAAAATGTGACAACATGAAAACATATAACGAAATTTGGAATTGGTCGAGTCAATATAGCTTCATTACACTTTATTCATTACACATCAACGCTATCCGCTGCACAGCAAAATAATTACAATCCAAAGGCGTGATAATGTCAAGTTCAGTGCAAATTTCAGATTCATGGGTGCCATTTTATAACATTTTAAAAGGAAAAGCAGATCGTGTGTCTTCTCTCTTTATACACAAAAAATGAACAGCTATAGTAAAGCTAGCAATAGCCCCACTTTTTTCTAATTTTCTAAAATCACGTAAGATTTTGCTGAATTTGCTTTTTTTTATTGGTTGTGCCTGCGCCATACTAAAAGAAGATGTTGAATAAATATCCGCCTACAATTCCTGGAGGCATATTTAGGGCAACACATCATAATTTTTTTACTTTCTCTAATTAGCAAGAGACTCAGTAGTTAGCCTTTCCACTATGCAGTTAAAAACTCCAAAACTTGTCAAAACGCCAAAAAGTAAGAATTTTCCATATCACGCATAAGTTCGTAGTTCTAACCATAGACTCTCGAGTTTTTCTCGAGGGTCTATGTTCTAACCGTGTTGGTGAGAATTCTCACATGATAGACGTGGGCAGCGATGGCTCAACAAAAGTGAGAAAGTTTCCATTGTCGTTACATATTTCTTTCAGTAAAGGTAACTGCAAGATTGTCCTTGGCAAAATGAACATGTAACATTCTTCACACAAGAACTCTTCTTTTCCATGTGTCCTCAAAGAATACTAAGGTAGAACTAGACGTGTATTCTGCCTGTGAGAAGGTGATGAAACAAGTGTTCATCATAGTGAAACACTAATTGTTAGAGAATAACTTTGACATATTTGAAAGGATGTCGCGATGATCAACTTATATCTAGTTTAAATCACCGAGCGAAGACCCGATTCCGCAATTGCATGATTGATGCAATACCTCAGAAATTCGATTTGTAAGCAGTTAACTCCGTGCCCTGCTTTTTATTAATGACAAAGAAATGGTGTCTCTTTATGGGCGACAATTTGCAGCGGGAAGAGAGTTATGGCCAAATTACTGAAAAAAGTCTTTCATACAAATAACTTTGCCTACGACCACTACAAGTGGTCCTATTTGAGTTCTAGTATAAGTTTACATGATTGGATAGATTGTAAAAACTACTTTATAGGTCTAGGGTTGGCTCAGGTATGTATACAGGTATGCAACACTGATATGAACAGTGAAGGTCGATTTAGGAAATAGATAATTCATCACGATCTTATGTAAGGCAACAGGCAACAACTTCCTTAAGGCAACAGGCGCCCTGAACAGAAACTTTTAAACGTTTTTACAATATCAACTGTAAACTATAATCATTTATGTTCAATAATGAAATTCAAAGATCACCATACAACTCGTTTGTACGAGACAAGCAAATATCTGGCTGTTGTATATTTTATGACTGCTCTACGTGTGTTGACCGTACTTGGAAAAATATATTACTTTCATCACACAGCACGGTAAAAGCTGTCCGACTATCTGCCTCAAACGTCAACAAGTATGAAAAAATTATATTTTTCACATATAGAATAAATACGGTAGTTCGATGTTGGCATTTCGGCATCCACTCTGTCTGGTCGTTGCGGACAATTCCTTCACATATGTTTATTTATAAATAATAGTAACTGCAGTGTATGACTAAAAACGACACTCTTGTGTTTTCAGCGTCCATTTTATGCAGGGTCTATATACAATGTAAACCATGTACAGCGCATGCCACTCACTTCCCGTGTTGATTGTCATGTATTCCCTGTTGAAGCAAAACATGTTATCCCAATTAAATTAACGACTGAGTCATAATTCATCGCGTACGAACATATTAAATTCACTGTGTTTTTACACGTGGTCACCCTTCCGACCTACGCATAAATTCGCATGCTTTTCAGCATTAATATAATGTTTAATTTAACGTTGTGCACAGATGCCAATGATTTCATCGCATTTTGTCGATGTTTAACCGCGGGAAATTGTATATTGTGGATCTTTATATAGCAACATGAGTTAGGCAAAATAATTTTTATATGTGCAAATAGTAAGACAGTTTTTAATGTTCTTTGCCTATTAAGAAGCGGACATTTGTTAGCAAGTAATTAGTTCGATTTTAATTTGCTATTTGCCATCGTTGACTAGAAGTATCGCCTGACATTATCGGCGCAACCAACGAACAGTGTCCATCACATGTTGGCGTCTTGATAGAAATTAACCCTTTCAGTAAACACGAATGACATACTCCCTACACAATGGTAATTTACCGATTGTTAAATTTTATCTGCGTTGGAATAATTTTCACCTTTACTCGAAATGAGCAATTAGGTGAGTTGAACTTTTTTATTTGATAAATGGAAGATGATACTGAATAGTCGCTGAATAGCAACGTGGCGTCATCTAGTAGATAAAATGCGACGTATGCTACATACGGCACGTAACAACAAGTTAATTTTGACTAATACATTGTTTATGATCAAATGATTGCAATATTAAGTGCAACTATTTTTTTTTGCATTTTTACATGGTTGTGTTTAAGACAAGGGAATGACAGGAGAGTGTTTTTACTCTCAGTAGTCCAATCATTCGTGCACTGTAGTCAAACGACATTTTAAAACAAATTAATGAATCATCACCGTCTATAATAAACGGGTGAACAATTTTTCACTGTCAGCGACAAATTTGCAAGCAGCCCTCAAGTAAAGGGTATTTCGGTAGGATAGGAACACCCTAAAATACAGTAATATTAGCAGAATGGTTTTATTTCGCTTAGCTAATGCTACCAAAGTTAAAGTGAAGTGGTCTATGTTTGTACGCACTTAAATGTTAACCTAATTTATAATGAACATGCAACTTTCTGAAAGACAAAATTTTGTTGTGTAGTGTTGCAGTGTAATGTTTGAAAATACTGCTTGCCGGCCTGCCTAGGTCAGGTAAAATGACATCGGGCTGGTAAACGTTCTATCTTACCAGCCCGGTGGTCGGACAAGTTTCTCGTACTCAAGAAATGGAGATTAAAGAAACCACAGAAACAGCCTCTTCGGCTTCACATCTGGATATTTTCCTTTAATTTGACTCTAATGGTCACCTTTCTTCTTGGCTATAAGACAAGAGAGATGATTTCAACTTAGGTATCACAAGATGGTAGATAAATTAAATATCTCTCTTCGAGAAATGAACGCTGATGGTATCAGTGGCATTGGGCCTTATTTGGTGACCACTACCTATTTGACTTACAGATTGATATATGGGGGTGCAACATATGGGACAGGATGCTCTTAATGTTTTCGAAACACCTGACATTACTTTTTTGTTTTTGGCCAGACGTCCATATGTCTTTCTTTCATGAATTTTCCTGGGTTGTATGTACTGAAATATACTACTAGTATCTGTTCTGTGCTGCTTTGTGTCTATGTTGTATTTATCTTATTACGAATTTTGACCTGGTGTTATCGGATTATAGGCGGGCATGATTGCGATTATTTGAAGGCCGCCCAACGTTAAAAGTGGGTCAGGTTTTAACATGCACAGGTATGCGACACGTAAGTACTGATTCACAGTAAAGGTAGTTACTGTGAATCAATACCGATCGAAAGCGATGTGTCTCATGCCTGTGACCACATGGGTGACGTCAGACATCTTATACGTAACATGGACAACCATTGCGGCGACCGGTCAAGCACTTCACGGTCTTGTCAGAAAAATCAGTAGATGGAATAAATTTATAATAAAAATACAAAATCCAATGGTTTTTTTGTAACAATATAGATTTTGGTTTGCTTTTTCATCGAATGTTTTTCTTTTGAAGCCTTAAACTCTAGTTTGTCCAAATTACTCACAGTATCAGACTTCCGGTTGATCTGACCCTAGCCTCTTCATGATACATGAGGTAGATCGGCCGTCAGCATGGGCTTTCTTTGGCTCCCGTCACCACCCACCATGTTGAGTCGTTTTTGGGGGTAAGAACCTCCACCGGCTAAGTAAACATGCTGCGATAAAAAAGAAGTCGACAAGCAATATAAGAAGGCAAGACGGCAAAGAAAAATTGTCCTGGGAAAGCGAGTGCGGCTGGTTGATCACAGATAAAACTGCCGTGTATTGTAAAGTCTACAGAGTGATTTATGGACCCTTTTGAACAGTAAAATTTCGCATTAAGTATTAAGTTATATATTCGACTTGTACATAGTGTTTCGTGTTAAAAATCGTGTTAAGTATGGCACGGAGCTATTCGTCAAAAGCTGTTTCAATCTCAAAAGCCATTTCAATCAAAAGCCATTTATGATGCTAAACATGCTCCTCCGTCGACAACGTTACCAGCCGACAAAATGTTTGAACAGTTAAATGACAAAAATATGAGAAGATTGAGCAAACTCTTTGGCAATGCATATGCCATTGTCACGATGGAACATTCACGCCCATTTACAGATTAAGTATGGATGTGTGAAGTAGATGACAAGAAAGATGTTGATCTCGGATCAGAACTAAATGTGAGGCAACTTCTGCGATTGTTCGAGGCTATTGGTGATCAAAGTAACTAGCAGCATTTAGAAGTTCTCATAACTGCGTACCCTGGGTTTTGATGCGTTTAGTCGTTGACTATAATGGTTGATATAGAATACATCAAAATATAGAAATTCGCCGAAGTGAGCTATTTGTATTTGGTAACAATATTACTTACATTATGGGTTCACCAGTAAACATAGTGCCAATCACCAATTTTGCCGAGATAGAACAAGTGCGACCAAGGCCTACAGTAGCAGTATGCGTTGAGTAGATTGTAACGAGACCTGAAGCTAGTAATATTGACATTGAGGTGTCCGAATCTCTCGTTCCTAAACATGTGGAGAACTCAAGCAAGATATCGGGGTATAAATGTTGTTTTGACTCATTCTCGCTTGCGGTGGCCATGGAAAAACAATAAGAGAAGTACCTAAAGTTGGCACCATTGTATGCTCCGCTGTGTTCACTATTGGCATTATAGTGACTTTTTCAATTACATTTCACCAGTTACAAATTGTTGTCACTTTAGAGATCAGAAACTGGAATATTACCGGCCATAACTATTAAGGTCTAGGGCAGACACACAATGTCAATTGATGTGTCTTCAATAGAGTAGCAGATCTCGACATGTCACAAAATCGCTTGTAATGGCGGCTGCTCTGGTTTTTACATGACCTGGAAGTCCGTTTGTTTGAGTATTATATTTGTAACAAACAGTATTGAATTAATAAAATATGAACTTGTCGATATTGACACATAAGAAAATGAGACTTTACATGAGGTACCCAAAGGATGGAAAAAGGTATCTACTTAACCAACATTCCCCGCGTGAATTTGTAATCGTCTACGACCACTGCAGTAATACTAGATGTACTCTCTAATAATTAGACCGGTCACATTATCTTGGCTTTACTTGCATCAATATTAAATGTGTATCAAATTTCAAGATAAAATAAAAAGCAAACTCGTTAAAGCTGTTCTCATGTGATCATTTTTGAAAAGTTCAATATCATCAATATTGTTTTTCAATGTGGGGTTAATTTTCGATCAGACGTCGTTATCTCTTACTATAAGTATGACATTATCCTCAATTGCCATGAGTGCTGAGTCATGTTACAAAAATGTCAACTTAGCCCCTCCTCTTAAAGCCTGATGCGCACTTTGAGTGAAGATGATTAAGTGGTCAAAATTTACTGCAATAATTATCAGTAATTTTCCTCTATAGCAAAGCGGCACGAATAAAGGCAACATGACTTTTATACTGTACGTAAATTAATAATAGAGTTTTAAGTCTGCCCTTATTAATGAACGGCTTACTTAATTAGTTCGGTATGATTTATTCTTGCTTTATTGTTGGCATGCAGCATGGTATTATCATCTCGACCAATGCACTGTGTCTTTCATATTGTAAGGTCTGTAGAGAAATTCATGTAGCGTTGTATATTGAGCGCATCGTCGACACGTAATGGCAATTCACTGGTTGTTATGGCTTCTCTGTCTTGGAATAATTTTTATATTTACTTGGAATCGGGGATTAGGTGAGTTGAACATGTCTGTCTTCAATGCCGGCGTAACATGCCATAGTTGCTGTCTCGTTTTAAAGTATATATGAAGATGGTGTCTATTCTGAATATAAAAAGACACGTGGCGATTATTAGTAAGGCTGCATTCACATACACCTCTGGACGCGGCAGGGAATTTACCGTGGGCTTGAAAATATCATCGCTACGTTTCGGTCGCACTTGGAAGAATTGGGGGACTTCAAGGGAGATTCAAAACAAACCTGTCTCCGAGTAATACCAAATATGTGTTGCGTTAGCAATTTACGCTATATCTTTTGGCTAATTTTAGGGTGAATTTGTTTGTGTATCCACTGCAGTTTCTTGTTCTAATCCTTGAAGCATGTTAAAAAGTCAAGCACAACCATTGTTGTGCAGTCAGTATTGTTATTTTTCAAAATTGCATCTAGAAGGACAAATTCGGCCATGTGTCATTAATGTTGTTTGATACGAGATACTATTTGTACTTTGTGACATGTTGAAAGATAATGAATGGGTGACTATGGGTGTATTCGACCAAGGTTTTAGACACGATACATAAACCACCGCGAAAGTGAATTAATGGTCATGACGACAATCTTGTACACATATGCACTTGTTACCACCCTATGTCAATCAAATATATGTATATTCCCTTCTTAGCTAGACGCTTCTTGAACCTTCTTTATGTTATGCCAAGACTTATTTTCATTACATGCCGACGAAAAGTTGACCTCGGTATTGCGCCAAGCGCATTGCTAAACTAGATCTGTTAGCTATTAACTATTTCAAAACATCCTTTCGTTAAGTTGCAAAATACTGTAAAAATTTCATCACTCATGTGCACCATTTGTAAAGGGTGTGGCCAATAAGCGGAAAATATGACAGATTATCAATCATACTATAATGTAATTTCCATGCAGCAGATCAATCATTTTCTACTATTAGGAGACAAACTACTAAATGAGTTTGTCATTTATAATATGCTCTCTATACGGATCACAATGATACTTTTCACACTTACTTTACTCAGTGTAGTACCCGTATCCATGGTAGCCAGGCCCGAATAAAGTAGTATAGTCGTCCTGACTTTACTTTAAAAAAACCATTAGAGTAACGTTACAATATTTAATTGTTAATGTGAATAGATGAAAACAGATAACGAAATTTGGAATTAGTCGAGTCAATATTGTTTTCTTACACACTTAATTCATTACAAATCAGCGCTACATACCGCACAGCAGATTTATTAGAACCCAAGGGCGTGAAATGTCAACGTTTATGGCAACCTTCAGATCCATGGGTGCCATTTAATAACATTTTAAAAGGACAAACACATCGTGTGTCTTCTCTGTTTTTTTTACAAAATATAAACAGCTATAGTAAAGCTAGCGATAGTCCTGGCACGTCTTAGGCCGTAATCGCTTGGTCGATTTCCAAATAGAAACCCTTCTAACCATATACTTTTTCTAATTTTCGAAAATCAAGTTAGATGTTGCCGAATTTGCTGTTTTTGATGGGTTATGCCTGCGTAATAATAAAACAAGCGACCTAACAGCCGATATAGCTCCGTTGTGTTTATGTAGAGAATAACTAGTTTTAACACACGTTGATGAAGAAGGTGGAAATCTTTGACAGCTCATTTCAGTGGCCAGAAAAAGTGGCTAAAATAGCTGCAAAAATGCACAATTGAAGATTTTATCATAATTTGAATATATCAAATGTGATCATTCCTAAAAACATATCAACTAAACTATCTGACGAGTAGTTTTTTGAGAATGTGACTTTCTGACTAAAATTGGCAAAAATTGCCCAAAAATAAAAATTGCAGATTTCACCATAATTTCAACATATCATATATTAAAATAATCCCTTGGAACCTGTATACCAAATATTAAAGCTATCGACTTGCAGTTTTTGTTAAACAAACTTTTGACCAAAATTGGCAAAATTTGCCCTAACATTCAAAATTACAGATTTCATCATAATTTCAAAACATCACATTTAGTTCGTCTGTAGGAACCTGCATATTAAATTTCAAAGCTATCAGGCAAGTACATTTTAAGAAACACATTTTTTAACCAAAAATAGAAAAAAAATTGCCCCAAAAATACAAAATTGCAAATTTCATCATTATGTCAATAAATATCATTAAGATCATCTGTAGGAACCTGTATACCAAATTTCAAAGCTATCACATGAGTACTTTTCGAAATACACATTTTACGAACTCTACAACTTGTGGAGCGGTGTCAGTCAGAAAAATGAAACAACTTAGCTGGCTATTGAACCAGTCTTTGTTGGGAGTGGAGATTTAGCCGAGCGGTTCTCTCTGTGGCCTCTCAGCTAGGCGACTAATGCCGTATGTTGTGGGTTCGAACCCGATTGAAAACTAGCCGTATTTTCTGCTCTTGGTTGGTTGCTCTGCAGGTGGACAGAATTGTACCCGAGGTTATCGTTCGCCCAATTAAAGCGATGTATTCGTTGCTTCGCTTCGATAAAGTTTGTATGTGCGATGTGTGATAGTGAGCATGCGTGCGTGAGTGCTTCACGAACTCTACAACGTTTGGAGCGGTCTTAGTCAGAAAAATGTAACAACTTTAGCCGGCTATTGAACCACTCTTTTTTGGGAGTGGAGATTTAGCCGAGCGGTTCTCTCTGTGGCCTCTCTGCTAGGCGACTGATGCCGTATGTTGGGGGTTCGAACCCGATTGAACACTAGCCGTATTTACTACTCTCGGTTGGTGGCTCTGCTGGTGAAGAGAATTGTCCCCGAGGTTATCGTTAGCCCGGTTAAAGCAATGTATTCGTTGCTTCGCTTCGATAAAAGTTGTATGTGCGATGTGTGATAGTGGGCATGCGTGCGTGAGTGCTTCACGAACTCTACAAAGTTTGGAGCGGTCTTAGTCAGAAAAATGTAACAACTTAGCCGGCTATTGAACCACTCTCTTTTGGGAGTGGAGATTTAGCCGAGTGGTTCTCTCTGTGGCCTCTCCGCTAGGCGACTGATGCCGTATGTTGTGCGTTCGAACCCGATTGAAAACTAGCCGTATTGACCACAAATGGCAAAAATTGGCCCCAAAATACAAAATTACAGATGTCATCAGAAACTCAATATATATTACTAAGTTCATCTATAGAAACCTGTATACCAAATTTCAAAGCTGTCAGACCCATACTTTGTCAGAAATATATTTTTGACCAAAAAGGGCAAAAATTGCCCCAAAAATTCAAAATTGCAGATTTCATCATAATTAGCTCAGCTGTCAGAGACGTGGCGCTTATCAAATAGGTTGATTTTCTTCCATCATCTGTCATCATCGTCCGCCATCGTCCGTCGTCATCCGTTGTTGTCGTCCGTCAACAATTGCCTTCTCCTCTGAAACTGCAAGTCCAATTGCTTTGAAATATTATATGCAGTTCACTTAGGGTGACCTCACTTAAATTTGTTCAAATCGTGGTGAAATTTGCATATTTGTATTTTTCGGGCATTTTTTGGTGTTTTTGGTAAAAAATTCTTCTTCTCTGAAACCGCTCGTCAGATTACTTTGAAATTTGATGTTCAGTTTAGTTAGGGTGACTTCAGTCAGATTTGTACAAATCATGTTGAAATTTGCATATTTGTATTTTAAAGGCAATTTTTGTCATCTTTGGTAAAAAAATCTTTAAAAATCTTCTTCTTCAAAAGTACCTTTCAGAAAGCTTTGATATTTGGTACATAGGTCCCTAGGGATGACCTATTTCAGAGTTGTTCAAATTGTGCAGAAATATGCAAATTTGCATTTTTAAGGCAATTTTTGCCATTCTTGGTCAAAAAATGTGTTTCTCAAAAAGTAATGGTCTGATAGCTTTGCAATTTGGTGTACTGGTTTCTACAGATGAACTTAACTTAAGTTCAAGATTATGTTAATTACTTTTAAATTGATTAGAGGCTTTGCACCTATGTATTTGACAGAGCTGATAGAGCAATATGTTCCTACCAGAGATCTCCGTTCTGCAGACAAGTTACGTCTGATGCCACCTCGCGGAAAATTTAGTAAAGCATACGGCCAGAGAGCCTTTTCAGTGTGTGCACCATCGTTGTGGAATATGTTGCCTGTAGAGATTCGTACTGCAAGAAATGTTGAGTCTTTTAAACATGGTTTGAAAACCTATCTTTTTATCTGTATTATCAGTGTTTTGTTTATGCTTTGCGGTACATTTTCTTCACCGCAGGACTGCCCGTGTGGTGCGTTTTATCCCTGACACTTGTATTTTGTAAAATTGCTTATTCTTTTGTGTGTTCTGTACAGCGCACTGTGACGTATGTGTAGTGCGTTTTTTCAAGAATTTTTAATAATAATAATAATAATAATAATTAATGATATTTATTAAAATTATGATGAAATCTGCAGTTTTGAAATTTTTAGGCAATTTTTGCCATTTTGGTCAAAAAATGTGTGTCTCAAAAAGTACTGGTCTGATGGCTTTGAAATTTGGTATACAGGTCTCTACAGATAAACCAAATAATATTTATTGAATTTATAATGGAATCTGTAATTTTGAATTTTTTTGCAATTTTTGCCATTTTTGGTCAAAAAATGTGTATTTCCAAAATTGCTCATCTCATAGGTTTGAAATTTGGTACACAGATTTTCCTATAGATGAACTAAACGATATTTATTGAAATAATGACAAAATCTGCAAATATGTATTTACGGGGCAATTTTTCAAGTTTTGGTCAAAATTGTGTTTCTCAAAAAGTACTCGTCTTATAGCTATGAAATTCGATATGTAGGTTCCTACAGATTAACTTAATTTGATATTTTGAAATTATGATTAAATCTACACTTTTGTATTTTTGGGGCAATTTTTGCCATTTTTGTTCAAAAAATTTGTTTCTTAAACTGCAAGTCGATAGCTTTGATGTTTGGTATACAGGTTCCAAGGGATTATTGTGATATATGTTATATTGAAATTACGGTGAAATCTGCAATTTTTATTTTTGGGGCAATTCTTGCCATTCTTGGTAAAAAAAATGTTATTCTCAAAAAACTACTCGTCAGATAGCTTTGGTGGACGTGTTCTTAGGAACGATCCGATGTTATATATTCAAATTATGATGAAATTTTCAATTGTATATTTCTGCAGCTATTTTAGCCACTTTTTTCTGGCCACTGAAATGAGCTGTCAAAGATTTTCACCTTGTTCATCAAAATGTGTCAAAAACAGTTATTCTCTACATAAACAAAGCGGAGCTATATCGGCCGCCAGGTCGCTAGTTTTATTATAGTATGCAGTAGAATGTTAACAAGAAACTGCATTCGATACACAAAAAAAATCACACTTGATTGGTCAAAAGGTACAGCTAAATCATATACATTTATT
>LD346479.1:0-25043 GCA_001465055.1 Ptychodera flava
TTCTATCTCTAAAAAAAGCTTGATTGTGTAAATTAATTTTTTTACATTTGGCGCCTGGTATGGGCAAATTGTTTTAAACTTAGTTTCATGCCGTCGAAATTCTTTGAATTCAAAAATAGACACCTATTGTATGTAATAATAACGGTGTGACGGCATTCGGCTATAGTTAATTCGGCGACGGAAGCCGGATACCACATGGCATGTGCACATTTTACAGCCATACTGCCATATAATCGTGGGATATGATGCCAACAATCATAAGTTGAAACTTTATCATTTTACCTACTTTCGTCTCTCCTTTCCACAAAAAGGAGGTCTGTGGTACGGTAACTGATGATACTTATTATATCATATTCATAAATGATTACTCACCATCAAGAAATTGAGTTTTTCCTAGCTTTCAGATCTACTTCAATTTAAATTGCGTTTCAGTTAAAACTCTATTTTTCATTTTGTATCTAAGTTTAACTTTAATGGCGATTTTGACAGAAGAGGAAACTGTTCACTGATGTACTCACTGACCGTAGTTATGAAATTCCTATCTAACCTATTCTGCTAACCTGAGAACTCATACGTACAAATTACTTTTTATGAGAATCCTCGAGCTAACTTACGACGAAGTGTTATATCCCCGCGAAACCAGTGGACACCGTGGCAAGAGTCTGATTAGCTCCAGCTCCTGTGAGAGCATCGCGAGAGCCGTAGATCCTACGTATGTTAAGACTTCTAAGGTGCCCCCGACTTCAAAGGTGTTCCCATGCTAAATAGTGGACGCTTTATTTATGGCAAACTGTACGTAGCTGCGTACTACATAGTACATGGTGTAATTCAGGGCTCAAAATTAACTGCAGTTTCACATCCAGGGAAAATCGAACCTTGCTTTTTCGCAACGTATATCTCTTTTTACTCTCACTTATGTACTCAATGGGCCCGTAAACAACTTGGGCGGTGTTGAAGCCACAGAAGAGAGTTGGCACACGCTAGACCTTATTGGATTCGCCCCTTTTCACTTAATTTACACCGTAGATGTCACTCTTACTGCACACACAAATGGCATTTATATTAACTATGAAACGCAGCTTGACAGTTTACGAAACGAACACAGGTGTAGGATAAAATAGGCATAGGGAACGGAAACTACTCTGAGCACCACTAAAGACCTAGTGTGGACGGGAAAAATCCCATACTTTAATAAATCCTGTAGCTTCCGCCACAGATTATGTGTTGATGTGAAGAAAATCGAAATCTTACACAAAAATTCGATTTTCTTAACAGTAAAACAGAATCTTGAAAAGAAGCTCGACATGGTATTTCCCAAACATTTTCTCATCGGATGGGGTATCCATATTTGAGACGTGCATAGATCTGCGTATTTATGTAGAAAGCAGGTGTCGCCGTCTTGAAAAAAACGCCCTCGTGTGGTCACTTGACACTATTTTAGTGGTCAGGTTTCGCAGGGATAGTCTGGTCCCCTGACCCATTTTAGCCGCTGACTGCGCTATTAACGAAAATAGGGTAAGGTATAGGCATGTGCTATTGTAAGCATTGCTTTCATTGGTCAACAGGACGAGCGCAGTGATTGCATCGAATTTAATTCAAACTTTGAGTTACCTTTGAATTTTGATTTCGTTTGCCCATGGAGTAATTTTACCTCTATGGTTACTCTAACCAAGCATCTTGCCGACATTGAATGAAAAAAACAAAAAATCACGCATTTTTGAGTCACTACCGTACATGCGAAAGGAGGAAAAGTCTATCACGTCTGAGAAAAAGCCATGTATACACGATATTCTTCATTTCACCAATAAATGCCATAAGGGAGCGTTCAGTTACTACGGCCAGGAGTGGGCCGGCAAAATCCGGGGGCGGGTCACCTTAAATTTGAAACTGCAAGGAGGGGGGACATGTATTTTTCAAACAGCACAGGGAGTGGTCACTGAATTTTCAAAAATATCCATATCCTGTCAAAAAGCAGTTTCGGTGTTCAAAAATATTCTGGGAAATAAAATGATTCGCTGCATGATTTCATTCTACTGAAGTCATATAACTGTAAATCTGAATAATGGTATAATTATCTGTCACATGAACATCTTGCCTCGGCAACTTAGAGGCTTGTCTTCTTGTAAATTGGGCCAACTGCGGGAATTTAACAATTCCCGTTACTTACATGTTATAGAGATATAGCAAGTTCTGTCAGGGAAAATATTTAACAGTTTCCTGTAGACTACCATGAAAAGTGAAATAATACTTTTAGGTGAAATTCCAATACCATAATTATTGTCTACATAAGAAACTTTCAAACACCCTGTTTGAATCAAGTACATTTGAATCAATTGTAAAACATCTGTAAAAGCACAGATTCAGTTAGTTTAGTATTTTAAAAAAAGATTGTTCATAGTCTTCTCATAGACTCCAATGTATAGTGAATCAACATTTTGGTAAAAGTCAAAAATTAAATTAATTGCACACACATCTACTTGTAACCACCCTAGTCTAATCAAGCAAATTAATATAAATAATCAAGAGTACATGAATACACTTATTTACCTAGTTTTGTATCGGAAATAAATAAATCAAAGTTTCCCCACATACTACCATGTATAGTGAATCAACATTTCGGTGACATTACATACTAATCAAATTTCTTGCACACACATCCACTTTTAACCATACTAGTCAAATTTAGTACTTGTAAATAAATTATTTAACGTCCATAAATGCACAGATATTGTTAGTTTTATATTTGAAAAAAAAATTGTTCATTGTTTTCTCATAGACTACCATGTATGGTAGAATCAATATTGTCGATGAAATTCCAAAATCCCATTTTTTGAACACATATGCACTTGTAACCATCATATTCTAATAAGTAAAATTATGTCAATTATAGCCAACGTCTATATATGCCCGAGTAAAGTATAATTGGCATTGAAAAGAAAAAATATTCAGAGTTTTGTCATAGATTCCCATGTTTAGTCTGTGAACATTATCGGTGAAATTTCAAAATCAACTTTTGTACACATACGAGTTGTAACCACCCTATTCCGATCAAGTACATTTATGTCAATTATCAAACGTCTATAAATGCATATGTATTGCTAGTTTTGTATTGAAAAAAGTAATACATAGTTTTCTCATAGTCCACTATGTATAGTGAATCAATATAACAATTAAATACAAATATCAAATGGTTTGTACACACACACACGTTTTACCTGCCGCTGCAAGCAAAGTATATTTACATGGATCATAAAACACATGTAAATGTACAGATATTGATTGATTTTCATGGGAAAATGGTAATAGTTTGCCCAATATAGACTCCCATGTATTATGATTTGATATTCTAGGACGAAACACTGTATCAGCCACATTTTGCCTTCTAATAGTTGTGCAAAAAAGGGTGACCCTCCCAAATAGGCATGCTTGAAATTTCTTGACCCTTCAAAAAGGTTTGCGCAAAAAAACGCGACCCACCTGTAATCTCTGTCCAATCCCTTGGGGGATCAAAATTACAGCAAGTCAGAAGGGGAGACTTGAATTCATTGGGAGTTTGTTAGGAGGGTCATTTGGAAAACTCTGAGAATCTATTTTTTGATTATCTCATCCTCTTGAGGTGTTTGTTTGTGCAGCTTTACTCTAGC
The DNA here is from genome assembly GCA_001465055.1 of Ptychodera flava. NCBI lineage: Eukaryota > Metazoa > Hemichordata > Enteropneusta > Ptychoderidae > Ptychodera > Ptychodera flava. The sequence goes on from LD346479.1 coordinate 3,645, forward strand.
AATGGGGGGGGGGTATCCATTTTCTGGTGCAATGGGTACGGTGTTCACTCATGTTGACTGATACACAGGAAGAATTTACCGGCCCTACCCCGGCCACAATAACTACGCTCCCTAGAAGAAGTACAAATTCGAAGACTTAAAAATTAAACCGTGCAAATAACTTCAACGTTCGATGTTTCGTCGTCTAATTTTCGATCTTTACACCATACAGATGTGCTGATCACATGATCTCGTTAGATGACTGTGCTCATTATAAATATGCACTCAAAATTCTGACCAAACTTTCCGTTAGCAGCGCACCCAGCGGTAGAAATGGGTCGGGGCCGGCCGGGGACCAGACAATCGCAGGGAACGCTATGGAATCCAGTTGTCAACTTCGGGATTTTTTCCCGTCCACTTGAGGTTTTTAGTCGTCCACAGAGTGGTTTCCCACCTCTACTATGATTTTTATCTTACCCCTACCTTTCATCAAGTTCATGGGGGCCTTTGTATCGAAGGGCCGGCTAGGTTGAGTGCGCAGTCATAGACAGAAGGTAATTCGGAGTCATGCCAATTCCGAGCTTGGCTATTCTCGATCCTTCATACGACGTTGTGCAAAGATGCATAACACTTGTCGTTGGTCGGAAGATATCACGTGACAAGCGAAAGGTTATGGGGCAGAGCTTGAAAAACAAAGACGAAAGTCAACGCGAAAGCGGTTTTGATTCGAAGATTGAAATCGAAATGAAAATGAAAGTAATTTTGAAAATGAAGATGGCATTTATTGCATATCAGAAACAAAATCATTTACATTGAAATCGAAGAAAAAAGCGCGTTAGAAATGGACTCACTTAGTGTCAAAGTTGGCTACTTTCCTTCATGACCGACGCAGTTTAATTAAAACATATGCAACCCCGGGATCAGGAAAAGGGTAGAAAAAGAGACCGACCAATTTTATCTAGGTGGGTTTTTTCAAATTTTGCAAGTAGAATTCTCTGTGTCAGTGGCTTACTGAAATCTAGCTCCTGAGATGCTACATCGACTGTCAGGAAAAGAGCATTAATTGAGAAGGGGTGGCAAAAACACCTATTGAGTATAAAGTATTTTCCATGTCGTTTTACATTCGGGAAGTAGGTTTCTTATAGTTATACACGTGGGCAGCAATACATTGGTGGCGCATGCCCTCGTCCTTGTTATAGTAGCCCCCTTTTACGAGGACAATATTAAGCTCCCATTATCGTAGCGGAAACAACGCGATGTGAAAATGTCACCCTATTGAAATTTGCCAACGATATCACGGTGTTAGTTAGGGCGACAGTTTTAATTTTTGTGTTTCTCATCTCCCGACCGACCGTAAATTTCAGCTCCGAAAAGAAATTGAAAAAAAAAACACATTTTTTATTTGCGCCGCCTCTGAGGAGATCATCCTAGCAACAGCGCCACCATCATCAAATTGTGAGATTGCAGCTACTCACACTGAAAGGACAGAGAGTACAGAACACTGAACTGAAAGACAAGAAATTGCAGTGACTGAATGGACAGAACATTGAACTGAAACAAGTACACGTTTTTGTTTGTACTTAAAAATTGTAGAGACTGAATGGACAGAGCATTGAACTGAAACACATACAGCTTTTTTTCGATACCTGTTTTTTTTTTTTTATTAGGACCGCCCGCCCTGCCAGAGTATTCCTCTGGAGAGGAGAAACAAAAAAATAAAAGGGTCACCCTTAGCAAGAGGTCACTGCGATACAGAGTAGCGGCTCAAAGTCTTCGCAGAGATACAACCGTTTATTTCTTATAGAAAGTTGTCACATACTGCCAGGTGTTATCCCTTCTGAGTGCTTGTGTTCGTAAAGTCACTTCCTATATACAATCTGCAAGGTGGTTATTTACATACAATTATGATCTCATCATAAGAGTTCCTTCCTAGTTATGACGTATTTATGGAAAAGGTTCAAAGCAGTGGCCAACACCAAAAACCCAGAACAATTGTTTACTTGTATGTTTGATTTTCTCAAAGTCCGTATCGCTATCCTTCACAATTCTGAATCTGATTATTTACCTTTATGCAGAATCAAATTGGCGTCAAAGTGAATGACCTCTGTAAGAGTGTGATCACAGCAAGATGGGACAAAAGGTTGAAAAATGGAAATGAATGTGAATGTCATTTTACTGTGCGAATTAAAATTCACCCAGAATTTAATTTTCGCCTTAGTTTTTAATTTCAATACGCGACACTTGACGGAGAACTTCGACGTAACATTGGTATTGCAGTATTCCGGTCGACCGGCCAAATAGAATACCAAGATATAATAGCGTGCAACTCCTACCACTAGGACGTTTCCTAAGTCGCTGACATATACTCACTAGTATCTTGACTGTTTTCGGAGAAGTCGCCGAACAATCCGAATTTCGCTGACAAAGATAGCAACTGGGAAGAAAACGAACCATGGACTTCTGCAGATCACACTGCTTACAAAAGACAAGCGGCGTGGCGATGCGTGTGCTTTTATAAAACCACTAAAAATTCGGAACGAAACTTAAAATGAGAGACTGATTACTCTTAAACTCAGAGGAAAATCAAAATCAAAATAAAACTGAAACGAAAATGAATTTCATTTTGCGAACAGATAATCAACATCAATATCAACAATAAAACGTAAAAACAATCAAAATCCACAAAAATCGAAATGAATCAGAATTTAATTTTAAGAATAAAAATAATTCTTACTTTAACGAAAATTAAAATTTTACTGATGTCTTATGTCGAAACGCCATTAAAGTAAAAGTGAATTTCATGATAAAACGTACCATAAAGTCACTATGCAATTTGATTTTAAAAATTAGAATGACGACTAGAGGAAATGTCAATTTTGTAATTTTGAGTAATCATTCAAAATACTTTCATGGACCTCCTCCGTTACTGTATAGCAGTGGAAAGACATATAACTTCGTTTTTTAGGCTGTGGTAAAAATATGTGGGGGATGACTTGTGGCAGAATGTGTTCAAGTGTCAATACTGATGCATGTCGTACATCATTGTACTGCATAGCTGATCCCTATGGATGTTCCTGCAGTGCATCATATGGAGGACTGGACTGTGCATCAAGTAAGTGACATTGTTACACCAATTGTGCACGTACTGATTTTGAATTTGTAAGATACGTTTCTTGATCCCAATATCGGTTCTAATTTACTTCATACATTTTAGTTCTGTTATTGGTAACAAAGTTTAACGCAAAGGAACGACACGGAGACAAGTGTTTGGCCGAAATATAGGGGTTATGTCACATCCAGGCATCGCTACAACCCTCCCAATGGCCACCGACAGGTTCGAGGGGCCCAGGGGAGGGCGGCGCGCTATCACGATGCATGTACTGCCACAGCGGGGGCACCGAGGCATCGTGGCGGCCTGGACGGTGGTACTAGACCCCTAACAGGGTCCCACCGCACGTCAGGCAATGTGCTACCGGGCACCCACAACAGGCCCATGACAGTACCCCCTGGAACTTTATTGTGTAAAGAAGCTATCCATATAGAAGAAGTACAGTACTATTTATTGTGAGCTGCTACCCTGCAGCGAGGCACACTTTTTTGTAGAGGGTGGTTGGGAATTTTGCAGTGTGAACTTGAGCGTGGCAAAAGTTGAAATGGACGATATATAGCGTTGATCACCCTGATATGTGCATGGATAATGATGTGGTAGAGATGACGCAAGTAGTTTAGATAAAGGTAATTGAGGGAAGATGGCAGATTAGGTTACGTCTCTAGTGCATCTAGCAAGTGATAGGAATAGGCGACGCATAGTGACCTATATGTGCCAAAGGTTTAGACCCTGTTCTCTGTGTCCTTCCAGACGTTAACCATGATTATAGCAAAGCCATAATCATAAAATTTCGTCACCCCTCTACATCTTCCTCGGCAATAAACTAATAACTTAATACCGGTAATGAATGATGCTCCGCTGAATCTCAAGTCCACCATAATAACGACCAAACATATTGCTGAAGTCATACTGACGCAGTGATCATTTTACAGCATCATGTTGTCTTTTAAACGAGTACAGAAAGCCGTAAAAACACAGAATTGACTAACCGAATACCTTTATCACCCAAAATAAAATGTTATGAGAAAAACTCTTCCAGGTTTGGATCGAATAAGTTTAACCATGTATCTGCTATCAGAAGCTAAACACGATCGTATAGTTTTAATCCATCAAAGTAACATCATAGTCCACTATATGTATTTCAAGGAAAATTTAGCTCTATTTACTAAAATCTATAATTCACTTTGTAAAGTATCGTAGAAATTACTACTTATACATTGATCTGTCGACAGATTGTCCTGATGGAAAGTACGGCGCTGGATGCACACAGACATGTCATTGTGCCAATGGTTGTAATAAGGCTACAGGTGAATGTGCCAGTGGTGGTTGTGAGCAGGGATGGAGTGGACCCGAATGTCGTAGTAAGTACCAGTGTGTGTGTTGGGTCACATAGCACACTCATTTAATTTCTCTTGATACATGCGGACACGTCACCGTGTCAATGATTGTGATAGAGCTACAGGTGAATATAATGTAAGAGTGGTGAATGTGAGCAGGGATGGAGGGGATTAAACCATAGATCCTCGAGGGTCTATGATTAAACTGAGTTAAAAAAAAACTTACTTAAAAAAAACAAACATTTTCAATCATCGAAGAGATGATTTTGGATTCCCGTTTAATAAGCCATGTTGTCTTTGAAAATGTCACTATTTCAAACCTTAGTTTGGATTTCGTTGGTTAAATTCAGGTGATTATGCATATAGTTGGGCCGGCCATATTTGATTCGCGTTAGTTGTCAAAATCTAATTTGTGCGATAATCGCTTATTTTTGAAAAAATGTTCTGTTGTCACACTTGGGAATACATTTTTAAATCAGTTGGTGTTATTTCAAACCATCTTATCGAAAGATGATTTTTAAAAATAGAGCAAATAGAGATTTAGTAAAATGTAAAATATATTATCAGACAGTGCATACAGTCGCAGGGACAGTCATTTTACTGTATAGATGGACGTTTTCCAAGATGAAAGTAGTGCATACAGACAGGCAAGCTCTGTCGTCCCTCCAATCTGAGTGAGAAAATGCCAATTTAATTGTCGGCTACTTATCGTGCTTGAGAAGGGGGCCTGTCAGTTTTAATAATTTGTCACATTGGATGTATATAGATTACGCCTCTGGAGGAAAATAATCTCAATATTGATATGTCATACTCACTGAAACTTAAACGACTTACCGTTACTGAAAGCCAAAATGTTCCGTTTAGCAACTTCAGACCAGTGTTGTCAAGCACGACTCGGAGAGTTGTGCCAATGTTCAGGATAACTGACAATGAAATCATGAGGTGAATGAACAAGAGGTCCATTGGCATATGCGCTTGATTTATTGATTGGCGTTGGTTTACATTTGATGCTATATCGATGAGCCGAAGAGCAAAATTCTGCATCTTATGGACACACAATAATGAACTGAATTGAATTGAATTGAATGAAGTTGAATTGTATTTTTTTGTGAAATATATTTGAGGTAATCGATGACCGAAAAACCATAGAAATGTCGATAATTATTAGTTGATATGGTAGTCGTGTAACTTTAGTGAAAAGTATGCAAACCAAAGGGTGAAATGTAGGGTAACTTCATTCGTGTTTATGTAGATCCATAACGCTTTACGTTTAACAACACTTCTTTGACTGTTGTATATTACTTTACTTTGATACCATTGCAAAAGTCAATTCATATTCACATTTAGAATACATGCATACATAGATACATAGATAGATACATAAATAGATACATACATACATACATACATACATACATACATACACACACACACACACACACACATACATACATACATACATACATACATACATACATACAAACATACATACATACATACATACATACATACATACATAAATACATACATACATGTATACATGCATACTTAGACATGTAACGTAGGTAGGTACATTGTAAGTAGGTAGGTAGGTACATTGTAAGAAGACTCCTGAAAGAGGAGGGCGATTACGCGTCAGAGCGACAACATGATTTGTCGTTGTTGCTCACCACCATAGTCGAAGGCATGGAAGTCATCACCATTATCGTCATAAGCTCCAGCCGTAGAAAAGGCAACAAACTCTGATCGTTTTTGCTATCATGTGCTATTAATTTTATATCGAACAAAACTGGGCTTCTAAGCAACAAGTATTTACATATAATATCATCTACAGCGGCATGGCGATTAATGCTACAATTTGTCATCATTCAATTGTATTTCAGTCTCTTAAAGAATATTCCATGGTTCCCTTTGACCTCAACATATATTTGTATGTAAACTTCAGGTGTGTTATCAGAATAACAGGTCAGAAAGAGCATGAATGCTTTCTAAGCCCGTATATCAAGAACAGCCACATTATTTTCGTCCTGCTCTGATATTTTAGCAGATTCAGACTCAAAATGAGAAATTCTCGCTTCAGTTCCAGATTCATGTAGTGATGGCTTTTATGGAGAGTTGTGTGAGTACAAGTGTCACTGCAAAGACAATGCAGCTTGTGGTAAGATAACTGGTGAGTGTTCGAACGGACAGTGTGCTCCAGGTTGGGTTAATGTAAATATTACTGACTGCCAACAAGGTAAGTGTCTTTCAGAGGAAAATGTTCGTCCTGATTCAATTCTTTTATACGTAATACACCCAGCTTCATCAGACTATGCATTGACGTCTCTAAATTCATATCAACTTTCACTAAAGAAACTAAAAACATAGGAGCCGAGCTTAAATTTCGTGTCGTTAATTATACGAACTTCGGTACTTTGTTCTTGCAAGAGAAATTTGCTTATTCATAATTCCGGATTATTCCATACCAATATACTTTAATCATACAGCTTAGTGAAGGTCTGTATACTCATTGGAATAATATTGAAAGTGTCTGTTACTTTTACAGATGGAAGCCCTACTATATGGTCCTTGTATAACACCAAAGTCAACCCTGGTGAGCAAAGCTCTATCGTTTGTACGTTAAGTGCGAATCCTGTCTTATCGCCTGATGATGTGACACTAGTTGATCAGTCTGGATCTCCTGTTACACGTACAAGTCATTATGTCACAGGGATTTACCTTTCAACAAGTAACTATAGTAGCGTAACTGTTGATCATGGCCTGACTTTTACTTGTAGTGTGAGCGACCATTCAAACGAACTAACGACACTGAATTTATATGGTAAGCAATATTATGGTACTAGTTTACTCAATAGAAGTGCAATGGAGGCAATATACACACATTGACTTGTCATGAGGGTAAACACATCTTGTATTTGTCGCTCGACGATCTGAGAGTCGCCAAAAACTGTCACTCTCACGAGGCGGAAGCCGTTCGAAGCTGACTGGATCGGGACTCTCATGCCGAGAAAAAAATAGTTGTATATGCTGTAACCCTAACATGGCAAGTCAATATCTTTTTTTGTAACACACCTCATTCAATTCTCGCAGAAAATCGAAAGTTCCCTGCTGTCACCCGTTGCTGTCGCAGAGACACAGTAATCTTCTTTGTGTGCATGCGGTGACTGCGTTTTCATGTGACGCATGCCGAGTCAAAAGCTGTTAGTTAGCGATTGACAGTTTTGATACTTTTTACGAGTAACGGTATTTTGCGTATATCAGCGCATATAACGTGACCGTAACTGAACGAGTCACTCTACTATGAGTTTCAAAGACATGGATTTACTAATTACATTAAACGACTACCGAAGGCACAATATCTAGCGTGCGGGCCCACATATGTGCTTATGTAGTAGTACCCTCATTTCTTACCTTGGATGTGAATTCCTTTTGATGCTTACTGCAAAATAGACGCGCTCGGCAGGTCAAAAGTCTCAAAGTAAAGTATTACTTTAAACTATTATTTAATTAATTAATTAATTAATTAATTAATTTATGCTTACATTGATGTAAGAACAGAACTTTTGTACTTTCTTGTTTCTCACTTTGCTTCGAGCAAAGGTACAATATCGTCAATTCAAACGAAAATTGAAAGTTATCGCTGAACTTTCACGAAAACGTGCGACCAGTGATTGTGTGTAATTGATGAAGTTTCTGAATCATTCAGAGTTTGATTTCTGTCCAAATGATATGATTTCTATTCAGCGCTACCGCGTTTCTCAGAATTGAATGCACCAGTCGTCACTGCGGGAACATTTCATGCAACCGTGACCTGGCAGAAATGGGAGAAAGGAATTGACTTCGGTGATGGACCTGTGGAGTCTTACAGTGTTTACTACATAAAGACGAGAGCTTCTGGTGATTGGAATCTGCATCGAAAATTTCCTGTGACTGATCAGGATCAGACGGTTTATAGCACAGATATCACTGGCCTTGACTGGTCGACTACTTACAATTTCACAGTGACCGTTAAGAGACCTGGAAGCAAAGGTGAAGGCAGCAAAGAAACAATAACCAAAGCAACGACACAATGTGCAGGTAATTGAATAGGTTTTACATTAAAACTGTTAGCAGTCGTTGGACCAAGTGTTTGACTAAGTTTTTATTGTGCGGTCTGTTCATTGTCATAAGCCATGAAAGGATTATAATATGCTTTTCATAAACATTTATTTATTTAGAGGTATGTTATATATGTATAAGAAACTAAAGTGCTCGATGCCAAAGCAGCATTACAACCACCGGCATAAATTTCTTCAAGTCCAAAGTAATAATATATGTGCCTTGTGTCGTCACTAAAATTGGCTCCGACCATCGTAACACTGCACATATTTAGATCATTCTATACGGTGCTCGGTAGTTTAGAAATTCAACAAATAGTATGTTTTGGTGGCGAGATTTTGAGACCAATTCAGAATCTTTACGAGCGTGGCTTTGTCAGCATAGATAATCTGCAGTTTTTCTGATAAAAAGGTGTGAACTGATGAAAATGATCCCGTTTTTTCAGTATATGATGTAGTCGTCTGCAATGGACACATTTCTCTGACGTTATTGCCATGAATTTGCAACCTAATTGAAATTCTTATAATTAACATGATGAAGAATATTCATCATGTATAACTTCAATTGTAAAAAATTCCATGTACTACATTAGTGATTAGGAAAGTGTCAAATTTCTTTCATCAAATTTTGTCATGTCCTTCCAGACTCGTGTCCCTTATTAGGAAAGTTCGTTAATATGCACATTAGCTAATAGGTGATGTAAAATGCTAAACGACTTTCATTACTGTTATATCAAAGTGCATATCAATGTGTATAGCAAGTTTCATAAACTTTGATCAAATTTATCAAGATAATCACTATTAGGAAAGTTAACAAATATTAAAATTTGTTGTTAGATAGCTTGACGTAAAAATGAAATTGATTTTATTTACGCTTGTATCCATGAACTTCAATGCACACAGCAAATTTCATCAATTTTGGTCAGCTCAATCCAGATATATGTATCCTCAATTAGAAACATTCGTTAAATCTGTAAGTAGTTGTTAGCTCGATTAGTCCTGTCAATCTAAGCCAAAAAGAAGCTCAACCTATAGGAGTAATTGCAATAGATATCATTTCTTCATCATGTGTTTTTGGAAGGTCTTAGAAACGGTTATGTCTCTCGCCGAAATGCTTTGCCGACTCTCACGAGGAAGCCTCTAATGGCAAAGAGCTCATCAACTTTTGAAAAACAAGGTAATTCGGTAAAGGTAGAAATGGGAGGGGATGAGGCATGTTACAATGCAGCCACGGCTGTACAACAATGAAGGGTACAGTTGAACTCTCCTTAACATGACCAACTGATATTCCAAAGATGTGTTATTCACAGGGCATGCCAGTCGTAAAGTAAATCATAATATACCGGCACACATATATAAATTTGTAAATATTATTTTAGGACAGAGGCCAATCAATACGTATTGACGTGTTTTTACTCTGTTAATATAGAACCTACACAAGGGCCGACGATTAAAAGTGTCACTTCAACAGATCCAACGAAGATCGTCGTCGAATTTGAGGTAGGATAGGACGTATATTCACCTTTCATTTACTTTTTAAAATAACATTTGAGGGAATTTTGAATCATATTCAGTCAAAAGATAACGGTTACCTCAACATCACTACAATATTTACTTGAATTCTTATTGTATTTAAAACATAGCACACTGGTCTTAGCATACATGTGTATTCAAATCCTTAGTGAATGCCTCATCATGAAGGTATTAACGAGATTTTAAAATGATATCAACCTGTATGGTCTTTGTATTTCAAATAATGCGTGGAAAACCGGCGATGTTTCTGCTAGGTTGACAACTCGTGCAGACAAATGGCTTATACAAACCATGACACCGTGTGACACCCTTTATTTTCCAAGGTTTTAACTTTAAGGTATCACTCTCAGGTACCTGATCCTTATGCAATAAGATGCGACTCTGGATTCATCAGGAATTTTCATGTCAAGTTCAGAAAAGCAAATCAACCGGATGGGTATACGGAGAGAGAAATAGACGATGGTACTGCCCGTTCACTGACAGTGGACAGATTAATGGCATACACAGAGTATGAAATAATGTTGGCATTTTGGAACAGAAATTATCTAAGTCCCTGGAGTTTACCTTTCTCAATTACGACTGCAGAAAGTGGTAAGCTAATCAGATTTTCTTGTGAGTGTAGCGGCACTTCCAGCAGCAAAATTAATCTACCGACACACTTTTTCACGTTTACGCAGAATCACAGGGGAATCACATCCCCCAGGAGAACGTATCAGCAGTTTGTTGTCATAAAGCGTATGTGACCTTTATGAGGGATCGATGACAGTCTTTTTAAATCATGCACTCTTTCAAAGTATCGATAATTAGCAGCATCTTGGACGAATAGAGATCACTTTACTTTCTTCTATTCTGATGTTAATTAGAATAATTTTTAAAAATATTGCTTACATTCGTCTTCGGTAACGATGTGTTTGCACAGCATCTGCAATTTAAAATGTCTTCCGCAAACAAATCATTTATACATAAAGCAAACCACAGGAGACGCCTTGTGAAAATCTCATTCGTAGCGCACTTGATTTCTTTGTTCAAGTGCCTACGAAACCCAGAAATGTGACCTTGTGGCCTGCAGTGTACGCCATGGAAGTATCATGGTCGATACCTGATCCAGCCAATGGTGTGGTTCTGAAATACACAATAGCATACTGGAGAACAGGCGAAGCATCGAGTCGTCAAGAGGAGGAATTCACCGAAAACCTACGTGATGTGAATACACATGTCATAAGCAACCTTACATTTAGAGTTTTGTACAGTGTCCAGGTGAGAATGTTATTTTAATAAGGAAACCAGTGTATGTACTCTCTCATGTTTTGGTGTTTTATATTGAAAAAAAAAACATTCTGTGCGCACTCTGTTAAATCTTCGGTAAATGATCAATTCAGATTGATCTTTCTTTTTTTAATTCTTTTCATTGCCATCAACACTGTAATCAATCTATATTTCATATTTTTAAAGGTACAAGCATTCACCTCAAAAGGACCGGGAAGTTATAGTGATGTTGCTTCAGCTGAAACAATAGAAACAGGTGAGAAATTAACAGGAATTCGTATGTATGCCATCATCCAATACCTTCTAGCGAAATTCTTGTGTACGCAATAAGTCTCTATCTTCTGTTAAGCTTTCAACCTTTCTCGTTTGACTCGTTGTCGTCGCTTCTCTTAATCCATGTATCTTTGTGGCTATATGTCTACCTGTCTCTGTCTGATAAACTTGCTGACCTCCACAGATCTCAGCAGATACTCATACTCTCTCTCTCTCTCTCTCTCTCTCTCTCTCTCTCTCTCTCTCTCTCGTGCGGCGGTGGGCAACAAGAATAGCTATTTTCTTTATAAGGAATTGTGTATTGCTTATGAATGACCTGCGTTGATATTGCTTCTAGTTTACACAAAAAAAGCAGCAGTTGGTTATGTAGGTTCCCGTTCAGTGTATACCTCTCTCTTTATCATATGCAGTTCCGCGCATACCAAGCGACCTAGCCGTGAGAGATGTTACCGACACCAGTATGGAATTAAGCTGGTCACCTCCTTACCCATTCAGTGGTGCCATCATAAAATATGGGGTAATGTCAAGTCTATTTGCTAAATTAAACTTGCGGCTAAATTTAACTTGTATTTTCCTTTTTTAACTGGCGGAACATTGAAAATCATTATTTATATTTGATTCAACGAATATGTGCAATTGACAGACAAAATGTCTCTACATGTCTTTTTACATAAACTCAATAGTTTTTCAATGAATATACAGCTGTTCTATGTTTTGGATACTCGTTATATATACGGAGTAAATAACACGGATATATGTACATACAAGTGAGACGCAGCTTCTTGCCACAAAAGGTAGTGTTGCAGGTATTCTCTACCCTTGCTCATTCTAGATGCCTGATACCACCGCCTAAGAAGTGGTTCAAGATCACCCATTTGCTGTTGTCATTTTCAGTCTGTACTTAGGACCTTGTAAATTATTTAATTCCCATCTTGAAGGATACTGATTACCTGACCTGTTTGGTGACATCGTTCGTTCTGGCAGGGGTTCATATGCATGGAAATATCATTTGGGGACACTACGTTGGCCGTGTACAACACAAAATGCCCAATTGAATGTTTTATTTCCAGTGGTAATAACATATAGTTATCTATGATTTGTAACGATTAGATTATATGATATGATGTTTGGAGGCTTTTTTAAATTTTAGGTATGGTACGAAGCAACTAGATCGGTGTTCAAGGACACACTGATGAAGTCTGTTACTCTGTTCCTGGAAGGCACAGATAATTCGCTGTCAATGGAAGATTTGAGTCCTGCAACATTGTATAAAATCGGAGTGAATGCAAGTACTGCTAAAGGGTTTGGAGATCGAGCGACTGCCTTGATATGGACCGAGTTTAACAGTAGGTGTTTTCAAACACAGTAAGGTGTTTACAAGTTATTTTTCCATGACTAGGACCGTTCAAATTATTGCACAATAATTAGCGGCAAACGAATCTGTACTCACATTTTGAGATTAGCAAGAACATCAATTTGAGATAATACTGTGTGGACCACTGTCTGCTATATCATTCCTTCCTTAGATATTCAAATGTTACTCCAACGACTAACTTCCTGCAACCATCCGACTCGAGATTTATTTTAAAGGATACTGCATTTTGTTATGAAATACATCTTCCTCCTGCCGCTTAACCTATTGTTAATAAGGGTACTTTCCTTTCAGCCAATCCATTTGTTACATTATTTTGTTTAAAACTGCAACATCGTGGAGCATTCATCTTGCCATCGCCGAAACTAATATCTTCTCTGTCGCTAAAAATAAGTTATTTAAGAGGATAAGAAAAACGTTATTCCAGACATGTACCTAAGATTACTGACAACAAGACGTATGATTGTCTCCTAATCACGATTGTTTGTTTGATTGTGTTTCAAATGTACATTTGGAATTTAAATATTTTGGTAAAAACAGTTCAAATTTATAAAAAACAGCGAAGGAAGGAGTAACAGATTGCTTTGAGACACCTATGCTTAGTTATCCAGCCACTCTCTTTTAAGGGAGGAGATTTAGCCGAATGTTTCTTGCGATGATATCTTTGCTTGGTGACTTGGTGCCATATGTTGTGAGATCGAATCAGATCGAGAATTTATTCCAATATGTAAACTGGTCGAGTGTATGTCTTACCGCCCCGTGGTTCTCATATAACGTGATAATTATTATTGTATGATGATGACTTGTATTTTTCAGTTGATATCTCAGAAGTTCTACCAAGAAAAGAAGCGAACACAAAATTTGTTGTGAAAAATGATAACAGTGTAGAAGTAACGTTACTCCATCCACACAAAGATTCGGAGATTTCCGAAGACACCACATTGATGTAAGTGTTAATATCGTAAGCCGTGCTCATAAAGGTCCATTAGTTAGTGTCTCTTGCCATGTAAAAACTAGTGTCGGGTGCTCTCACACTTTCGTTGCTAAAATTTAATGGTCTGAAACAGCAAATGAATTTTCCAATCAAATAAGTATTCATTTCTTGTTTAGATCATTCCCCAATAAATCACTGAGTACATTATTACGATTGATGTATTTAGAGTGGGTAGTGCAATGGGTGTTTTGAAACTTCCCAAAACTTTTTAAAGCGTTCAAATTAATAAAAACCCTCATATTCCAGTGAGTACATAATAGTCCTCGACCATGATAAAGTCACTGATACAAGAAGAAAAAGATCTATTGATACCCTACAACTTGGGGAGTACAGTGATAAAGGTCCAACATACTACATCACAGCATCGATCCCTCTTCAAGATTTACCAGAGACGTTTATCATCGGTGATGGTGCTGTTTATGGTGGTTACACCAATGTTCCAGATTCAAGATTTACCAGAGACGTTTATCATCGGTGATGGTGCTGTTTATGGTGGTTACACCAATGTTCCATTGACCACAGGAGGACAATATGACGTCTACTATGGACTTAAGAGTAATATCAGCACGGTAAGATACTCGTTGTTATTACAGAGGTTTTGACAATACCATGTAACCTCCATAAATGTACTAATCTCCATAAATGTAACATCAATCATAATTGAAATAAAATGCATCCATATGTGTGATGAAAACACAACCATTATTGTAAAAAATGGTAACCATAAATGTAATAAAAATCATCCATAAACTTGTCAACCATAAATAAATATATTTGTCATCGCAATTAAAGAATTAGCCCTCAACTATTTATCTATGTAATAAAAGAAAGCAACTCCACGCATTGTCCATATCTTAATTCTTTGCGTTTAGTGTTTTTGTGTATTTTGAAAGTGTATTTTACGTTTCACTGATTTGGGTATAGAACTGATTGGCAACAGCGAGACAGCTGAAATCTGCGTGTCAGTGCAGTTTCTACTCCACAGTAGAGAGACTTTAAAACACTACGATCCTTTAACGCTGTTTTTCGAACATTTGCCATACTTCTTTAATCTGTCGCCTCAAATTCATCTTCAGTGAATAAATTGTGTGGAAAAATTGATAAATAACCTGTATTCCTATGTTGTCCCACTTGAAGTAGGTTCCTTCACTAGGGTGCTAATGTTGTTATACTGTGTTCAAGAGAGTGTTAGAATTGTGTTTTCTAGATTGAAATCTGATATATATATATATATATATATATATATATATATATATATATATATATATATATATATATATATATATGTTCTCGCCATGTTTTGTGTCTTAAGTTTCTGTTATAAGGTTGTATATTTCTCTGCTGTTTGTTCTGAGTCGTCTGTCGTAAACTTTGTGTAGTGTCACTGGTTGACGAGCTATGACGGTTCCTTATTATGTCTTCATTATAGTGTCTTGAAATTCTGTTCAACTTCCTTTATCAAACGGTTTGATCGGTATATCACCGTTTCTGATAGTGTTATCAATGTATTCGATCCTGTGTTTCGGAAAGGAAACCTAGTTTTCTGGAAAGTGTGCAATTACATACTAGTAGTATTAAAGTTTATTATTTACACAGGGCATTGATAGACAAATGATCATATATACAAGTTCAAGTTTCTTACATTTATGGTTGAGTTTTAGTACATTTATGGTTAATTTGTGTATTACATTTGTTGTTCCGGGTTATTTTGATGACTTTGAGTATTATTGGTTGGCTGTTTATTACGTATCCTTTGTGATTGATTTTATTACAATTATGGTTAATATTACATATATGGAGATAATTACATTTATGGAGGTTACGTACCTTGTCGTACTGAATGACGTGTTCCGCATTTGGAGGGGTTTTGCAGCAACAATTAAAAAACCCAGACTGATCATGTAATTGGTGGTGCATGGACATGAGTGAGATATCGTGAGTCGCTACCCATGCATCATATCAAAATTAACCTTACATTGCTGAACAGTCTGGCAACTACACTGATATTTGGAAGATGGAATGCCGCCCCGAGCGCCTCTGATTAATTAATCTGTCCAGTCGTCTTTGTGAAATAAATATATTACAGTTGCCTTGATCGCAACGAACAATATGCAGCTACACAGATGGCCAACTGACGATGCATGCACCACAGTTAAAAAAACGCCATCGACGCGTTACAGCCTTGGAAAAGAGTTCTTGGGCACAGGCGAGAAGATCACAGGAAACCATGTGTCGCTGTGCAGAATTTTAGTTGTGAGTAGACTAAGTCAGAGCATGTAGTCACAATCAGTGCGGCCACCGAAAGGTTTTCTCAGTAATAGAGATGATTGTTAGCCAAACATTGTTAAAACTTTCAATTGTGTTTTCCTTATTCCTAACCCATTTTTTCTTGGACTTTTAATAGGAACTAATGTATCATTTGGATGACATCCCAGCGCTATCTTTTACGGGTAAGTATTACAGATGTCCGCTGTCGAATTCAGGAATTCGTCAAACATCACCTTCTAAAGATTACTTTTGGTAAAATGTAATTATTGTTCGATAAATATCAATTTCACATCGTCTTTGTGATCAGCAACCTAATAGAATCGCAAAATACACGAAATGTTCATTTTTCAAATCTAATTTCTTAAAGCCCATTGCGGACTTAATCAAAAAATCTAGAAACATATTTATCGCGCCGGGGTTTAAGCAAGCTAGTTTAAAATTCAACAAATTTCGATAAAAACGCGGTAAAATTTTAACCACAATATGAGATTATTATCAAACATACGTATGAGTCGATGTACATTACGATGAGCACAAATTTTGCAAAGTTTCCCAGTTTTAGAAATATAAACACTGGCATCCTTCAAAGGGTCTAATGTATACATTCGCCTTCTTCTAAGCACGTCTGCCAACGCCCAAAACAAGAAGTTCACCAACTGGTGCCATAGTAGGAGGCATACTGACTGTGGTGTTTATTGTATGTGCTGTTATTGTTGCAGTGTTCATTGTGAGACGGTAAGCATGTACGTTGTTTTTGTTTTAACTCTGGAAGGGTGCTTTACGTACTACATAGTAGCTGCTTTTAGCATCCTGCAATTCAGGTAATATAGTTGCCATTAGTGTATTTACGGGGCGCCTAGGGTTGTCATTCTATTTCCTGTTGAGTTTATTATTGTTGTGAGCTTAATACCTTAGAGGGCTCCTTCAATCGTATATGTGATAATGTATGTGTATTTCGTATATTTTCGCCGCTGCCTCCTGCCTTCTTTGTTTCTGCTTAAAGTTTGTGTGTACAAATTATTAATATGTCTCATTTGAATTTTTTCCATCATACTACTGTGACCTTATGCGCTTAAACTTTCACCCCGTGAGATCATATATCTATTTTTTCCAGGAGACGTTTGAGGCAGGACCACGAAAGTCCACAACAAGATGAAGTTGAACTCAATAAAAAGAGTAAACGAACGAAGGAAAACCAAGTCTATTCCAACGAACAAGGTAAATTTATATACCTAAATAACAGACACCTTAGTCATGTTATGTCATATGAAGGCACATGTGCTGTCTTCAGAATGATAATTTTTCCCGGGACTTATATATCGTCGTATAGAACGTAATGACGGCACAAATGTATGTTGCAAAAGCCATTTGCCAGTAATATATGTTTTATGTGAAGTCATTGTATTTGAAATTTCACATTTTGATTCACATCGGAAGTATTTTTAAAAACCTGCTTGTTACATGTATATGTGAGAAAGAATATTCAGAAACAGGTGTGATGTGAAAGTCCAATAATAGTTTGGCATTAAATTAGTTAAAAAAGTTCAATAATGCGAAATAATGAGAAATACTTGTGCAAATTTCTTGGGTCTTTAGGAGTATATGCATCTCTAGTTTTATATTGCAGACTAAGTTATTTATAAAGCTCCTCCTGAATAACTGGTTGTGATAGAATTGGCGGGGGGGGGGGGGCTTGCACAATTTCAGGCTGTTTATTTCTTATTCAAATGCTGTATTCTCGATACTTTAGACTGAGAGATACAAATTACAGTTAGAGAAAGATAACCAATGTAACCTTTTTGACTGTCAAACAGGGTATGAGATGCTTGAATTCCAGACCTAAGTTTAAAAATTTGTTCAAAGCTGTCATAGTATATTTAAAGCAAGCTGTTTCTGATAAAATACCGAAGAAGTGTACTGTCATTGCTTTAACGTGTTTGTTATATTGAACATGTCACACAACGAGCCAAACGCCGCAACGACAAATATGCAGAAAAAATATTCAACAAAAAATTAACAGACGAAATGGGAAACAGAAGCGGTAAAAAGGTATTGGGACATAATTTTAACGTGGCAAGATGACTTTTATGAGTCTTAGATTCTTCTTAATTCCAAACCTTATCAAATCTTTGAAAGGAAACGTGCCCAATGCTCTTGTTACAGTAACAATGGAAAAGATGGCGGATGTAAATCCCAAAGCCCAGGATGAAAATTCAGGCGACACTAACGAATACCAAATTATAAATATCCAGTCTCAGAAAGTTATAAAGGAGGAGACAGGACCTGGAAAGCAAGCAGAAAAGACGAGTGAAGAAGGTTTCTACACTGATACATTGGACGAACCTGTGAGTGGGACGATTTAATTCATACCCAATCGTAGGGCCCGCCAAGTGCTTTTCATTGATGCTAGCTTGTAATATGATCGAACTCCAGCTAACGTGTATCATTTTCAAGCACTGCAGAGAGGATTTACTTATTTATTTATTTATTATTTATTAATTCATTCATTCATTACGAACCCCGATTGGATCGATTCACTATAAACACGATTGGAACTTATTTGGGAGAATTGGATCGTTTGATTGTTCAACATTGTCAAATGTGTTAGGTGCCCTATAGCTGAAAGTTGCAATATTACAAATCACCCATAAAAAGTGTTTTGCAAAAACATCAAAGCAGATGAGCTTACAGTTGCAGATTAAAGCAACATTACAATACGTTTACTATCCAATCCCAGGTTAGTTCCAGTCGTGTTTTTAAAACTTTTCAGAAGTCAAACATATAAACTTACAACTACTCTACAAAAATAGTCGAAGAACTTATAAAGTGAATATCAGAAACAATGAGATATTGACAATTGATTTCATGAAGTGCAAAACAGCATGAAACGACAAGAAAATTTACAGAATTGACTGAAAAATAATTAAATGAAAGATTTATCACGTGCACCAGCGATACGACATTTCACTGTGATACTCTATTAAGGGTAGTGTGCATGCATGCGTATTGATTTCGCTAACCTGTTCTTCACAGAAAGACGAATATACCTCCTTAAGTATTTCCAGTGTGTCAATGGAGTTAATGGCTGTTCCTGTCGCCGATTTCAAGAAACTGTTTACAGATGCAGTGAAAAAAGACAAACAGACATTGAAGAGTCGCCTGGAACGAGAATGGCAGGTACGTCATTAAAACAACATTCTACACTTGACCGTAACGGCCAAAGTTTTGCTCCATATTTTGATGTCTTTCTTCTGGCAAGGGGGTACGATTTCAAAGTATTATTAATAAAACAAAAAATATTTATTGTATGTTCTCTCTAAAATGTGCGATGGGTCGAGACTTTGCATTATATACAGATAAATTACATTTAATGGAACCGAATATGTTTGAGAGTATCAAATATAAGATGTTCATAATATACACTCTTACTTTATCTTTATTCTCTTTATGGAGTTCAGACCGAGCACAAACTTAAACCCCCGTGTCATGCACATCCCTCTCTCTCTCTCTCTCTCTCTCTCTATATATATATATATATATATATATATATATATATATATATCGTAATGCCATAAAAAGTAACATATCTTGTCTCCTGGATGTGCTTCAACAGAAGTTAAATGAAGTTAGCTACAAGCCAAAATCGGGAGAATGTCGAAGAGGCCGTCTTCCTCAGAACCTTAACAAAAACAGATTTCCTGATATTTTGCCAAGTAAGTTTCAATACAAAATGTTTTGCAAGTTCGTTTCTATTAACCAGGAAAACTTTTGGGAAAGAACGTGTGTGGGGATAGAGAGGATAATTTTTTGTGGGTCTATTCTTCCAGATGTCTATTCCTGTTAGAAATTTAGCTTGAGGTATTTAATTGAATGTATTATTTAATGTATGAATGGTGTTATATTTTAGTTGATAGATATCGTCCACAACTGTCAACTCCAGTAGAAGATCCAAATGCCACAGACTACATAAATGCCAGCTTCTTGGATGTAAGTATCAACCGAATTATTGAATGTACTGCGTACAAAATAGTGAAAGGTGATTTAAATAAAATAGTAGCTCGGAACCGTTTGATCAGAAATCAGAAAATTATGTTTGAATCAATATCTGTATTTTCCTGATGATGCCAAGTGATGTGTCTGGAATTCAGCCAGGGGTTACTGCTGATAGGGATAAAAGGAAATTGACTATTTGAGTAGCTCGACATAAAATTTCCTCAACATGTTCCCAATTCTCCATCGCTCTTTCCAATATAATAATTCCAGAACGATTTTTTTTTAATGTAACGGCATTTCTTTCCCAGGGATATGTTGTGAAGAACGCATATCTGGCAACACAGATGCCGTTACCACACACCGTTGTTGATTTCTGGAGGATGGTTTATGATCACAAAGTACGCACAATCATTATGCTAAATGATGAAGATTGTGACAAATCGGTGAGTACATATCGTTAGCTATTTTAGCAACTCATTTTGCAGCGTAAAACATGCTTAATTTTAACAGCCACATTGCCGACGGAATCAAATTCTTCTTATTGTTGTGATTTTAATTGTGCTAAGTAGTTGAAAACTGCACACAAAGTGTCAATGAGAAAAGTCATAAGGGAAAAATACGCCTTGGTTACTTTATTCACCCAATAAAATATACTAAATACCTTAAAGAACACGACAGAGCTAGGTCATGTTGATATTTTCCCATACCGTGAGATATCGTGACATCGCAATAAGATTATGTCATCTTTTCTAAGATCCGTAGTAAATACTGGCCAGATGATGAACACAGTAAATACATTGGTCCGTTCGAAGTGAAACTGAATAAAGTAAAACAGAATGGCCTGACTACTGAGAGAGCAATGACTGTTTCAATGGTAAGTATTCAGCCCGTTGTGTTACCGAAAAAATAGCTTAATTGTCGGGTGTTTTAAATATTTTCTGTATCGTACCACCGATTCCATCTATCTATCTATCTATCTAATATATATATATATATATATATATATATATATATATATATATATATATATATACGCACGTATTCAGTCCGTTTTGTTACGGAAAACTAGCTGAATTGTCGGGTTAGTATGATGATTGCTAAAGTGAATTTCAAAATACCTTGGCATTTCTAGGTGCTAGGGTGATAAGACAAACGTATCTGGCAATAGAAAATGACAC
>LD346479.1:29931-45158 GCA_001465055.1 Ptychodera flava
CAGGTTTATGAACAATGGGACCTTTGATTATGTTTGCTTCTATACAACATGTTTCCTGTGCATTCCATTTTGCGCACTGTATCCAGTCTCTTATTTTGGAAACTACATCCTATGACATGATTTTAAAGGTAATTTTTAGGGTGATAAACACTTTTGATAAACATGTTTATATGTTTTTTGAATAAACATGTTTAGGTCATAAACACTTATATGTGTTAAAAAAGTGTAACAACCCAATAAACATGTAAGTCTGTTTAGTTGTTAAACGCGTTGACACGTTTATTAATAAAAACACCAGTGTTTAAATCCTAAATATGTGTGTTTATTTATTAAACATTTCAAGTGTTTACTATATCCTAAACACCTTAACGTGTTTAAAAAGTGTAACAGATAAGTGTTTATTTATGTGTTTAGAAGCTAAACACTTGGATTTACAGTGTATGATGATTGCTAAAGTGAATTTCAAAATACCTTGGCATTTCTAGGTGCTAGGGTGATAAGACAAACGTATCTGGCAATAGAAAATGACACCACCTGCATTCATAACAAACGTTCTTCTTCGATAAATTTTGCAACAATTTAACCGATCACTGTGACACAGTCAACATCGTCAGTGCTGCTGCGCTCCCATTGAAAAACTCACCCGTAAACTGGCTGCTTGAACATTCCTCATATAGCCTTTATCACATTTCCCGGCGATGAAACTGCACAGAACGCGTACGCTAACAACGATAGGTTTTTTCTCGGTACAGAGTGTACGGGTCGGTACAACGATTGGTACTTCCTACCGTATACACTGAACGTGTTCTGTAAGTAAGAACAGTGGACGTCGTATTGGGTTAAAATTGTCGCAAAATCTGTCAAAAGGAGAACGTTTGCAATGGATGCAGTTGGCGGTATTTTCTATCGCCAGAAACGTTTTTTCAAATCACCAAAGCACGTTGCAATTCCAAACTATTTTGAAATTCACTATAAGCTGCATGTATTGTCAGGAACTTTTATATGGATTCGAATTAAGTCTCTTTTGACATGTTAAAAGGTTACGCGTTGGCCTAGGGTCAATCGGCCATTTCATCAAGCCCGTAATCTAAACGTTTGCTATTGTGGTAATGCTAAAACGCTACTGATACCATTTCAGGGCAAGGAATCCGTTTCTGTCTTACAATTCCAAATTCGTGAATGGTCCGCTATTTCTGAAGGTGGGAAACTAACTCGGACAATAGCAGATTTGATCGAAATGGTTGAGAAACGGCAAAAGAAAACTGGAGCCGGGCCCATTGTTGTACACTGCATGTAAGTCGTCATTTTGAAACTTTTCGGTAAATTGCAAAGAATATCAAAAATCTATAGATTTCCACCTTAAACCTGAACATTCAATTTGTTTTAATTTTTATTACACACAGCAATGGTAACGGACGCAGTGGAGTTTACTGTTCTGCTTCATTTGCATGTGAACGAATCAAAGTAGATCAGACGGTTGATGTTTTTGAGGCTGTGAAGTCACTGCGAAATAAGAGAACAAACGTGGTTGAAAATCTGGTAAGATGTTAATATAGACTTACTGAAAGAACAATTAATGTCGTAGTATGGAAACGCATTAAAATCACACAAATTTGTATCTGCATTGTTCATTATACATTTGAAGGTGACATATTTTCAATGAATCGATACGTTGAAAATACAAATATGCAAATTTAGCTGAAATGTCGAACTGATCAAAAATTATACTAACTCCTGCACATATTGCAATGGATTTGGGTAAGTTAACACGTGTAGATTGAGTATATAAAGAGCTTTGTTCTTTATATTCGCTTTTTACTTGCAGCATTTTTGTCAATATTTCAGTAATAATCGTTCTCTCATTATCTGTTACTGTATTTGCACGATGGCTATGTTCTTGGGCAGATCTGTTCGACGACAGCTTGGTTAATTATACACATACTGAGTGGCCACGAGGTAGCAACATAAGTTTGTTGTCCGAGGGACTGAGAGTCGGCGGAAACAGTCTGTGTCACGAGGCCATGGGCCGAGGATAACAGGCTTAGTCTATAGCTGTTTTGGCGACTCTCAGGGAAAACAAACGTATGCTTTTATCAGAAATGGCCAGTCAATATGTGTTTTGAAACACACTTTAAGTTATCCAAATTTTTCTACAGAAAACTTGATAAGTTCCTTGGCTGAGCTGATCATTACTTCTCTCAGTTGCAGACGACACTGCAATTTTCAAGATTAAGCGCATTAAAACATAATTTTCTTGCATCCACTAAATATCGGCATAATACTCAATTACTGCAACATATGTGAATGGTTTCAGATGATTTCATTTATACCCTCGCAGTTACATTTGTACCCATCAGTATCTGCGACATCGACATCGATATCGTAAAATGCGGTATCATTTTCAACATTGCGAGAAGTACAAAGGTTTTGATTTGTTATCTGATGAAAATTTGCTCACCGTAGGACTGAAAAAGGATAGGATTCCAGTCCAATCCTACTATAACCCTACTGTACAATGTAATAAATGAACTATAAATCTTTTATCTATGTCTGTCTTTGGGAGACTCAATACTAATGGGACATCCATCATTCTCGCTTTTATGTTTTTTGCTTTACAGGAACAATATATGCTCTGCTATGAAATCGTTCGTCAATATTGTGACGTCCATCTTCTGTTCTACGAAAATACAAAGCCTTAATGAACATAAGTCGACACAGGGATTCGTCGGGCGAGGGGCCAGTTATTCTATGTCGGTGTATCAGTGGAACATGCATGTGTGAATCCTTTCAGATGATTCCGTTTATATCCTACAGTTACATCTGTACCCACAACTTTCAAACACTACACAGCGAGAAAAATATACAATGCATATTCCGACTAAGTCTTTAGTTTACAATTAAATTTGTAATTTAGTATCTATTTGCCAAAGGGTAACATGTTCATTGGAAAAGTAATTGTGCAAGTTCGTTGGGTTTATATTCAGATTAAGAATTGAAAATTGATATTTTGAATTATGATATCAGAGTATTAGAATATTGTTTGAATAGTGCCACGGACACTTCGGTGTCATCACAGTTATTCCTTAGACGTTTTGAATCCTGATTATCTTTCAGAATATACCTATGCTTGGTGACCTTCACTAGAAACATAGTAACCTCTATACAAGAGCACATAACGTTATTTTATTGTGATTATTATCATTTTTGAACTTAGGAGTAAAGTGTTTGATAACCTGTCATCACCACCGCGACGTTCAATATCCTTAAATTATATATTTGAAAATAAATATCAGATAAAGTGTTATTTGGGCCGGGGGATCACATATTTACTATAATCTTAGTCTAGGTTCTGCATCAAGTATAAGTTCTTTAGACTTAATCTATCTTGTTGTAGATCAAATTTAATTCGATATACATATACGTTTCTCGATGCGTTTTGAAATATGTATTGAGACATTCGATAAGAAAACTGTTTAAAGATATACTACATATACATTTTATTCAATGACATCTCACGTTGAAACGATTCTTTACAAACTATTATTGGGCGAATTTTTTATTTTTGAATTACTATTCGATGCATGCAACTAATTTGACTTACTTAACGGATCTATTCACTTTTACAAAGTGCATGAATGATGATTGTGTTAATAATTCAGATGGACTCGTCATTATTGATTAATTTGCCCCAATCGTGCACTATACACATGAATTTTTGCAGTAGTAAATTTATCATTACCGTTGCATCATCTTTTAGGGGTTAAATATATGTCTGATTAATTTTGTTAAATGCTTTGTTTTATTTACTAATTATGGTACTGAGAACAGTGGTATTGATAAATCGCCGCATGATTTTAAGTTACGAGTATTAATATGCCATTTTAGTAAATCTTAATGTGCATAATGGTTTATCAAATATGATGCCGAAAGCCCTAATGCGACGAGCGTTAAGGAAGATCGTAGAAACAATCTAACGAAGTACTCGTATGTTCGCTATGGTAGTCTCACTACATTATATTGCAGTGTATTGTCTATTAAAAATATTCAAGGAAACTTTATAATGATGCAAGTAATTGTCTTTGTTATACATTCCTGACAAGGCAGGTCTCTAGTTAACTACTTATTTTTGTGTGTCAAGGTGTTAATTTTAGCGTTGGATGTCGAGAAAGGCAGAGAGAAAATGGTATTCTTATCTTAGTAACGTTTTGACTTTCTCGATCGCAAATCTCGACCGAAGTAAAAACAAATGAGGCAGTGACTCTCACCTGCGTTGGCGCACTCATACTTGCATGGCGGCGACTATGCGGTAGAGAATGCATTTATTATGATGACATAGGGTTTTTGAATGACTAATATTTCAGTTTCAGACAGTTTTCTTTGTTATTTTGTTCATTATCACGACAAATTCACAGTTATGTAGATTTGTTTTATTTGGCACTTTGTCGGAATAAATTTATCTTTTTCAAAAAACATTATTACGTAAACCATTTTATACTTATTGTAATGCGGTATAAGAGTGATGCGCTTGCAGCCGCCTGTAACAGCACGCTGCACAAGCTAATATCATAAAACGTCTGAGTCAAATGAGTAGTTCGTGCAGAATAAGATTGGAAATGTAATTTCAAATGAGACTGACAATAAACTGTTTGATTAAAATATTTTTGTGGGTGAACTTCTTCGTCACAGGCGTTGATGGCCTCACTGTCTCCGCGTGCGGTATACCCGGCAGAGACAGCAGAGAAGTGAAAGCACTTTGTGAAAACTGTCGAGAAACAAGATGTCAAACGTCGATATGAATTAAACACTATTTGACAGAAAGAGAAAGTAATAATATTATCTTCAAAATAAGTTGAACAACATTGTAAAACGAAGGTCTTTTGGGTTTTTAAATTTTTTATTTAGATGGATTTATACGTGTATGCCATGCCTTGCCTACACCAAATTTAGTTTTGGTCGGCCATTGAGGAGCAAAGATTACGTGTGCCATGTGGTTTGAGTTAGAATAGGGGATGCCGTGTTTGATCTGCCGTTGCGTGTGTCATTGTAAACAGCGGTCAGTGCATTTTGACGCCAAAATCTTGTTCATCCGTGGAATACAATATGATCATTATCATTGCGTCGGATTCTCTGTGATGTCTAGGTTGGCAGCGCTATATCATTGCGCACGTCTGCACCGTGCACCACACTGAAACCAGGAACTATACTGTATTTTCACAGTTCGGGCTGCTCATATTGACGTCATTATCCTCATTAATATACAAAAATAAATCTTTGTCTGCATTTTAAGATTAACCTTTTAAAAATTACACCTGTAAAAATGACGAAAATACATATTCCTTTTTGGTCCTTCAGACCTAGTCTTCATTTAACACGATTGAACTAATTTGGGATAGTTGGATCTTCATATTTTTTTTAAAATTTCTCAAAAATGTTAGATGCCCTATAGTTGAATGTTGCAATATTACAAATTACTCATAAAAACAATGTATAATTCAAAAAGAAAAGCAGCTGAGCTCGCATTTGCAGATTAAAGAGACATTACTTCACGATCAAAATATCCCAAATTAGGTATAATCGTGTTTTTTCAACAAAAATGTTAGAAATGCGTGATGATGTGTCGACTTACATTCAAAATTAGGGCCTGGGGAAATTTTTGTAACGCTCTTTTCTATTTTAAGCTGACCTGAATTTTTCTAGGGCTCAGCATGACAAATATTTTGGAAAAACTGTTACTCTGAAGATCAATGAGAAACGGTTGGGTGGAGGAGTTGTCTTGTGTGGTGCGGCAGGACTACAATATCCAATGCCGCTGTTTTGAGAAAGTTGCACGCTTCTGCCACGGTCCTCTGACACATTGTGGAGAAGCCGTGCTTCTGTGAACTTTTTCTCGCCCGTGATTGACCAATCAACGATCGGCTTCTTTCTCTGTTTTTGGTGTGTTGTTTCTCTTCTCCACAGTAATTATGGCGGAATTACCTAGATGCTTGAATTTACGGGTTACCGTTGTGCAGAGGTTAAATTTTGAACAAGACAGTTTCAAAGGGAGTCATATTTTCCATAAATTTGTATGGCAATAAATAGTAGAGCATGGTTTTATTCTGACACCATAGTCTACATTTCTAGTTATAACAGTTTGCATGACATTGACCATTTGATTCTGAGCGACATTCAAAGTAACTCGCCAGAATCAAAAGATTAATCATAGGCAAATGTACCGTGTACTTTTCTTCGTTTCACAGCAGTAGTTCAATTCATAGAAAGTTCTTAAACTGCCATATTTTTGTGGACAACACCTGCAATTATATTCATGAGGAAATTCATGATAGTTGTAGCAATCCATTGATTATAAACTGGTAAGTTTGTGCTTATCTTTTCAACCTACATTGATTCATGGTTATGTATATATTTTGTTGTTATTGAAAGGTTCAACAAAAAGCTTATGTAAAAAAGTCTCCCAAAAATCGCCTTTTGTAACGTTTGATCCCGGAACCGTGTTGTAAAACCGAACTCCCTGATTCCCACCCCAACCCCCACCCCAGTTACAAATGAAGGCTCCCTAGGTTTGACTCATGCACGGTGCCAATTTATGAGGGAACCTTCAGTCATTACAGGGGTTGTCGATTAGATATTTCCTGAATAGGAAATAAACGACGAAATACACCATTTTTAAATAGATAAATATTATCCACAAGCTTCACAAGCAAAACTGCAGTGGCTCCTACATTAAACACCCTGAACAGTATACACATATTGACTGGCCATGAGGGCAATAGTATATGTCTGTACCCCCAGGGACTGTGAGTCACCCCCAAAAACACTTTCCAGTCTGTTTGGGGGTGACTTAGAGGCCAAATGGGTATGCTGTTGCCCTCATGGCCAGTCAACATGTGTTTAATATACCTCATCCGCAGTCATCTGAGTCATACAGAAGAACGTACCGCACACAAAACTTGTAGCATGTAGGCCTAATATGCTGGAGTGGTTCGACAAAGTCTTTACCGACATCGTCGCAATACTTCTGCA
This sequence comes from Ptychodera flava, assembly GCA_001465055.1. Taxonomy (NCBI): domain Eukaryota; kingdom Metazoa; phylum Hemichordata; class Enteropneusta; family Ptychoderidae; genus Ptychodera; species Ptychodera flava. The sequence goes on from LD346479.1 coordinate 36,955, forward strand.
AAACGTTCAATGCAACTTTGTTTTCGTCCGTTTCGAGTCCCTCTTGGAAACAAGAGTATTCAGTTGTTCTTCAGAAAATAGGATAAACTGAGAAATTTCTCAACTATCTTTCTCTCGGCCGCAGACGATATCTTTGTTTGCATTCCCCTTTGCGCTTGCGCAGATTTCGTTTTTGAAATATCCGAGCATCAGTTGTCGGAACTGATGCCTGGCAGGCAACAGTTCCGACAACTGATGGCTGATAACGTCGTGGATCATTACAAAAATAACGCATCCCACGTGTTTATATCGTTTGGTGAATCAAAACACAGACTGCGGGTGAGGTGTGGTATAATTAAAACTGGTGAAAGACAAGAGAAGAACATAAGGGTAAAAGTGTCCATGACAGCACAGGTGGAAAAGTGGTTATCAATCATCAAACGTCTATAAATGCACAGATATTGCTAATTTTGTATTAGAAAATGTTGTTTATAATTTTCTCATAGATTACCATGTCTAGCGAATCAACGTGTTCGATGATATCCAAAAATCATTTTTTTTTATCAATTATGCTCTGTTTACTTCCCACTTCAAGCAAAGGAGTCACATTTTTCAGTACAGGTGTGCCCTGAATTCCCCGTCCCCTTGTAATTACTAAAGGCTCCCCAATTTCTAGTTCCAAATTGCTGTTAACATAGCGCGACTAGAGTTAATTTGTCGTCATTAAAGTCTTTATACGTTTCGAGGAATACATTTCTTGTAATTGTACGTCGCATTTTAACTAATTCAACAAACAAAAATCCAAAAAACGGGCACTTTTACGGTCTGCGGCGTAGCTGTCGATAGGCTGTGAGGGGTATAATGTATCACTTTAGATATCTTCTGTGTGTGCAAGAAATGCGTTATTCATGCCAGGTAATTCTGGACTGTACTCACTCATCTCTGGTCACCCGTTTAAATTTTGTGTTCTTTCGAAAATCAACAATCATTATGCCATTTTAACTTTACTGCACTTCATCTTGAATATTTCTATCATGACAATGAATTGTATAATTCTTTACTTTTAAGCATTGTAATAGCCTGAGTTCGTAAGCAATTTACGGCGATTCTGAGATAAGACAAAGCGATTCAAGCCATAAGGCACACTTCTAAAAATGTGTTTATAGTGAAAAGGGGAAGTATAACACGGGTACTTCTCTACCTGTTCAAGGACATACCTTTTTTCCTCGCTCATAATATAAAAGACCGCGTGATTTCTAAGCCTTCTGCTTGAGGCAGTATTCCAGAATGGGAACTTACTTCAAACGAGGCTGTTATTTCAATATCATACTACCCGAGCCAGGGAAAACGTTTTTTCTTTCCTCCTTTGGTTTTCGGATGTATAATGGCTCATCTTAAGATTTGCCGGCGGTCCTCTATAGTTATTATTTTTTTTCTCACGCTCAATTACATCTTGATGGTCAAGGTCTCGCTTACTGGGATATAACCATACATAAAGTCATTCCAACCTTCTTTGAGGTATCCCACTTAACCTCATTAATTTAACACTTCTGTTTGTGAAAACGTTCTAAGTGAATTGCATGCTGATCACTATTAATTATATTCACATTTATAAGGTTGGATATTCTTTCGTAAGCCGCCATACAGATTCAGGAAAGCTTTAAAATTGACGGTTTTAGAAAAATTAAGGCTAGATAACACTAATGAATATGCAGCAATTAACTCAATTGCTAGCTCTAACTTGTTTTTCTATTGCAGAAAGGAAGTAAACTAAAAATATACATCGCAGGAATAAATACCTTATCAATCTTTTCTTGTCTCCTGTTTTTGCCCAAGGCTGGAATGGCTTCCATTTCAAAATGTTGAGTACAAATACACGTAGTTTGTGCCCAGTCTCAAAGCAAACGAACAGCGGTGACAACTATTTGAAAAGTAACCGCAGACATCGGATGTGGCGCGGTCCTTCATTAACTGGGTCCATCTTTCTTCAATGATATATACCTCTAGCCTAACGACTTGAAGCAATACCACATTTTATCATTACCGTGAACTTTAACAAAGAGAAAGCCTCGCTTTGATCATGTTACTTCCATTGAAATAATTAAGCTTGCAATTTTCTATAAGTGACGTGACTTGTTTCAAACGCTGTCTGTAAACATTCTCTAAGTGAACAGTTAATGTTAACACAAATACTGAAACGGTCTTCAGATGAACCATGCTGATAAGGTTTCACTTCTTGCAGAAGTACAGCTGATTGCCAAATAATATTACTGAAACTCTACTTGTGTGTCAGTAATTCAATATAGATTAGTCTCACGACCAAGTAGATATCAATGATGTGGAACTTCATTACAAAATAAACAGCTGCTTACTTCCGCACCATTTTAACGAAGCGGAACAATGGTCATACGAAACCGCCCACGTAAAAGCAGGGTATTGCTTTCTGTTATGAGTTAACTGAGTTAACTGAGTTAACAAATCCCCACAACAGAAAACAATAAGAATTGAAGTATATGTGTGTCTGCAGAACAAAACTTTGTAATGAAAACTCTATTTTGCTGTGCCATACCGGAAATTGTGTCTGTGATGAAACAAGGTTTACTTTTCATGCATAGTAAAGTACGTCAGGTAGCATTTGGCAGGTAACTATCTATTCAACCAACACTCATTCCTGGCAAAAAACTACTGACAACCACAGTGAAAACAAGATGAAGATGTAAAATATAACAACATTCGATACTTTCTGCACCATTTTACATTTTGTGCAACATTAAAATGCGTTTATTGTCTTCATAATTGATGCAAACAAGACTTGTAAAAACCTTATTCTGAACTGAAAAATAGAGATAGCGACGAGGACCGAAAATATCAATTATCAATGAAAACATATAATTCCTTTGTATCTCGAACACCCTGATAAAACGAGAATATTCATGATCATAACATTATGACACTATACTTTACCGTTGATTTTACATTTTTTGCTGTAAATCTTTATTGATTACGGTTATTTTCAAGAGCTAGAGTATTGATGTACCTCTGACTCTGATGTGACAAATAATCAAGGGTAAACCCAAATCATCTGAGAATACTTGTTATATTTTCATATTCCAAAATACTACGGTCATTCTCCACGAATCTCTGAGCAGTGATCATCTTGTCTCACCATAGAAGTTTGTCTTGCCATCGCATTTACCAGGCTTGGCAGAGTGAAAATGATGGGTTCCTGGCAGGCTTTATCTGAAGTCAGGCAAACCCTAGGCGTTGGTAAGAAGTTTATTCTGTCCTCGAAAACAGCTGTAGTGTTGATGTCTGGCTGTTGTTCAAGAAACGAATGCACAAAATGAATATTGGGAAATCGAAAACATGAATGAAAAGTGTCTCTTTTTTGCCATCGATTAATATCAATGTTGGAAGGTGATGGTAAAATATGAATTAAAATGTCTTTCTTGAATTGTAACTATGATGATGATGATGATGATGATGATGATGATAATGATAATGATGATGATGATGATGATGATGCCATAATCACTTACGAGACTGTCGACAGGCGCTTGTGCCCTTGTGGCTATTGACGGTCGGTGCAGTTCGAACGTTTCGCTTGCCTCTTTGTTCTTATTTTCCAGGTTGATTCGTGTTCTCTTCTCTACGGTGGGGCCTTCAATTGGCTTGTAACTTGACTTGTTAGCATTAAATGATGCTTCTACATGTAAAACACCCGGCTTTAGCGTCATCTCCCGTTGAACTAGTACTATATGAACTAGCAATACATGACGCAATCTCATCGATACGACACTGCACACTGTTTGCTGCACACGTAGACACTTGTGCTAACTTTAGTACATGTGGAGTTCTGTTCTCCATCACCATGAGGGAAACTATAGTCAACGCACAATACGTACCAAAGATTGAGTGCCAGACCAAGAATTTACTATACATTTTCCATGGAGGTGTAGATTAAATCTCTCGTTCACTTTAAGACGGTGACTTTATTTTTTATTCACTGCGAACAAAATTATGCCTTTATTTCAACGCAGCGGGTCTTACCCTTGTAGTTCTTTTATTATTGCACTAGAAACAACACGGGTTTGTGGTGAGCTGATTTGAATCACGTCAAGGTAACTATGTTAAAGCCCCAGTGCTGCTAACTTTTGATGATAATTTCACCATTTTTATTTTGAATGTGAACCATAATGCCTTGTTCTTCTCCCCAAAGAATGTTGATATACACAGTATCCAGCTTGTCAACTCAGCCCCTATGATTGTAAAGTGCATTGTTATTGTTGAAAACTGACTTCTGGCCCGGACTAGAATTCAAGTGTAAACAATATATTCATGCATTTTACACATATAGACGCTAAGTTGACAAGCTAAATAGTGGGTGTTTCAACATTCTTTTGGGAGTAGAATAAGAAATTGTAATTGATTTATAATATAAAAATAATGAAAAAAACATCGAAAGTTAGCAGCAAAGGGGCTTTAATGTAGTCTACCTTATGGAATGCTTGGAAAGACAGCATCCATGCGAACGTAAATAGTGATATAGGTCAAATGAGTTTCCTTCGCCTTGATCCTACGTAAACAATTGAGCCATTTATACAGATATCAAAAAAAGAACATCTCATTTATTGCCGCTCATCGATGATATGGTTTAAAGCAGCAAAAAGGATATTAATTAGCCTTTATCTTGCACTGCTATCAAAGTTGACTAAATCTCTTCCACAGGTATTTTCCATTTATATCACGGGCAAATTGAGCAATTTTATCTGTTTTTAGGCTATTGGCAAAATGATAACACCTTATGTATTACCCGCTATACGGGTAATCGTTTTGTCAAACTATTTGGACACTTGGCCGGTACATGTTTAAAAGTCCACCTAAAATGTCACCAAATGACTCATTTTCAATAACTATACATTTTCAAAAGTTTTTTAACGAGACGGTGGACTACTGTAAGCATTTGGCCGCCCCCATGTAACCAATGCAGAGTTGCATTGCACCACTGTTTGACACAAAGATATCCCTTTTTTCTGTGTCGCAGAAAAGTTACTGCTGAACTTTCGTATTCATGGCCATCACATCTCAAAATTCACCCTAAATGCCACCAAATGACATTTTAAAAGCTAAATTTTCAAAACTCTCTACATCAGGACGGAGGCATTCTCTTCTGACCTCACCCAACAATACTGCACGGGTGCCTAGCATGGATGGCACACATCTGAAAAGTCACCTAAACATTATACGCCATTGCTAAATTTTCAAGTTTTTACACAGCAAAAGGTTAACACCTCCTGATCCCTCTACATCACAACTGCATGGTTGCATTGCACAACTTCGATTCATGTCACAAGCTATCCTTCTCTGTGTTGCGGAAAAGTTGATATTGTAATTTCACAGTCTAGCTTAAGCTTGTTTTTGCTTCACAGAACTATACAATTTTAGTTTATAATAGTATCAAATCATCATTGTTAAAAAATAATAATAATAAATTACTACTAGATTTAAAATGGAGACGGACGGGGGTCATAATTTTTCCTGCATAATTTGAGGGAAGGTCACCATTTTCCATGCACCCAGTTTTTTAATCGCTCCAGCCCCAACCCCACCCCCTCTCTAAATGTGTCCAGGCTCTAAAATAGCGACTGACGAATATACCAAAGAGTAAAGCATGCATCATTCGCCTAGATGTTATGATCAACAAAAGCCTTATTTGTGTCGCTTGTGTGTGGCTACAATTTCCTCGCTGTCTCAGTATAGCATTTCAAGGAAAACAATCCATACCAAGTTGGTAACTAGATACTTTGCAAAGTTGTTTACTCATGTACCGGTATGTTCATTGTTGCATTTATTGCATTCACTGATGCAATTCAGTAATGTAATTATGTAATTTTTCCCACTTTGTACTAAGAGTACTGTACCTTACAACACTCTCTGATAGTGTATGTTGAGTACTAATAAAATGTTAAATGTTAAATGTTAAATTGCCCTGCCTAATTCATTAGTTTTTTCCTCACGATTGCCGACACAGGGGTCATCATAACTCGTTGGCAACTCATATTTTAAAAGACGGAGCCCTATGAGCTGCTAACGATTTATTTGGTCAGGGAGATAAGGCCACCCCACTCCCCCCACCCGGGGTTGGTGCTTGGTAGAATTGCCAGAACAAAGAGTAGGCCTAAAGCGAGGGCAATTAACAAATATGCACTTTTTCCTTTGAAATATCATGCATAGATGGCGAGGGTACAGTAATATGCATAATCGCAAAACAGGCAACTCATGTATAATGAGGAAAAGTTTAAATCATGACATTTATTGATCACGCACTACTTCGAAACGTATAACGCCGGCTGTACCCTGTGAATATACCTGTACCATGTGTACCCATTGGTTGCTCCTAGCGGGAGCGCCCTCAATTTGAACGGGTTCGTACTGGTCGCCGAGATGCACTCACGTCACACGCCAGGGCAGCCGAAGAGGTTTGGACCCGCGGTCGCGCCCGGACCAACATGTCTGCGACATGGCAAGACTTTATTTGTCAAGCCTTGGTTTGTTTCTAGCAATATCCATACTCACATTTGTGTTCGTCGAAGGTAAGGTTAACTAAGATTTAATTTATGCCTGAATCTCATTACATATTTTAATAACTTCGGAAATCTGCCAACAAATACTAAGTAGCCGATATGTCTCAAAAGAAAAGTTGTTAAAACGCAGCACATGAATTAAGGGGGAGGGAGGGTCACATGGCGTTTGGACTTTGACAACGACCGTATTCAAGTGGTATGTCGACATTGCAGAAGATTTCGACACTCTCTTTATACCGGTCTGTTCGTTAGTCAGTTATTCGGTAACTGAATTGAGCTAACTGCGTACTGATATATAAGCTTACTGCGTTCGGTTATCCCACTAGCTTTTTACCATTTACCTCCGTTGCCACATGTCAAGACAACATTTTTAATTTGTTGGCGATTTCTTTAGTTAATATCTTACCTTGCTTAAAGAAATGACGCAAAGGGACGTATGTAACAGAATATCACAGTGCAAAGCATTATCAGTTTGTGATTGTATTCATAGTTTCTACGTCCGCGTCCGTGCGTGCTGTGTCGACGTCATGAAAATCCCAATCTCATTTCTAAGAATTGCAGACATGTATTCACAATTACTAGGAATTCCTCATTGAACCAATACGCGGAACTGACCCTCAGGATTCCCTTTGTTGGTTGACTTGCATGTAAGCCAATGTGCCACTCCTGGTCAATACAAAAACGGATCTTTTTGTTTTTTCCGGACAACTGCGTTACACACTGCCAAATACAGGCAGCGCTGTGCAAGGTTGAGTGTGGTTCGATACACGGCGGCCGCTGTTTTACTAATGCATTCCACCTGTGTCGACACACGCGACTGTATGGCACATGTGGCTCGGACAAGATGCATGTGATGCAACTACATCGTCCCCCGGCCAGGGCCCGTGCGCTAGTTTCTTTTCGTGATGGTTTGGGCTGCATTGCGCAAACACAGCTAATACCCAGGGCTTCAATTTTTGCAGCTAGAAAGAAGCCACCCCAAGAACACTGGGGCCGGACTACAAGTGTAGTCGGCTTGCATACTTGCCAGGGGGCGGGCAGTGTGTCCTGATGCAGGTTAAGCTTGTGGGTCCATAGCTGTGGTATTTTCGGACGTGATTTCGGCCTTTTACTGGCTGGTTTTGACTTTTATGTTGTGGTGGCGGGGTTAACAACATAAAAGTCAAAACCAGCCCGTAAAACTTACGGCCGAAACCCCTTCCAAAAAACACCACAGCTATGAACCCACACCTTCGAAAATTTATGCAGGACTGTGTAGGCCTACATGAACCAGGGAAACACCACAAGTGTTAGGGACGGACCATTAGATCTTGGGAGGGGGGGTGGTCAAAAACAGAAAAAAAAAAATTTCAGAGCAGAAAGTTAGGAAAAAAAAAATCTTCAAACTAGTTTGCAAAATAAAAAAAAAATTAATAAGAAGACAAAGGCGTAAAAAAAAATCTGCAAAAGTCTTTAAAATTTTGAATTTTTTTTAGATTTTACCGACAGAAAGCAACTTTCTGTATTTTTTAGTACATCCGGCACATTTTTAATTATAATTTATACGTTTAGAGTGACTGTATCCCTTATACTGGAAGTTGTGATTATCTTATCTTTTCAGGACTTTTGTATTCTGATCACTTGAAAATTATGAAATTATAG